>VZTB01009808.1:178420-214075 GCA_013397245.1 Thryothorus ludovicianus
GATGGGGGGGGACCGGGGACCCCCCCCTCCTTCCCCCCTAATTTAACGTTTCGCAGACTTTTTGCCGCGGATATTTATTATAACCGGGGAAACAAAGCGACGGTCTTTTCCCATTCTTACAGGATTGTCTTTGTCTAGCTGCTTGTTTTGATGGGTGTAAAACAAATAAGATTAGACTGAGCAGCCGAACTGAAAGCGATAGCTGGGAGGAAAAGCCAATGAAAGGTTGCCGGGGAAACGAGCATAGGGGAAGCTGAGTGGGGGAGCAGGTGGCAATCATGTGGGAATACTGCAAACAGTGTAAAAAAAAAAAAAAATCTAAAAAAAAAAAGAAGGGGCTACCTCGATTATCTCTGCTCTTCTTTGTGGCAGTCACAACTTTAATTATTCTTTATAAATAGGTGTTAATTACATTTCTGGCTCAAGCTTACAGTGATTTCTAGAAATCTGGTTTTAAGCATCTGTTCTTTCTCCTTTGCAAAAGAGGGTTATCTCTTTTTTTTTTTTTTTCCTTTCCCCCTCCCTGCTGTGAAATTGTACGTGCAAAAAATTGCAAGGAATCCTGTGAGGCAGTATAAAAAAAAAATGTAAATTATATTGAATGAAGTTGACAGAGGTATAATAGTGAACTCCCACAGCTGATAGCTTCTGCAAATCATTTCTTAGAATTTTCCAGCAAATGTCCCTATGAGAACAGTAGGTAGAATGAATTTACCCTAAGCAGTGATTTTGTGTTAAGTGATATTGGTATTTTTACGAAATCAGATGGTTATATGGCAGAATAATCAGTTCAGGGGAGTTCACCATATTTTCGGGTTTAGGCACTGAGCGGTATTTACAAAAATACTGAAATTATTCTTCTCTTCGTTTTCGGCCCCACCTTTAACCACAGTCTATTCTATATCTGCTGGAGCAACATCCACTTCCAGTGTCGGGCTCCTTGTGGCAAGTCTACTTTTTAAACCACAGCTGAATATTTTGCTAATTGTGATGGTCTCTTAATTGTAGTGGCAAACAATAATGGGAAATAGCTGGTGGTGCTAGAAGTGTTAAAAAAGCGTAGTAGACTAGTAAGTGATAGATGGCAGCGTAAAAGATATAAAAATGTGGTTGCCCAGAAAATGCTCATCTATCACACATCAGGAGGCATAAGAAGCAAAGCAAGAATATAGAACACGCCTTTCTTTCTGTCTTTGGATTTGCAGATATTTTTACTTTATTCCATTCTCTGGCGCAGGGTTACTTCGAATGCAAATTCAAGCAGGAATGGTAGTGCTTGGTTGAAATAGGAGTAAAAAAATTAAATACCCTTTTTAATTTGCTTGAAGTGTTGCTTCTGCTGCAGTCCTTTCTGTGAAAAAGTGATTGAATGGCCCTCTGAAAACTGTGCTGCTTTACAATGTAGAGGGGGAGAAAAAAAATCTTGAGGGGGTGTGTGCGTGTGTAAAATTCCGTATTTTACAGTCTGTGCATGTGCAGAGATGCATTCTGACATGCATTGTAGTTGTACGTGAGACTAAAATAATTTTTCTTCTGTCCAAAACAGAGATACTGTGTTCTAAATCTGTTAACTTAGTCATGACAATAAATAAGGGTGCCTTTTATTATACACAGCTGCATTGTTTGTTTTAAGAGTCACCAGCTAGTAGTTACATTTTCGTTTTCTGTTCAATTTCGTGTTTCTACAAAGATTTAAAAATAATGTAATCCTTGTTTTATGGTGCACGTGTTCTTGCCCTGATCTTCCTCTTTTCTTTGTTTTAAGATTATATTAATGAATACAGCCTGCATGTACATAGTGACATTTTCTTTCTGCATGTAAAAGATTGCATTGTAAATCTTCTATAGAAAAAAATAGCTATTAAGTTAGTGAAATAGAATTAAGATTGCGAGTAATACTGAAAGATGAAAATGTATCACCTCTTTCTGTTGAGACAAAAAGATACAGAAAATGTAGTTGTCCTTAGACATTGACATTTTTCTTTTTTTAAAAAACTGTTGTCTTGGCGTACTAGTCAGAAAGGAGGCAATTTTACCATTGGATATTGATGCAATGTGTATACCAGCCATCAGTTTAAAATCCTGTCCCCATGTACTCTGCTAATCAATTTCCCATGTTAGATACAGGGGTGTCTCTCCACTGGTGACTGGCTTGGTTGCCTCCTTTGCTTTCTTCCTCTTTATTAATTTTACCTTTTTGAGCTCTCTCAAAGTGAGCCCGAGCTGTTGTGACAAAGAATGGTTACAATGAGCTGGAAGGGGTATACTTAAAAATCCCATTTGAATGGGTTTGGAACAGTCTTCATCTTTATTTGGTCCTGTTAAATATTGTGACTCTATTGAAAGAAAATCTGGTTGTATTAATCTTACACATATTTAATGGATTCATTTTTTTTTTAAATAATATCCTCTGAGTTACAGGGAATTTTTTTTTTTCCTCAACCTTCCTACTTGGTATGCTGTGAGTGTACTAATTAAATGCAGGTTATTTTCTGAGAGTAATTGTCATACTGTTGGTACATAACCTAGAGCCACTCTACACCCTGAGGTTTTTCAAAAGAAATAAGGTATGATTGCCTCCCGTATTCTGGCAGGGGAATTTGGTGTCTTCTTTTGGAACTTGGACTTTGAAAATAATTTCAGCAAACAGCCCAGGCAAGAAATGGACAGTGGCAGAGAATATTATGGTGAGAGGGAGAGAGATGCAGATAACTTGACCAATCCACTGGTCCGTTTTGGCAATCTGTGTCCTCTGGACTCCTCATTTACATGCCTGGACACATTAAAATGTACATTTGTTTGTCTGTGGGACAGCTAACTGGATACACTCCGATGCACTGGCAAATACTGCAATGCAGTATTTTTTCAATGTCATTGGGGTTTTGGGGGAGAAGTGGGCACAAACAGTTTTCTTGCAAGTGGGGTGATGTTAAATAGCATGATACCTTTGTAAGGGATAGGCCAGATTTTGGAAAATTTGCTAATCTGTGCTGGAAAGTCACCCCTCCCCCTTGCACTCCTTCTCTTGCTCTTTTCCTTTCCTTGTAGGGTGGAGGAAGAGATGGGTACGCATGTATTTTTGTGCATGTGTTTGTGCATCTGTATCTTCCCTTCCCATTTGAATGGATGGGAAGGAAAATGCTGGGATTTGGATGAGGAGGGAAAGGGCGTTTGTGTAATGTAACACTTCCCAGTCATTTCTGTAAATGTCCAGTTACTACCAGCAGTGTAGGACTTGGAGCAACGTTAGGAGAAGGCACATTTTTAATTTTGTAAGTAACTTTGTGGAGGGCAGTGTTGCAATTCAACAAGTACAATAGATTTAATCCTAATAAAACATGTTTAAAAGGTACCTGTACCTTGCCTTAGCCTTTTGGTACATTTAACCATTTGAGATAATGTAAAGGGAAGATGTTGGAGAAACAGGTACTTAGAGACTGCTTGCTTGCTTTTTCCTTTAAATGATCAGTCTTTACTTTTTTTAAATACTGCAATACTGTAGGTGCAGGGGTCTTTTGTAGGTCACTAGCTTTACAGCAAGAAGAAGAAAGGGGGGAGAAAAGGTCTTAATGTGTCAGAGGCAGTAATTGTATAAAATTAGCCATCTAGAAAAGGCAGGAAAGGCTTGGAGGAAAGAAGGAGGCACTAATATGTGAAACAGCACTGTGCTAGTCGGGGAGATAATGAGTGATAAATTTGAACTGGTGCAGTGGTGTGATGCCCATTAATTTCTCAGAACCTTGACTTTGCAGGTTTGTTACTCTGTTGTTCACACCTTTAATTATAACTAGTTTTGGATGATAGCTTGGGGCACTGAAGATGAGACCTTTTGTTTTTTGTTTACTCATTTAAATATTCAGAGTTTGCAATAGCATTGGAACATCAGTGTTAGAAATTAAATACTCTCAGATGAGATTATAATAAGAATGCAGTTAATTCTTGGAACTGCCTAACATTGTCTTATTTGTAGCATTTACATTGCTTGCGTGAATTCATTAAGAATTAACCTCCCCAATGTTAGGTTGAGCTTCATTTTCTGTAGTAAAAGAAACTAATCCGTGTTCCCAATGGAGCTCCTGATGCATTATTGCTTCTTTAGATCCCCAAAAAGTAGGGAAGAAGCGGAGAGCCCATCTTACCTATTGTTCTACCCTTGAGAGTGTCATACATGAAGACTTTCACCTCAATGGCTAAGAAAATCTGTGCAAGTCAGGAAATGCTGAGAACCAGTTAGGAATCGTTAATTAAATGGCGAGAAAAGATATAATATTAAGGAAAATAATTAAAACAAAGGATAGCTAAACCTTTGTGTGTCCTCTCTGGAAATGAGATGTAGTTGCACAGTAAGATACAGACCTGGCTTTGGCAATATTTGGAGGCATGATGTATATAAAATGCTGTAGTACGCCCTCGTTGCTAAGGCACGCGCGATTGCGTCAGCAATGCTGTTGTGATGGGAAATTATTTGTCCTTGAATTCTGGGGGGAAAAATAAGCATTCATTTATTTTATTCCTTTAAAATTAAACTTCTCTAATTGCTATAAAATTCCACACACGTCGCTGCTGGTAGTTCTCCCAGTCCGGAGACGCGCGCCCGCGTTTTTTGGAGTCGGGGCGGTGGCGTTTGGTGGCTTTGGGGAGCCCTCGGCAGTGAAAGACGGCGCGGTAATGTGTGTTTGTTTCAAAGCAGACGCCGGTGACTATGGGAGGTGGCTGCCTCTCACAGCGCTTCCAGAAGGTTCCACGCGTAGCGCGGCTGTGCCCACGTAAGTGATGTTGGCGTTGGCAGAGGGCAGCAGCGCCGCCGGAGCCTCTCTGGTAGCGCCAGCCCTTCCCATGTGGCTCGGCTCCTCACCGAGCCGCGGGAGGAAACCCAAACCTCTTCCCCGGGTTTTGGCTCCCGGAGGGGACGGTTGGGGAGAAGGTCCCGCCTGATCTCCATGTAGAGGCCCCAAAAGGTTGCTTTTGGAGCAGGTAACTGTGCCCCGGTCCTACCTGTTGGCCTGGAATTGCATGCGCTCCCCTTTGGAGAGGCTGAGTGGGTTCCTGAGCACTTCCAAGTGTTTTCTCCCAGGTTGAGTGCTGTTGAAAAGCCTTTGTAGGGACATGAGGGATGAAGGACACGTGTCCTTCTTGCTTTTCTTCCTATTAAGAATCTCTCATGGTTGCATTTTGGAAAACTAGCAAAGACAGCAATTTACTCACAATTTATAGTTGAAGGTTGACCTGCCTTCTCTGGTAATGTTATGTCTAATTGCATGGCAGGGACATGGAATTTCAGATCTTGACTCTGCTCCTGCTGGTCAGAACAGTTGCCAGAAGTCCATGTTTCCCTACTGCTCTTAAGAGCAAAACTGATATTTGTGAATTTGAGAATTATTATTGCTAGACTGAACTTCATTGGGAGGTTTGACATTGGGGTTTTTTTTTGTTTGGTACATGGATTAATTAAGACTTTTGATGTCTATGAAGTGCTTGGTGTGTGTGGAAGTCACCTGGTTCTAGTAGTTCTGGTTAGAGAGGGTCATAAAAACCTACATGGGCAACATACTAACAAACCTTTCTAATGAGTTGAATGCTAATCTGGAGGGGAGGCCAGGCCTTTTTTCAGTCCCCTTCAGCTGGTACATAGACGCCCATAGTCAGCAGCAGTTTAATGTTAGATAATGTGAAATTCATGACTCAACGGCATGAAATAACCCATATTTAAGTCACTACTCTGTGGTGGAGTGTTAATGCATTCTTCTTTGGAGATCAGAGGTATTTGGGGTATTTGGCTTTTCTGTGTGCTTAAAGGGTTTATAAATGTGACTGTTAATTGCAATACTTGTATTAATCTTCTGTTGGTCCTTCTTGATCTTTGAATGGTGATCAGTGACTTTTTGCTTTACTATGTGCAGAAGATCTTGTGGGCAAAGATGCTATTTCTGTAAAGCAGAAGGCACAGTCACGACTCCGTAGAAGTAATAATGTATGTAAATAAATGCTTCTTAAATAAAAATAGTTCTAATATATCTTTGTTCCAAATGAAGTTACTGGCAGTAGATGAGTAGGGGGAAGTTGATTTTTAGCAGAAAGCATGAATGCTGGAAATTCTTCCTAATATGCCTGTGCCAGCTATACTGTGACAATGTTGCTGTCGATTCCCTTCCTGTGAGAGCAGCTGTTCGGGGAATTAAACTCTTTGCTTGATGCGGAGGGTCCTGAAAAAATTCAGTGTGCAGCTCCGGTGGTGGCCGTGGCCCTTTTTAGTGTGGCCGTTGGTAGGAGCTAACTCCGTGATCCAGCACAGTAGCATATTGTTCTTTAGACTAACTGGGCCAGGACAAAATTATCATTCTGTATTTCATGTGCTCTGTGAGAGATTCCGGAGAGCACTTCAGAATTTGACATTGTGTTTGATAATTTATAGAGCACAGTTTATATTTAACTGTAGACACACTAATCCAGGGAAAAAGAGTAGTATATTTTTAGAATCCTTTTTTTATTGTCTGTGCTTGTCATCACCCAACTACTGAAAGACGTGCTCGCAGATGTAAATGCTCAGATAGAAATTGAGTTTAATTTCCATCGTTAGTCTTTGCTAAGTGCAAAAGTGAATGTTGTTTGTGTGATGTTCTTCGTGGTGATCAAGGAGCTTTGCAGCCGTACGTAGCCGAGCCACGTTCTCCTCCAGCATTTCAGCACCAGGCTGGAGCAGGACACTTGGTCACCTCCATGGCTAGGGTGCTTAGGTGATGTAGTAGTTTAAATAACGACAGTGTTGATTTTGTCACCAACCTGTTTGAGGTGAAATGGGTGGCAGTGGATCCAGCTCCAGGTGTAAAGCGCCTGCCTGTGGCTGCTTGTAAGGAAAGCACAGCCAACAAAGGACAGTAACTTGGCTGGTTTGACTTTTTTAATACTCAGGCATTAGTTCGTAT
This sequence comes from Thryothorus ludovicianus, assembly GCA_013397245.1. Lineage (NCBI taxonomy): Eukaryota > Metazoa > Chordata > Aves > Passeriformes > Certhiidae > Thryothorus > Thryothorus ludovicianus. The sequence continues at coordinate 185,344 of VZTB01009808.1, forward strand.
AGTACAGGCCCTTAGGACATTTCTCCTTTCTCATCTCTAATAGTGGCTGTTGTATTTCCAGTTGCCTTTTAACATCCAGGTCATTTGTGGGTCTTGGAGTCAGGACACCTGGGGTGGGCTGGGTTCCCCCCATCCCCAGGCACCTGAACCTGAGCAGGGTCTGAGCTTGGCAGTGCTCCTGTTGGGTGCTTGAGCAGAATTGTGTTTTAACCAGGAGATTGTTATCCATGAGGTCTGCTCACATTTTAAGAGGACTTCTGGTACATTTTTAAGTTTTTGCTGTTCAGGGTATGTTTGTTAATTTACATTTATGAAAGGTGGTGTTTGGTTTGGCCCATGGCATGCTTTTCCTCTGTAGTGTAGAGATTCATAGTTTGTCTGGGATGAAACATAAGGATCTGTTAGCCTGACCTGTGACAGATGTGTACTTGATATTTTATCCTTTATTGATGAATGATATATTCCTAATCTATATTTGTCTTTGATCCTAGCATTGATGCTTTCATGCATGAGATAGTTTGAATTTAAGCATTACTGAGATATTCATCCCATGCAGTACTTTAAAACTTATGCTCATTTAAGCCATTTTGTAGGTAGTTATTTTGTGAGACCATCAGAGTAAACAGCTTCCTCTGCTTACTCAAAGATGATTTCTGAATATTTTGTTCCCAGAAGCTTCTCAAGTTTACAGTTTCTATTATCTGCTCGCTATCTTTAAGATGGTGGTGATGTATGTTATTTTCAGTAATTCATTGTAACTTTGTCTACCATAGGCTATGTTACTGAAGTAAGAATGCTTATGTTTTATGAGAAGGTTATTTCCATAAGCAATATTTTGTGTGGTACAGAGGTGGCACAGAGCTGTGGACTAACAGGTGGACTAACAGGTGCTTTTTTTAAAAGATATAAATTTATTTTATTACTAATCTAGTTAAGTTTTAAGAGAAATACTGATAGCTTGCAGCAGGCAAACATTTCTAATGATGGAGACAGGACTTAGCTGAACATCATAGTTTCTATTTTGGAGTCTGTCTCGCTTAGACCTGCAAGCTGCAGTATCCATAGAGATGCTGTTGCCAGCAGTTGAGATGTACACATGTTGATTAGTGTTTCCTAATTGCATTTAGCAGTGTGTCTTCATTAAGGTCCTGTTGAGGACAGAGCCTTAAAACATCTTGGTTGGGGCGTGTGTTTTGCTAAGCCATCCATTCCTGCCTAATACAAGCCTGTCTTGGCATGAAAAATACATGGGCAACATTTTCAGAAGAGCTTAGGCTTAGGAGCTGAAATCCTATTGCAGTGAATTTTAATGAATATTAAATCTCTTAAGGGCTTCTAAAAATTGTAGCTTTTTGTTTCTAGAACTTCAGTAGGAATAACAGCAGTGGGGGGTTGGATGTTCCTAGGCTTCACGGAGAGCCCGCGCTGTCCTTGCTTTGCTTTGCCTTCTGGTAAGTAGATGTTTTTAGGTTTCAGTATGGCTCATAACACAGGTTTCACTGTCTAAACTTCGGGGTTGCAATTGATTCTACATTATTTTCTTAAAGGGAGGAAAAAAAAAAAACACCAAACCCATAAAGTGGAATTGTGACAGGTCTACAGCAGCTGAAGACTTGCAGCTGTCTGCTTCTTCCATGAACGTGTGCGTCCCCGTGGGAATCTGTGCGTCAGTACACAGTGCTACATACATATTCCCAAGTCAGTAATAGAATTCAGCTACAGATTAGCAATATATAACTCAGTAATAGAGTCAGTAAACCAAACAAGTAAGTAGTGATTAGGAAACAAAATTGAGCTAAAAATAAAACTCAGAAAGTAACCAGAAATATAAAAAGACTCTCTCAATTTCCTTTGCTTTCATTTCAGTGTATTTTTAGGCTGCATGTCCTTTAGACTGAGAATCTATCTTAGAACATGGTAGAGATCAACATTTTATTGTCTAATATGTAGGCTTTTGAGAGACCCTTTTTGAATCTTTCAGAACCTCACAAACTTAATGTTTTTGGTGGTATATCTGTTTTTTTTTATCACCCTGTTAACACAGATTTCAAATATGGTTTCTGTTAGTCAGAGTCTCTTTTTTCAAGGGGGACAATGCAGTCACTGGGAGCCCTCTTGCCTTTGTGGTATCTCATGAGCTGCAGCCCATGGAGAAAGGGGGTGGTTTCATCAAATTTTGGCTTGGAGTGTCAATCCAAGAAAGATCTCTTTTTGCTGAAATTTATTTTTTTGGACTCCTTTTTTTTGGGCTCTTGAGAGAAACCTACAGCGACTCAGTGAAAAGATAGGAGGGGAATAAGAAGCAATCTGGAATGATAAAATTACTAAAATAAAGCCCTTGTAAAATTTCAGGCTCAGGGTTGCCTGATATGATTTTTGGCAGAAGTAGAAGTGTGATTGAAGAAGAAATAGATGTTCCTTCAGAACTGAGAGCCTGACCGTGTTGTCTTTATTTCAGTTCAAAAATAGCACAGACCTTTGAGCAGAGGCGGCGGGTGACCCCCAGGGACGCGGGTGGGCAGGAGCCATGGATGGCCATGTCCCAGGACAGAAGTAGGACACCTCCCTGCCACCAGCCTCTGTTGCAGTCCGTGGTCTGTGGGATACCAGTGGTTGTAAGGGATTTTAACCCGAGCTGGTTGGGTCGCCCATCTAATAGGCAGGACACATCCGTTTTCTTCTCCTGGTGTTTTTGGTGATGACTTTCTCCAAAGCTGTGTTCCAGAGTGGTCTTTGAATGCTGTGAAATCAAGGCTGTGTTTTCCCACCTCTTCATGTACAAATTGCATTTAATAATAGAAAGTGTCATAAATTCCAGTGAAACCATTCTAAATAACATAGGGATAACTGGCTGGCATTCCAAAAATTAGTTTGTCTTAATGAAGAGGACAATCCTGATCCAGGGACAGAAGGAAACTTCTGTGCCCATCACCTATTGTACCACTTGGTTCCTCACCATTTCCCAAGTGCTGTTGCTGTGGACTTCAAGATATTGGGAGAACTCTGAAGAATAGAGCCAACCACCTCTGAGGTTTCCAGCAGGCATAGTTTCTTGATAATCTTTGCAAGAGGCAAAGAAAAAGCTGGAAGTAGTTGAAAGTAAATCTCAGTAGAAGTTCATAAAGAATCTCACATTTTGTGAGTTGAGATAATACACAGCCCAGAACTGTAACTATATTCTTCTTCTGGACAAACATTTTTGTCCTTACAAATGTGCCATGCTTCCCAGAAACTGCTGTGCATGGAGTGCTTGCTTGTGCACCTGCTCCCCAGTCCTGTTTCCTCTGAGCTCTGCAGAGTGCTGAGCTGTATGAATGATAATTGTAGTTCTCCTCCTCCAATTTCTTACCCCCAGAGTACCTGCAGGAAGAGCAAGAGATTATGCAAAGTGTGTGATATGGTGCCTTTGTTCCTATCTTTAGTGTAGTTATTGGATGTGTAGTTCCGAGAGTGTTTTCCCCTACTGCTCAAGTAGTAGCTATTGATGTTGAAATAGTTGCGATTTATTTTGGTATCTCTTTTCCCCCCAGCTCGTTCCCTTTTGTCCTTAAAATCAAATGCAAAACTGTAGAGTCCGTACTTTGTAGGAACAGAAGTGTGGACTCTACATATTTATCTGAAGCTCTCAAAAAAGCTGCAATTTGGTGCATCATGATACTGGTTTTCTTTTCTATAAGGTTGTTAGGGGTTATACCTTAGCAGTGGGCCTCATCAGGTTTGAGAGTAGGGTGGTGTGTTTTGGGACTGTCATGGCTTTCTTTGTAACTTCAGCAGTTTGCCTGGATACTTTCATCTGGTTTCACTTTCTTTGTTTCACTTCTGTGAAATCTGGAATAAAAAATAGCAAGTGTTGCCTTTCTGCTTTTTGTGGGTGTGTTGGTAGAGCAGCAGTCCCTGCTTTACTGTCCATTTGTACAGCACAACTTGGTGCTGCTGTAGGTTATGTCCTTCAGACACTGCTGTGATAACAAGTAATATTGCCAATAAACTTTGCATTCATTTCACTGCAGACTGGGGACAGAATATTTTGGTTTAGCATATTCATGCAAAAGCCTATAATGGACTGGTTCAGGATAAATTTAGCTATTAATGAAAATAATTTTCTCCTTTATTTGAACTGAGGCTTGCATCTTAAAATGAACACATTTGTTGTCTTCTCCATTTGGATCATTTGTGTACTCTGTACACAAATTGTGGCACCCATAAATGCGGGTTTGCTGAAAATGTTTGAACGCCATTTCAACCTGAGTGCAGCACACTCTGAAAGCAAGTTAAGACGGCTGTATCTGTGCCACGAGAGCCAGAAATTGCCGCTTTTCTGAGCTGAGACTTTCAGCTATATCTATATTTAAAATATTAAATGTGACTTTTACTCCAAGGAAGGTAAAGATGTAGCATGTAGAAGTGCATATGAGTGGGGAACATGTCAAAATACGGAGGGTTAGATAATGATTTGTTTCTGGGGTATTGGATTTGCCTCCAGGCAGAGAGACTAAAAAGCTTCATTTTCCTCCTTTATTTCATGTTCATGATGTATTTATTAGGTAAATAATAGCACAGTCTAGTTGTGCAGCACATAAGCTTTAATAAAAATGTAATTGACAGTGAAATTTGACAGTTGTTGCAGTTAAGAGAATCTGCACTGGAGCTGCACACAGAGCAGCATTTACCACTCTTGAGGTCACTTCAGAAAGAAGCCCACACGTGGTTCAGGTGCACCTGCTTCTTGCTCTGGCTGCAGTTGTGTTTTTGAACCAAGGAAGGCTTAAAATCACTTTATGTTCTTTTCCTTTAACACTCCTATGGGAAGGTGGCACGATGTGTCCTGAACATTTTGTGATCCGGTGCCTCGTTCTGCAAAGATGTCCTGAATCCCCATGGAGCGAGTAGCAGCGGGTACATTTTAAACTGGGATGGGGTTCCTGGGCTGGAACAGGGCTGAGGGACACCTGGGTGTGCTTGTGTGTTTGCTCCATGCCCATGGACCAACCTCCTGGCTTTGGCATGGCTATTCATGGCTCAGCAGATGGCAAGGCTGGGGATGGATTGGTCAGGCAGCTCCTGTAAATGGGGTTTGTTTTTTTTTTCTCACCTGCAGAAAAGTTTCGGGGGAACAGAGACTTGTACTGTGCTGACTTCCATTCAAAAGAGCAGATATGCAGGGAGTTAAAGCCTGTTTCTCATTGTATGAGGGAAACCTTTGTGAATCTACATTTATTTTCTTTGAGAGGTTTTGTTTGTTTCTTCTTTTGTCATCGTTTTTCACGAGATGGCTGTGGGGCCTCTGCCATGGCACCATTTGTTTTCACTTGTAAAAGCAAACAACTTGCTATGCTAATTAAAGAGCTTTTTTAGATAAAGTAAGAGCTTTGCATTATTTATCTAAACTCTTTTTTATGGGAGAATGTTCTGAGTTTGTTCATTAATGAACACTTAGAAATAATATAAAATTAGACCTCATGAATTCTTCATGAGGTGTAATTTGCCATGATCATTTTTCTTGGCATTTAGGTGCTGTGAACAGTTCATTATTCATAGCTAACTTTTTTGACTTCCGAGTCCTCAAAATGGATATGTCTGCATGAATTTTCTGGGGTTTAGAATTTTTTTCAGGTTTTAATTTTAGGAAAAGATTGTTTGTGGTATGTTTAAAAACACTTCTCTTTAGTGCCTATAAATAACAGTTATTCTTAAGATTCTTAATTGTGGCTTTTTTTTATATATACCAGTTAAGTTTCTGTTTATTGTGGAATATGGTCAGTGGAGTATACATAATTCAGATGGCAAGAATGGGTGCTGATTATTTGCTGACTATAAGCTCCTTTCTGTGTACATACATGGCAGCCTCAGCTCAACATGCAGACCTTCTTTTAGACTGCTGAGAACAAATTTTGTGAATACAAAAAACTGTATATTTACATTTATCGAGCCATTGGCTATTGCTTATGCATGCAGTAGGGAGATAAGGCTGCCTTAGTCTGTGGGTAGTTTTCCAAATGATTCATTAACTGTGCTTTGTAATGGTAGATTGATGTCACACATTTACTGTAATAAGTGAAGATTAGTGTCAGTTACTCCAGCTTGTAATAGTTTGTAATTGTACTAGTTGTGTTTATACATACAGGTATTTTTTTGCATTATTGTTGGAGCTAATATTTTAGCAGGAATGAATTGAAATTAATTGAATTAATTGGAAAAAAAAACAATGAAGTTGTGATGGAAGTATTTCTGAAACATTAGTGATGTAGGAGTTGCTTTAGTGGGTATTTGTGGCAGATATTCTGTGGGAGTGGTTTTTACCAAGCCTTTTGGTAAGCAGTGTTTTTCAAAACACTGGCAAGGCTTATGTTGTCTTCCCCAAAGCATTTATTTGTGAAATCTGTCAAACTAAAATACCTCGTACTTTGCTGATACATTACCATAGTGAGAAAAGTAGTACACCAGGAAATTGTCATTTTTAAAAGTAGCAGTCTGATGAAATACATGCACAAATTGAAACATGTAACTTAGAAAAATCAGTGTTGAAATTCTATCACAGATCGTATTTATCAGTGTTAGAATATTCAGATTATTGGTGGCTAAATCAAATGTGTGTTAGCAATAACTGCAGTTTATTCTTCTTCAAAGATGCTATTACCCTATATATAGAGTATCATATTGCAGTATTGGGAGTTTGGCAAGTTATTTCCCCCAAAAAATAAAATGCCTCTTTATACCAGTATCATGTGAATGTCATCACACATGACATTTGCACTGGAATATTTCAGGACCGGTAGTAACTGCCTAAATTGGATCAGAAAAGGTCTACAAGAAGAGATGTTGCTCAGAGCACAGATATTGCTAACTTTATTTGCTTATGGATCTTTCAGAATACCTTCAGGGATAACAGTATATTTTGTTTTTAAAAAGTTAACATGGAGGTTAAGTCGCTCTCGAATTTTCAACATTTGCTTTGCCTATATCCAGATAAGCCCTTGATGAGTTAGGCAGATTTAGAGCCTTCTTTGGTATTTCTTGGATGGAATTTAATTGCAGCCCAATACTTTCCTGTATTTAAAAAAAGTTATTGCCAGCAATTAAAACACAGTAAGTTAACTGTGTGCCTTGGAAACTGGAGTATTGATTTTTAAAACATTCATATTGTGATACAAGTACTGAATTAAAAATTTGAATCTTAGTCTTGTGGATAGAGGAAAAAAAAACCTACAGCGACTGTCATGTTGAAATCTATTTGAATAAATAATGTTCCTCTTATGTAATGTGCTGACTGATGTGGAATCAACAGCTACTTAATATTAAAAACAGTGCTTGACAATAAACATCCCAGCGCATGCTCACTGAACTCTGCCCGGGGTTTGAGCTTCAGGCGTGCTGGGGACAGGACCCAGTGTCTGGGAAGGAGAGCCAGGGCTTTACCTTTTTGTTACCATGAATAATGGAAGTCTGCACCCACGGCAGGAGTCAGTGTGCACACCTGAAGTGTCATTCCTTTGTCCCTGGGAGAACTTGAATGCAAGCTCTGCTAAAGAGCTGCTTTTGCACAGAAACCACTCTGTAAACGGAGACTTAAAATTACGCAGTTAAAAAAAAAAATCTGAAATCCTTTATCGGAAATGCTTCTAATAATTCTTCAGCATTTCTCTCGATCCATTATCTCTTTTTTAATATGTGTATAGCCAATGGATTTTCAGTAACCTATGACTTGGCAGTAATTTGAAGGGCAAATAAGTGCCTTGATTTTCCTTTCTGCTATTAAAAAAAACAGGAAAACCTAATTGGAGTTGAGGGTAGCTAGGAAGACAGCCTGGCACCTGGTGCAAAATTAGTTTATGCCAAGGTACCTTGAAGTATATGAGGAAATGTACTTGTTCAGGAACAGATTTTTACCGAGCAGCTTACTCTTAATGTTCTGAATGTGTTAAATGTCTTGAGTTGAATTCTGTTCCTTTGCTTGGTGGGGAAGGTATGAATGCTGAAAATTTAACTAAAAAGCATTTGCAAAATGCCTAAGTAGGACACCAACCAGTTTGGAATTTTGCTATCTTTCACAGATTTTTAAAAGATCCAGGGTTATTGTCTACCGCGGGGAACTATAGATAGCTTTTGAGTCTGTTGCTAATAATAGATGATGCACCTTCCTCGCTGTGTTGTGCATAAGTCCTGCTTCTGCCGAAACTGAAACCAGTGGTGTGGTGTTCCTGCCGTCTCCAGAGGGGCAGGATCAGTCCCTAAAACCTCAGCTCCTCTTGTAGGGCTTCATGTTGGGCAGGATATGGTCCAGTGATGTAAAGGCACCCGAGAAGCCGCCGTTAGCCGTGCCAGCCGCTTCACTCATCCTCTGACTGTGCCTCGGCGTCAGAGCTGGGATCTTTTCCCCCCAATTCCGGGCGGGTGGATGCGGCTGCAGCCTGTGGGGAGAGGGCTGTGCTGAGCTGGAGCGCTGGGGCCACCTTTGGGGTGCGACCCCCCCCGGGCCCCCAGCAGCCGCGGGGTCTCGGAGATCAAAGGATGCTCTTCCAGCTGGAATCCCGAGCTAAACAGATTTAGCGGCATCTGAGGCGTTTTAAGTAGTGCGTGTGAGTAAATACATGGATGGAATTAGGCTGGAGAAGGGAAGGAAGCATGGCCGGTGCCGGGTGGAAGGGGGAAATCTTGAAGGAAGAGTGTGTGGGGCTGGCACAGCTTGGCCAAGGATGCCAGCAGTACTTGGTGCCACGTGGCTGGTAAAATTGGCAGGGGGATTCTGGTTTGGATGTGCCCATGTCTTTCAAGAAGTGCCTATTTTTGTGCAGTTTATTTTCAAAATGATTCTGCTGTGTGGTTTTAAGGCATTTCTGTTAAGCACAATGTGGCAAGGCTTCTTTTTATTTAAAAGCTGTTAAACCGAGTAGCTATTCCTGGGCTTGATAATAAAAATAATGGTAATTCAAAACTTATTTCCATTGATAAAAAAGAGGGTTATTTCCTAAATGAGGCATTAAACTAACGCTGAAGCACTTCAATTAAAAAAAAAAGACATGACCAGAATATAACCTATTTAGACTCCGAGCCACCCTCATGCAGTTAATTTTAGAATAGACACCCTTTTTTTGGTGTGTATGTGTGTGTCCCCATCCTCCTGAATTACAGGCCTAATTTGTCACAACATGTACCTCCCTGGATTTAAAAAAGAAAGCAAATTAAGTCTTGAGTAATTACAATAATTACAGGATCGCAAGAATACCAGGTTCAGAGTGTGTGGTGCCTTAGCCCTCAGTTCTCCCCTGTTTGTCACTGTCCCTGGGCAGTGGAACCTCCTGCCTGGGGCAGCAGTTTGCGTCACTGACCCTCTGGTGGAGGGAGGCTGAGCCCATCCGAGGGATGGTCCTCGATTCCAGTGAAGCTGCACATCACAAACTTCACAGCAGGCAGCAAAAGCCACCATTTGCATTGCTTTAATTTATCCAGATTTGAGATAAGATGATGCCCTTCCTGTGGCAGCGCTGGTGACAGTGAAGACGGGCTGGAAGCCACAGCAGAGGCAAATTATATAGAACAAGCTTGAAGTACCCAGGTTTTTGTGCTTCCTTTGTCTGCCTGTGCAGTTTTGGGATGAAAACTTGTGTTTTGCAGATAAACATGCGGGCAGCATTGCTCACGTGACGGGTGGCACTGGTGACAATGGGGCTACTGTCCTGCCACACACTTTGCTAAGCTGGTTTCTTATTTGTCGTTTTTTTTGAAAGGTCTGTTTGAGTTTCTTCTGTGAAAATTAGAGTTTTGTGTTCTGAGATAGATGTGTGTGTTATAATTCCAGCCTTCACCTGTGCCTGATAAGCCTTTCTTTGATTAAACCTCTTTGATTCTAGTAAATATCTGAAGACCTTTGTATCTGTGAAGATTGCAAATCCAGGGCTTTATTATTTAAAGAGATGTCAGTTCATTAGTGAAAAATATAGGTGGAGAATATAGGTCATCACTGGAACCAGTAAATGGTATGTCTTGGGACACCAAGTTTATTAATTGAAGGCAAGCTGAGTCATGACACAGTGCAGATTGACTGTGCTTGGTTAATGTTGTTGTCATTGCACTCTGTGATACAGTTATTAAATAGGTAAAATATTTTACCTTTTCATATAGAGCCATACACTTACTTCATCTGATTTAATGGAACTATAATTTTAATTATGATTATTACCTTAAATTATAATTAAATTTATGTGGTTTAAATTTACATTTGTGAAAATGGCTGTGTGATGAAAGCAGAAATCAGCTTCACATTAACAAAAAAAGAAGGTTTTTTTAACTGCATCTTAGTATATGCTCACAGCCAAAGACTAGCATGACCTACTTTGCAACAATAACAGAGGAATCAAGCCGGTTTTTTTTGTTGAAGTATCTAAATTTGCCATGAATGCTACCTACTCATTCGTTTGTGAGTATCTTTAAAAATAGCTATTGTATCTATGAAACTTAAGGGTGGTTTTTTTTTTTTCTTTTCTCCTTTCTCTTATTTTGCTGTAGATAATTAGCACCATGGAGCCTCAGGTGTCGAATGGCCCTACTTCCAATACAACCAATGGACCCTCCAGCAACAGTAGAAACTGCCCTTCCCCCATGCAGACAGGGGCTGCTACAGATGACAGCAAAACCAACCTCATAGTCAACTATCTACCCCAGAACATGACCCAGGAGGAGTTCAGGAGTCTCTTCGGGAGCATTGGTGAAATCGAATCCTGCAAGCTCGTGAGAGACAAAATCACAGGTAAGCGCTTTGCGCGGTGGGCTTCAGGGTCAGCAGAACCTTGGAGCTTGTACTCCGAGTGCTGGCACAGGAATGCAGCAGATGCAGTGCTAAACTTCAGGGGGAAAATCTTTAGTGCTGCACACTGGGTGTGGAACAGCTGAGAAGCCCTTTGTCTCTCAGCCTGTACAGATCTGGGGGAGCAGTCTGAACGTTACCAGTCTGTGTGTGTTACACACTGTGCAGCTTCTTGCAGCAGAGCTTAGACAGTGGCCTTGCTTTCCTGTTCATTCTCATTTTTATTTAACATGGGCTTGCTTGAATGGCTTAAGCCAACTGACAGCTCCTAATTCTGACTCTGCTATTTGAGCTTCACCACACCCTCGTTAAATTTCTGCCTGTTTAAGGTGAGGTGGTTCTGCATTGTCCTTCACAGCTTACTGACCACGGTGTTCTGGAGCAGCTGTGGGCTGTAGTCGAAACACACTGCTCTGGGTTTCATGCAGACATCTGTAGATAATAATAGTTAATTAACTCTGGTTCCCAGAAACGTTTTAGTTTTCAGCAATCCTTTTTTGTATGAAGTAACACCCGTTGGTAGGTGCCTCCATAAAAAAAGCCTCCCATGGCAGGTGCTGCCTCAACAAGGAGAGGTGTCTGCACTGTCACTAGAGGAGGTGTGGATGGGTGCAGATGCACCTGGCCTAATCCACATCCTTGCTGCTGCAGCCAGGAATCCGCTGGTGCACAAGATGGGATGAACAATCAGCTTTTATAGCTTGCTTTATAGGTTAGTTTTCTAGGTTGTGTGTCTACTTGCACCGTAGGTGGGAGCAGCTGAAATTTCACTGCTGTTCAGTGCATCACCAGTGCTGTTATGTTTAGCACAGAGAGCAGCAGCCTAGGGAGGGAAAGGGTTCCAGAAAAGGAGTCAGCTCCCCTCAGAGGCTCTCCTGGCAGCTTGGGTGTGTGCTCTGTGGGAAGAGGCACCATGGGAAGATGAGGAATTAAAATGCAAATCTACGTACCTGCTTCCATAACATCCTGGCAGCCATTGTACTGGCTGCATTAGGATGATCTGCTTAGTGCTTTTCAACATGCAATGCTTCTTTTTTATTTACTTCCTGACACACAGCAATGCTCTGGTTCAACACAAGGCACATAACAAATGGCAGTAGCTGCAGGGCAGCTTGAGTCCTCCTCACAAGTGTAGTCCAGCAGAGCTTTCTTTAGCACATTGACCATGATATATCTATTGCAATAAATCTTCTGATTTGGCCACAGCTTCGGGTGTTCTAAAAAGAAGATTGAAAAATGGAATTGACTTTTGTTTACTTTTTTTTTTCTACAGACCTTTGTTTTTCTTCTAGTCTGAAAATAATCAGAAAAATTTAACTGCGGGTTAGTTCAGTTATTTCAGGCAGAAGTGAAACCCTCATCTACAGGAGTCTAGGGTGCTTAGCTTGAATTTTGATCTTGTGTTTCATGAGCCTTTACTGCTTACTCTATCCCTCAAATTCATGGTGATGTTTTTACAATATATTTTCAAGACTTTAGATATTCAGTGTTGTTTTCACAGGGAATGGGTTGTCTTTGGATAATGAGCCATTACTTCATCAGCTAGGAACAGTATTCTTTTTGTTTCATTCCATCTCCAGGCTTTTGTCTTTCTGTTTGAAGATGTGAGAAATTTGCTATATGATCTCCTGACATATTCTTGGGTAGATTTTTTGCCTATGCTCTTTCTTTCCATACAAAGTGCATAAATCTTTGATCACTAAAATACTTTAAAGAAACCATTCTTTAAAAAAAACCTACACAGATGCCTTGAGGACATGACCCATACATGTTGTTTGAAGAGGTGATGCAAGTATGAAAGAGCCAAAATTTAAAAAAAAATTATTTTCCAAATTATCTGTGCTGTTTTTGAAAACAGTTTCATCTGCCAACATTTTCAGGCCCATTATCAAGGCATTGTGCAACTTGACTGAATTTGAGGATGCATGTTCATTCCTCACATTGAATTCAGAGTTAGTAAATCAAATGCAGTCCTCTGCCAGAAGCAGTTCATGTTTTTAAGGTTCTTAGAACATGGAGAGTAACAAAATGGAAATGCACTGAGGTCATACCCAGCTCATCTTTCTGGATCATCATGTAAGCGTGTTCTTCATCAGGTCCCTGGATTGGTTTTTTGGGAGGGGTGGAAGTATGCCAGGAGGAATGCTAGAGGAATGACTGACTTTTCAGGGATTCTTTGCTTTCTCCTTATTAAAATCAATAGAAGTATTTTTTCTGACAGTGAAAGCTGTATTGCAAAAAAAAAAACCCAGTGAATTCTTAAGGTATTGCTGAAGCAGTGAAGATGTGAAACAGTTTAGGTTTTTGTCTGCTTTTGGACTTTTCATTGTTTCTGTTGAAAATTTTGTGGCTTGAATAAATCTAAGCTAAGCATGCTCTGTTTCATTATGCCTTTAAACAAATGTGCAGTTCTTTCTGTTAAAAGTCTGGTTTGTCTTCATATATGGTAAGTTTGCTTCTTTCTTGCTGGGCTGAATTATCAGACAAATCAAAAAAAAGTCAGAATAAAAAGCTGTAGAGAGCGCTTGCTTCAAGAAAAATAGAAAAGGTCATAAACCAAATAATGATTAAATAGTTATCCTGGCAAAACCGGAGTAGAAAAATCTCAAATGCATTTCTGAAGCTAGGTAGCATTGAATTGGCTCATGTAAAAGATTCTATTTCCCCTGTCAAGGAGCTGCAAAGTTTTTTTCTTTTGAATAATGTTGAGTCTTCTGAAATGTTTTTTTCAAGGAGTTAAAAGGTACAGAAAGTCTGTTTAAACATACTGGATCTTTCCAATGGAATTAATGACCTGAACTCTTTTATTAACTTTAAATTTGGTTAAACAATGTGTGACAGGAATAGTCATCTGCTCCAAGTCTTTTCGCAGTCTTAGAACAGTAGTAGGAGTTTTTAATAAAATTGGTTTGTGAAGTTGCCCCCTCTCTTTGGAAAGGCACATGTTAAAACAAGCATATTCCTTTACTAAAAAACTATGCTAATTTGGTAGTACACCGCACTGAGTTGAATAGGAATGACAGCTTCTAGGACAGCCTTTAATTTGGTATTCAAAACCAAAATCGTAAACTTGGGTTTTGTTTGGTAGCTTCTCAGAACAGGCAGGATATACAGTAGCATTTTTTAAAGATGCTAATGACTTGAGAGAGGAGATGGAAGTCAGGCATACATTTTAATTATGGGGGAGGGGTTGCAACAGCAAAAATGGTTTAGGGTTTTTTTTTTTTTCACTGCAGAGGTTTTAAGGCAATGAGACAAGGAAAAACAGACTGAAGATAGTTGCCTTCATTTGGCAGGGGTGTTTAATAAAAGCAGAACTTGTGGTTGTGTAAAGTGTGCTTATTAAATTCTTCATTTACACTACCTAATTAATTCTAGCATTTTAAATTAACAGTGAAACTGGTCCCTGCTGTACCATTTCATAGCTACAGCATATTTCGTCCAGCAACCCAGTTGTTCAGGTTTAATCAGCTGCGCTCAAAAAATGAGAAGGAACTTGGGTTAAAAAAAAAACAGCTAAGTGGCATAAACAATTTAGAGCAGCAGTAGATGAGAGGAGGCAACTTCAGGGAGGAAACCTATGGCTTCAGATGGATGTAAGACTCAGCACTAACCAGAGATGCAAATCTAGGGAGTGTTGCAGATGCTCCTTATTCTTATTTTTGTCTGAAGAAAACCAGTGACAAATATCTTCATTGCTTGAGGGAGAGGTCTTGAATTCATGAGAATTTTCAGAGAAGGAATGCTGAACTTGTTTTGTCCTGTGTTTGCAAACAAAAGATCCAGTCAGTGTAGGGTCCATCAGACACTGTAAGTGCTGCTGGCCCTCTTGAGTTGTCCTTGTTGCCATAGTTTGTATGTGGGAGAAGGGGGATGTTTGTTATTAATTTTTTAATTCATTTGGTAGCTTTTAAGGTTCCTTTTTTTATTTCTCTGTAACTTACCCGGGAGCTTACATCTTCGCATGTTCAGATTGGTATCCGAAAATCTTTGACTTGCAAATCTTTTGCATCTTCAAATGATCCAGGAACACTGTAAAGCAGAATATTTATTGATACAAGATTTCTGTGCATCCCTTAAGTTATGGCAGGGTTTGCATAGTTCTTCTGTGTGGTACAATTTCATGTTCTTTGCATGTATAATCAGGAACTTTGTTGTTCCTCTGCCCAGAATGTAATTCTGTTGTTTTGGGGTTTTAATTGTTCCTTTTTGATTTTGCAATTCCTTTAAGGTTATGTACAAAGACAGAAGTCTTTCACTTTAGTTTCAGGTATTTATAAAATAAAACCTGATGCAGGTTTAGATTAAAACTCAAGTTCAGAAAGAATCATGACATTATAATTTAAATATCAGTGAGTGAAATGGAGGGAAATACTGACTGCTTTAACTGTAGTCTTCTCTAGAAATTACAGATTGTCCACTCCTTACTCCTTGGATGTTCAAGCATAGGATCCAAGAGACAAAACTCACTAAAATGGCAGAATCAGAAATCATGCAGCATTATGAGAATATAGGATGATATTTTTCACATGAAAAGTGTGCAGTGCTCATTCCTCTGTGGTAAATTGTTGACCTGGGCAGACTGTTCCACTCTTTCAATCCAGAAGCTTGTCCACTCTGAGTTAAGTTGGTATCATATGCCTTCTAGAAAAAATATTTTTTTCCAACTTTCCTGTAAAATGAGAAACCTGTTACTGAAAAGGTGAAAAAGCAAAGACCCAGATTTTATTTAACCAAGTGTGTTTAGCAAGTGGTGGGGAACTAGTGTGTTTCTATCCAGAACATGCTGTTCAGAGTTGCATGTCTGCAATTTTCTGAAATTTGGAGTTTAATTAAGCAGCCTTCATTTCAGTATCTGGTGACTGCTTTAAAAGCAAGGGATGGAGAAGGTCCTAAGGAGCAGATGATGCCCAGGGGGGCAGGAGAGAAGGCAGCCAGGAATGGTCACATTTTTCCAGGAGGGAAGCTCTTGGGGTCTAATGGCAGATGTACAGTAGCAGGAGAACACTCCTGAAGCTTTCCTTGGTGAGCAGACATCACCCAGTATTTGGTGCCCAGTGTTTGCAGCAGGCAGCAGCAAAGTTTTCTGTATTTTAATTTAATTTTGAGGCATGATAGAGTAGATATCCAAGAGGTCCCAATGGGTCCATCTGGGTTGGAGTCAAAGGAGGACTCTGGAGTCTCATCATAACGTAAAGACACAAAGCAAAAATGGGACTAATGGCTAAATTTAATTATGGGGAGCAGGCCTTTGGTAATGCAGTTCGTGACAATAGGTAACTATTGCATGGTTAAGTCTGCAGGTGAAACAGGCTGGAAATTGCAGAGTTATTAGTAAAATTGTGCTGCTTTGTCAAGGAGGAGAAAAGATTTATTTTTATTTAAGGGAAATAGTTCACAGCTATTTATGCTTAGAAGCTGCAGATAGAACACTTATTCACTGAAAAATTCACATACAAAGGCTGGCAGCATTTTGTCTATCTTTTCTTTAAGAAATTTATAAAATGGTGTGCCAAAAGTGTCCAGTGGGAAGAAGAAAAAGATCCATGTGCAGATAAATATAGCTTACAGTGCAACCCAGCATTAAGGTACCTGATCTGAGGTGACTGAAAGCCTAATCTGAGCATAAAGTGCTTCTCCATTTGATGTCCAGTTCACTGATTGTGCTTTGGAAGAGCCTTCCATTTTGAGATACTACTGGTTCCAGCAGTTTTCTCCACTCAAAATACATTAAACAGATAGGATTATAGAATGCAGGGATTATGTTAGATAAGACTTATAAACTCTTTAGAAAGTATGTAAACACACATGCCTCATGGCATAAGCCCACCTAATAACAGGGTTTAGGAGAAAAATACCTTGTAGAGGTAGTTTATTCCCTTGTTGACTTGGAAGGAGTTTTTAATAATTCTCTGTATAGCAGTGGTAACTAGTCACTGATCTCTGATCATTTATTTGGCACAGATCTTGTTGCCATGGACTGAGTGTTCACAGCAGTTTCATTGCTCTGGTAGAAGAGGAGAATTAATATAATCCTTCAGAACAGGAAAAAAAAGCTTTCCTACTGTGGTGTTCACCATAAATTGAATATATATTTCTGCATTTGGCTTGATTGCATATAAAGGCCATATTTAGTAGTGCCCCTCGAATTGACTGTATAGGGAATCTCTGTAAGAAGCAGTAGAGTTCTTGCATTTGACTTCCTTGAAAGCAAAAGACTTGGTATTTGCTGAAATAGGAAAAATATTTATACAGCAGAGTACTCAGCTAGAGTTCTTTTGTCTGAAAAAATAATACCAAATTAAGTGAATTGCCTTAGGTTTTTCAGAAAGTGACTGTACGTTGGCCTCACTTTATTTATTAGGTAAAGGAGATTTGGGTGGAAGTTACTTCTTTGTGTTGAATGCATTGACAAATGCAGTGAGGAAAGAATGGTCAGAGCAGTGTTAGTGCAGCTGAAACTCAAGTGCCCAAGCAGAAGTCTTAAGATAATGTAGTTTGAGACTGAAAAGAAAAAATTTTCCGCCAATCGGATGGAATACAGACTGTGCTTTATTTTTTCATTTTATGCAGAGAATGAAATATTAAGAGAGATGGAAAACCAGACATGTTTCAGAGTCTTTTAAATTTGAAATCTAGAATTATTTTTAAAGGACTAAATATATGGCTCTGAATGTTATTAAAGACCTTTGATAAATTGATCTTAATTTCATAGCCTAGTTATTTTTATAGCTTATTTCCTGAAGTATATTCTGTTCTGGAGCAGAGATAAACGTAATTTCCATGTTGCATATCCTATTTTAAGGGCTGCAGATTCAAGACAATCCCCAAATAGTGATTATTTTAATGAACATTTGCATTAAGTATCTGAACTTAGCACTGTGGGGGAGGAGACACAGAAATGGTAGCGAGTGTCTCAGTGCTGGATCTCTAAAATGTTTTTTTGTGTGGTTTGATGTCTCTGCTGAACGCTGAGGAAAATGGTCAAATTAGCATCCATCATTTTCTTTATCACTTCTCTGCAGTCGCCTGGTGCAGGCTCTGTGCCGGCGAACAAAAGAATTTTGATTTCTTGATTATTGGAAAAAAGCAATTGAAATGAGTGTTGGGGCAAATAGGCAGCAAGCAAGCAGGCACGGCCCTTGTGCTGCAAAAGAGCTTTCTAATTAGCTTCACCAGTTTCAATCCTCAGCTGCTTCTGAGTGTATTAAATGCCTCTAATGCATATTTAGAGTATTCTTCAGTTTTTGCTGCTTGGTTTGAGTAAATATCACCGATTTCCCATCAAACCCAGCGTGGAAGGGTTGCCAGTGTGGCTTTCCTCATCAGCTCAAGCACGCCTACACCTCTGAAATCATGACAAGGTTACTTAGGAGTTTCCAGCGTGTCTGCTGACCTTCTCCTCTGAGCCTTTTCTCCATCCCTCGGATCACCTGTGTTGAAGATTGTTGTATACCAGGGAGCAGCCAGTGAAACGGCTCTGGTGCAGCCCCCTGTCGATGGCACTCCACCCTTCACTTTTAGCCTTCTCTCTCCTTTTTGGATCATTCTGCCCTCTCCTCAAGAAGCCCAGACCCTGTGCTTCAGCACTTGTGCACAGCTCTTTATCTCTGTAACTCTTCCTTTTCTTTACTTTTAGCCCAAGGAGGAAGGGGAGGAAAGGAATGTGAGTGCCAGGAAAGCTCTGGGAAACTGTCAGCTGCTGGTGAGGCACTCCCAGCTGAGGCAGGGTCCTTTGGGGAACAGCAGACAGTACACCCAGGTACCTGTCAGGGCTCCAAGCATTTCTCCATTCCCTGTTGCTCCAGGAGTTCTGCCCTTCAGCCACACCTATGAGCAGCACCGCTGTGCTGTGGCTGTCGCCTCTGCCTGGTCCCTCTGTGCTCTTGCTGCACAACTTGTCCAGAAACAGAAGTGACCTGTGTAAAACCAGTTGAAATGCTTTGGAAAGTGAGCTGCCTCCTGCTCTCCCTTTTCACAAGGCTGATTTTCACCAACGCTGCATTTGGAGTTTATTCTTGACTTTCAGATGGTGTTCAGTAAACTCGTGACTGGGGTTACTTGACCTGCCTGCAGTAGCTGATTCTCTGAATCAGTGAGCCAGAGAGTCCTTACCCCTCCTGTCTTGCAGAGCTGATCCATCATCATTTGACTTCCCCCTAGCAAGCAGTTTGTTTTCCATATAGCCAAAAGAGTTCTGCCAAGGTGATCTTCCCCTTGGCTTCTGGGAATGGTCAACGTGAGACCTTCAGACCAATATTGGGTTCTGCTGCTTCTAGGAGTGGATGTCCTCAGCATTCCTGCCTCTCCTCTGTTTTCTGCTGCCTCAGTTTATGTGCAGTCCCTAAACTGATCAAAGTCATCATTTAGGCTCCATCCCCTCGGAGTACATCCTTCAGATTTTTGCTTTTGGAGTTACTCTGACTTGAGGAAAGACCCATTTACATGATCAAACTCTTTTCTATCTATTTGTCAAGTGAGATGCAATTTGTAGAGGGCAAAGTTCCTTTTGGGATATTTACTGTATGGAGGTCTTGCTGGCCTTAAATCCTCTTTTTTTTTTTTTACTCCTCCTTTGCTTCCAGAAAACTTCAAAGGTTCAATCTCACTGCTTGGAAACTTAGGCCATCATTTTAAATTGACCTGCAGTTAAAACTTCTTAACTTCTAATTTTGCTGTTGCACGCAAGGATATATGGAGAGGGTATTTTTTGCACCCTTACCATTGCTCACCACCTCCTCTTTGCTCCTGCTTTAAGCATGGTTTCTCTTGCTGCACCAGCTGGGAGTCCAGCAGCCTTTGTGTGCAGCTCACTGGCAGTCCCATGCTTGTAGTCAGCACAGATAACCATCTCGGGAATCTGGGCTATTGGAAGCTGCTCTGATGCACAGTCTTTGCCAACAAATCTCTGGATTTCATCAGCATTCTTTTCATGTCCTGTGCTTCATTCTTGGAACAGTCATTGATAGGGTACTGCAGCCTCTGACTTTTCAAACCATTTGTGATACAGCCTGAGTTTTGTTTGGGCTCTTCTATCTCTCCACGTCTATTAAGACATATTTTGCTTAGGTGCTGTGTGATGCCACAATCTTGTGATCACTCTCCGCTCTCATTCCTAGGAAATTCTGATTCCATGAAAAGAGAAGAGGGAAAGAAAGCATCGTGGCCAGTCCATTTCTTTGGCTTTGCTCGCTGGCTCTGCTTTGGCTGACTCACTGCTGCACATTGTTGGGTGTAGCTGCTGTTCTGTTATTCCTGAGCAGGATCCATCACTGACTTTGCAGATGTTGCTGCTTGTCCCTGCTAGAAATTTCAGTGCAAGTTACTGACTTGCAGGTGCTGCTGGAGACAGGATATTGGACCAGGCAGACCTGTGCTCTGACACAGTACTGCTGTTCTTATGACTCTCAGCATGTTTAATCAGTGGAGTATATCAGCTTGAGGGGTAAAAAAGACTGAACACTTACTGCTTTTATTCACAAGAGCCTGAACTGCCTTTTTTTTTCCCAGTTAGATGGTTTTCAAGGGGTGTTGCAAAAGCAGATGGACAAAAAGCTGCGTCATACTCACCTGCAAGCAAACAAATGGCAGCATAGCCAGTGTGATTAATTGTTGCTGTATTTCCTGCAGAACAAGCTCTAATCTCCCTGCTGCCCTATTCAGATAATTGTGCTCACACATCTTTGGAAGCACCTTAAGTTAGGCATCAACAGGCTTCTTTCCTCTTGCTGCAGAATTCTAGGACCCAAAAAAATGAGGCTGCCTCCTCCCTCCCTGGGAAGCTGTTGGCTGGAGGGAAGGGAGTGCGTTGACTTTCCTGTCTGTGAGGACGGTAGGTAGGGCATGAGAAGATAGGACGTGTAACAAGAAGTATTCTCCAGCAGTTCCTTTTTTAGACTTCTCTGTTCTCCTGCTTGCTGTATCTGTGTCATTTCTATTTACCAGTGCATGTCTTTTGCCCAGTTCTCTGTTTCTTTAAACATTTTCCTGCTCTGGAAGCCAGTCCGTCTTAACCAAAAAAAAAACCAAACAAATAAACCAAAAAACCCAGTCCCAAACATGAACAGCTTGGGAGCTTGACTGGTAACATATTTTCCCCTTATGCTTTCTGCTGCATTGGAATAGCTGCTCTGGTACCTTCATTTTGATTGCTGGCAGTATTGTGGTACTCACTTGCTCCAGGTTAGGTATTTTGACAAATTGGAAACAAAGGAACGAGTTTATGCAGCTGTTTTATATTGTGAAAAGCCTTTTAGAAGAGTTGTGTATCACAGAAATTGCTCTGTTTTTAGTGGTGGTCAGCCAACAATGGCATCAGTCAATGGCACATCCAGTGCCATACATGTGGATAATGTCATATGGGAAGGTGTTAGCTGATACTGATGAAATCTGCCACCTTGAAAAGAACAGCATTTTTATCCTGGAGAAAATGTACTGAGGAGCATATTCATGCTAATATTCTTCTCCAAAAAATTACCAAGATTAAGTGATAGAACTAAGTAGTATGTGCACACAAAGTCATAATATTTTCTCCTTGAAGTACTTTTGTTACCTAGAGGTACCTAAAAGGAATATTATAAACATTTGAAACCATACTTAAATTCCTGTTCTTGCTTTAAACTTCTTGCAAGTTCTGTCTTAATGCTGAAACGAATTTGTGATGAGGCTCCCTGCAGTCTATATATCAGTGCATAGCAAAATTTTTATAGGTAGCATGTTTTGGAATATGATAAAGTGGCTTTACCTTTCTCAGCATCTTTCCAGATGCTGTGTAAAGTAATCTACGTAAATCTAGCTATTACAGATTAACCTTCTTAGCTGTCAGGTTGCAGCTTTTATTTATGTTTCTGCTGATGAGATTAAAAATGCTGCAGTCACGAGTTGTGTTGTTAATATTAAATTTTGTATTCTGGTCTGTAATAAATTGCTTTCCTCTGTGCATTGGAAAAAGTGGTTAGTAGAGCTCAGAGTTTAATTAGTAGGCTGTTGATGAGACAGAACAGGTATTGAGAGTCATTGTTCCGAATTACTGTGAAATTTGTTGGTATGGTTGTGGCTTTTGTTTTTTGCTGTTTGACAGAGGCTGAGGTACAAAACCTTAAACGTTGCTGAATTAAACCATTTAATGACAAAATTACCAGGGCTTTTTGAATTTGCAGTCAAACAGGTTTCAGATATTGATGCTGCAGTATAATATTATGTCCTACTTAATATCCTTGTTTTGCAAAACATACTCTTGTTTTTCTCCAGTTCTATGTTGCTCTGCCATTGCCATTAGCCTGGAAGCATTACTGCCACCATTTCTACATGAAATGGGTCCAAGTTTGATGATGCACTGGCTTTTTCAGATCTTAGCTGTGTCTTTCCCATCTTCTCTATTTGCTTCCTTCTTACTGACAGAGTATGTTTTTCACCTTTTAGTAAAAATCTCTAGCCCATGAACTTTTTTTGAGCCAGGACTCTTTCCACTCTGTAGTTCTCTGACACTTCATGAAAGTAGGAACCTTGGTCTGTGTGCGGGCTCTGTCCTGGTTCTGTCCTTCTGCCTTCTACTCCTCACTGCCATCTTTTTCTAGTGGAACTTCTCATCAGCTTTCCCTCTGGGTGTCTGGCATTGCCCTTTTTCATACAACTTTGGTACATTTGACCAAAGCTGTCTATGTGGTGTGGTATGGACTCACTGTGATCTGAACTTACTGCGCCTCTGGTTGAAGACTGACCAGTGAATAATCACTTTTTCTCTTGGCTTGCCTTAAGCTTCTGGTCCATTATTCAGTATTAAATTTTTAGTCACATTCTACTTCCATCTGAATTTCAGAAGGGCCAGCATTTGGGATGATATGCAGGAGGGAAGATGTGTCTGCTGTAATGAAGCCTGTGCCTCTTCTGTGACCTGCTGGCTCGTGCTCTTGGAGTGCCTTTTCTCTTTGGTTCCAGACTCTGATTCTTTCTACCCTCTTTTAATTTCATCTTTTTTTTTTTTGAGTAACAGTATTAAAAGTAGCACACTTCTAATATTTCATCTCCAGTCATAGTCTTTACACATTTGAAATATCTGTCGGCTTTTGTATCTCCCTTTCATGGAGTTTCATGAAAGGATACCATATTTTAGTGTTTTAGCACTGGACACTTCTAAGCTTATATATTGTCACTCTTAAGTCTTATTTTAAAAATGTGGTGACTGCAGAAATTTGCCTTCAGTGGGTTGCCTTCCTTTCCTCTGATACATACATTCCTTATGGGAGTTGTGTGGTCTTTGCCATTCTTTCTGTACTGCTTGTCCAGTGATGCTGTGTCCTTTCTCCCCAGTGTGACATCCCCTCTTTGGGATGAGAACTATTTCCCACAGTGTATTTCATGCTCAGTATAATGCAGTGACTTCTTCAATTCCTTTTGCAGATTTTTTTTCCACGCTGTTGATAACCATTTTTGTGTGCTGTTATGTCTTTCAGGGTTGTTTTTTTTTCTGGTTCTATTTGTTTTCACTTTTTCTCGCTGAATCTTGTTTTCACTTAGCCTGTTTGTTTCTAATGTCTGCATTCTTGTGTTTAAGTCGTCTCTTCAGCATTGAATTTACTGTTCAGGATAGACAAGTCATGGCTGTTTCTTGTCCATTCATGCCTGTCCCCAGAACACTGGATTTTTATAGTACAGTCCCTGTTCTGTTCTGGGACAAAGCGGGGAGGAGTGCAGCCTTGCTCTTCTCGGAACAGCTGCTAATTCAGAGCCTGTGTGCTCCTTGAAGGAAGGGGGAGGAGAAGATGAAAAGAAGGGAAGCAAGAGATGTCAACTGAGGGGAGCAAAATCCAAATATTTATTCAGAAATGGAACTCACTTGTCTTGTGTATGTCAGGAGCAGTAGCTTTTCAAAACCTACTTAATCAGTTGCTTGCAGTAGTACGAACACACCCTTGCTGAAAATCCAGTTTTGCATTTAAAGAAACTTGATAAAAGCAAGCAAACAAAAATGAAAAAGGAGGATAATGTATTCTACAGAGCATGAAATGTGTGTGTTGTTTACAAGATATCTCTAGCCCAGCATAACTCTCAATGGGCCAATGATAAGGTTCCAGTCTTAGAGCAGAGGAGCTGCAGTTACAGCTCCCTGTTTCAGTGGCTGTGTTGCTCTGTCCAAGTTCACCTTGGAAATTGTGATGCCTTTCAGTATTTCTTCTCCATAACAAGCATAAAAGTGCTTTCCTCCGTGGTGGTTGTGAGGAAATGTGTTTTTTTCAGAGGTAAAATGGGGCCATGCCATGGTAATGGGAAGCACAGGACACTCCAGCCAAGTCAGCAGCATCTGTCTCAACTTCCCCATTAGTCCAAGTCCTGGAGCATAGCAGTGGCTCAGCTGACTTGGTTGAACTCTGTAATCTGCAGGTAGGAGCAAAGCCTTGTTTCAGGTGAAATGCAGAACATCTGAAATTGTAGAAGCCTTTAGGAGACTGTAAGGCACGATTTTCAAGAGCAGCTGTGTCTTACCTTGCTGCTGTGGTCAAGTATCAAATGGAGTAGTTGTGTGGTTTTGGAAGCCTTCTTGAAGTTTCTGTGGGGGAAGGGTTTTTGGAAAGATCTGGTGGCACTGGGCAGCAGCAGGCTGTCAAAGCAGGCTCCATTTTGTTCTGTTTTCTGAGTTGGATATGTGGGGCCATTCTAAAGTAAAAATAGTTACTGTATCTAATTCTGAAAAATGGATGTTACTGTCAATTGGTATTTAATTTACACAAGAACTGTTACTGCTTCAGCATCTCTGAAAATCAAGATATTAAATTACATCACTTTGCATTAAGAGATTTATCAGAACTACAAAAGAGGACAAAACTCATGTGGTCTCCTCTGGCACAACCTGGCAAAATCAGGCTATAACTCAAGGTGCTGGATGAATGGTATTTCTTTCTGTTGTGGGGACCTTGCAGATGGGTTTGGGGAACCTTGCTTTGATTTTGATTTTGTGGTTCCCTTCCAGTGACACATGAAGGTCCAGGGCTTGCAGTTACCTCACCAGCACTAATAATTTGCTTTAGCTACATTTATAGGATTTGTTTCACATTTTGGGCAAGGCTTCTTTTTATTCCCCTTTTATTTTTCAAGGCTTGTTGTCATGGTATCTGGCACTTCCCATTCAGATATTAAAATTGAGTGAGTGGTGTCTGTATGTCTGGTTCATTTTCCCTCTCTTATCCTCTCCCTGAGGGAGAGTTTTACGTGGGATGTAGCACACTGTTTGCAAGGGCTTCCTTTGGGGGATTTTTTTAATCACATAGCAGCGTCACTGTTGGGGAAGGCCTGGTGTGAAGAAGCCCCTTCCACTTGGGCTGGAGTTTATGAAATCCTGTCTGCATTGGGCTCCCATGGGACCTCATTGTGCAGCTCGTGTCGCCCCTCAAGCTCCCCAGAAAAGGCCTCACTCCTGCATGAATGAGCTTTTATCTGAGTCCCTCTGGCATTAAGGCAGTGACAGGAATTTTCTCCATGCAGATACCTGATGGAGAGGACACTGCTTTTGGGAATCAGGGCTCTGATGCCTTGGGAAGAGAGTTTGCTTGAGGGATCTTTGTGTCTCTGTGTAGCCTTTGGAGATGCTCTAGCTGTGGAACATAGAGGATTTTTCTCAGATGTGTGGGGTTAGCTTTCCTTTTTTGTGAAACTACAGCATGTTTTTTAGGAGGGATCTCTTAAAAGTACATTTTACTCTTAGTCTGCAACCTGGCTTTCCTCTCCAGTAGTATTTTAAGAAGGATCTACTGAACTCAGATAATGCTGATGGCTGTTTTTAACCAAGGGCAAGTCATGCTTCTCAATTGTAGGTGCATTGTAGCATCACACCATATCTGGGGCTCTGGGTTGGATTGCATTTAAATACAGCTGACCTTTCCTAATGTAGAAATGGGATCTTCTCAAAAGAACTAAGCATAATCCAAGTATAGTAATGTCACCCCAGGACAAGTAATTTGATGGAAGGTTCCAAAACAAAGCTTGTACCCAGACACCTTCCTGCAAAAGGCAAAAAAACCAAGTCATTTATCACTCATGCTTGTCTAATTTTTGCTTTGAGAAAGATTGTGCATTTTTCCCTAAATTCATGCAAAAATTAGAGTTAATTGGGGGAGAATGCTTTCTTGCAGTTTATGGACATGTATTAAATCCTATGTACAAACATAAGGAACCTGTATTTTAAATAAGCTTCAGACTAAATGGGTGCT
Source organism: Thryothorus ludovicianus (assembly GCA_013397245.1). Classification (NCBI taxonomy): domain Eukaryota; kingdom Metazoa; phylum Chordata; class Aves; order Passeriformes; family Certhiidae; genus Thryothorus; species Thryothorus ludovicianus. The sequence goes on from VZTB01009808.1 coordinate 211,348, forward strand.
GTGATAGAGCTGCACTAAGCACAGAACCAGTTACCCCTCCTTGATGGGTTGCAGTGAATTGTGACAGTGACAGCCTTAGTTTAATTGTTTGGTCCTAGGTGTGCAGAAGATGTTTCCCTCCTGGTTTGCTTCTCCTGAGACTGCAGTGTGCATTGCTGGGGTGACAGCAGGTGATTCTCCTTGGTAAAGAGGTGAAGGATGAATGAGCCTGACATGACTGGTATAAAAAAGCCTCAGACAAGGAGCAGGTTTTGAACTGGTCTCATGATCAGATCTCATTTTCCCTTCATCTGAATTTTCTCTATATAGCTTACCTCCTTTTTCAGGTGAACAGCTCTATTTGTTGGTACCTGTTGTGGAAACAACAACAGGAGAAAAAAAAGAGTCGTTTCACTTGACCCTCTTTGTGCATTATGAATATATCATCTCAAGGGTATTTATGTAACCTTCTCCAAAAGCCTCTACTTCATACAGCTTTTCATATGAGCTGCAGTCATTCCTTTTCATCCCGGGAATGTGTTTAAAACATTTCTGAATTGGTTTGAAGGCTCCCAGGGTGGTGTTCTGAAATGGACCTGCCAGCTGGAGCAGGGATTGCCTTGAATGTCAGAATTCTCTTTGGCTACTCTTGCTTAAAGGACAGAAAGCCTTCTCCCTGCCAGCCAGCCCATAGGTGCTATTTATTACAAACATCTCAATCTTGAGAAACACTGGGAAAAGTGGAAGAGCACGTGCAGGTTTCCTTGGAAGAGCCACAGGTGGACAGCAAATTGCGCCAAGCTTTTGCGACAGAGAGAAGCTCACCCCCTGACCAGTTTCTTCCCTAAAATTCACTGAGGTTTGAACAGGCAGAAATGGATCTGTGGAGAGTTTCTGGTGAGCATTCTTTATGTTCTGGTCCCAGAGCCAGAGTGACTGAAGGCTGTTGGTGTCTGACGGCTCCTGCCGGGCTGATGCGAGATGAGCTGTCAGACGTGCCCTACCTCCCAGGGGAGGGATTGTGTCAGGGAAGCATCGGTGCTGTCAGGAGGGCAGCTTTAATTAGGTTTTACATTTGGGCAGGGGACAACAAAACCACAATTTAAGGCAGTTTGGATCACTGCTGTCCCATTCTGTGCTTGTTCTCACAAGTGACTGCTTATAGTGGGGACCGTAGTCCTTTAATGTGATGTTCCATTCCATGTAATTTATTTCCAAACGAAAAGGATGTTTCTAAGCATTTTTTTTAACTTACCTGGGAAATTAAAAGTTGTGCTGTTTTCTAAGTTGCTATTAGAATAGTTTCCTGCAATAGGAAGGCTTCAGACTTTTTGAGAAAGTAGTTTGCTTCTGCTTTGCTTGTGGCAATGATTGTTCTTTGTGGAACCAGCAGGAGCAGTGTATTTGTAGAGCTTCAGAGTAGAAGAGATTATAGAGCACTTAACACATCTTGCCAAAATGTTCCCTGGATTAATTTCTGCTTGAGCTAGAGCATAGCTTTCAGACAAAAAAAAAATAAAAATTCAAGCCTTCAGAATTTCCAGTGGTAGAACTGACAAAATGGTTGGTAGGTACTTAAATTTGTGTTACCTTCAATGTCAAAAACACAGAGCAAATGGCTTCCATAGGAAAACACTATTTGCTCTGTTGTTTCTAGTCTGGTTTCACTTGCCAAGCAATGGAACTTGGGATACATAACTCCATGGGCAGACATTAGGAAGAAAAAATAGTATTTGTACTTGAGGTCAATACTAACATAGTAGTGTTCAGGTTCCGCTTCATACAAATTTACTGTCTCAACTTCTTGGGTCAGGTGGGCAGATTGACCCCCTTCTCTCAGCTGAAGGAGTTCTTGTGCTGTAGTCAATTCTCATGGCCCCATCACCAAGGCATCAAGGTCTTGCTTTGGAGCACGTGCTCCAGGGCTGGGCTCTTCCTCAGCAAAGCACAGGCACGTCAGAAGCAGCAATTTTTCTTTGCCTTTCTGACTGTGTGACTTTTATGGCAAGAACAATTTTAACTCTTGTGTCAATGTTGCAGGCTTGATGTGGCCTGTGTCAGTCTTTCATTCCAGCATTTCTAAAGCATGCCACAGTTAACTTGGTTTGTCAGGATGTAATCTTTGTGCAGTGTGAATGTGTGTATTTGTGGTTTACTGAGGAACTTAAATTGCTTTGTACTGTCCCTCTGTCCTCTTTGTACTTATCCTCTACTCTTCCTGTCTTTCTGCAGTCAATTTTCTCGAGCAAGGAGTTTGGGTTTTTTCCACTTGCTGATGGAAATAAACAATTTAGGGCCAAGATCTGTTTCCTGAGCTAGACCTGTAGGAAAGCATCTTTCTCATGATTTCCTGTTCACAATTGCCAGTAAGAGATCTGTTGGCTTTTTTAATCCACTTAATGTGTGCCATGTTAATTTTGTTTTAGTCAATTAATAAGCAGTACCAAATCAAGTCCTTTAGAGAAGATGAAGTATATCAATGTTGATTTAATGGTATTCTTAAAATTTATAGGTCAAACTTGTAATCTCATCAAGAAGGCTGTCAGTTTAGTTTGACAGAATCTATTTTCCATAGACTTAATTTGATTGACATTGATTTTATTACCCTTCACTAAGTCTTTATTATTAAAGTCCAGTATTGAATATTCTGTAATTTTACATTGCTCAGCATTAGACTGCTGGACCTGTAAGTACTTGGGCCATCCAGTCCTCCCTCTTTGAATTTGACTGCAAACATTTTTCCTCCAGG
>VZTB01009808.1:214162-245952 GCA_013397245.1 Thryothorus ludovicianus
TTTTTGAGTCTGTCCTCTGCTAGTAATCCAGATCATTTCATTTAAACATAAGCAATTTTAGGAGCTCCTGTTTAGCATTCACCTGGGTTGCCACTTATATCTTCACATAGTTCTTCAGGTGTACATAATGCCTTTTGTCTCTGTACTGTTACTGTTACTATCTCCTGGTGAGTCAGGATGAGTGTTAAGGGATCTTTTTTCTGTAACCTAAAAAAAAAATATTATTTTGTTATTCCAACCTTTACTAGCTAGAGGGGTGTTATGCTTCTTTTTTTGTTAGTTTTCCATGATATTTCTGTTCTGACTTTTACAGGGTTTTTTCTTTACCTCTTAATATAAATATGGAATTGGCCAAAGCAGACTGGCTTACAGAGGAAGTAAAGGAAGGTACAGGTCATTGATACTGCCTTTTTCACAGTTGCAGGTTTTTGGATGTATGGATAAATGATACAGGATAAAATGATTTTTTTTTCTATCTTCTTTCTCATGGCTTGTTTTAAGCATAATTTTCAGCTCTGAAATGGAATTTTCTCAAATTCAAAACATGTACATTACCAGTTTGGGCTTGGCTCTGCCTGTTATTTTTTTTTTTTAAGACTGTCAAGTCCTTGACAACTTCTCACCCTGTTACTGCTCATTTTTAGATCTATTCCTTCCCAGATTCTGGGAGGTCCACTCTACATTTTCTGCTGCTAGAGAAAACATTCGGAAAGAGCAGTGGGAATAGCAAGATAACAAGGTGTTGTTTTAGGATCATCTAGAAATATCTCTTGCCTGACCTACTGAATCACAGCATGGGATGAACTATTGGATTCCAAATCACAGAAAATATTTACTATTTACGGTGCTGTTCCTGGGAAGTGTAGCATGGGAATGAACTACAGTGTCTGTGTGGGATCCCACTGAGAGGTCCAGCTGCTTGCTTTGTGCTGCCAGATTGTGTCCAAAGAAGTGTTACCCTTTTGGAGTACATGAAGTAAGAGCACATGATGGAGAAAATAGGGAACTACTTACTGTTTACTGTATTCTGGAACAAATCCTCTCCTTTCTTCACCTATAACAGTTTTTAGTTCTTTTCCTATCAAGAGCCTTTTTTGTCTGACATCAGGTACATTGCTCTTGAGAGGAATTTGAAACTCATGTTTTTAGCTCCATGTATTAAATTTTTTTTTGGCTTCTTAACTGTGAATGTTTAGCACAGTAAAACTTTATGATATTTGCCACATAAAGCTTCCCACAGACAAAAAGCTAATCTGAGGTTTTCTTTTCAATTTTTTGGGACTGGGGTGTTTGTGTCAATCTTCAAACACAATATTTAGGAGAGATGGTTAAAAATACAAAGTAACAAAAAAAAATTACACCTCTGAAGTGGAAAGCTCTTAATAGGAAGGTTTTCTTCCTTCCTTCAGCTTCACTGGTACAGTTAGGTGTATGCCAGGAAATAGCAGATGAAATTTGCTGATGGAAACAACTGCACCGAGATTTCAATGGGCTGAAGGGTGTGGAGTTAGTTTTTAGGGTAAAAAGGTTATTCATTGAATTAACAGAAATTCAGTGCTCAAAATTCTGAGCATTCACCCTTTTTTGTGAGTACAGTACAGCTAATATAGCAATCAGTGGGATATGAATTCATAACCAAATACTTCTGAGTAACAGACCTGCAANAGAACTTTGCTGATGGAAACAACTGCACTGAGATTTCGATGGGCTGAAGGGTGGTGGAGTTAGAGAGTTTTTAAGGTAAAAAGGTTATTCGTTGAATTAACAGAAATTCAGTGCTCACAATTCTGAGCATTCACCCTTTTTTGTGAGAGTACAGTACAGCTAATATAGCAATCAGTGGGATATGAATTCATAACCAAATCCTTCTGAGTAACAGACCTGCAATCTTCTTACAAATTTCATATTTCTTGATGTTCAGGAGTATATACACTAACAAGAAGAATGTCTTTCTGCAGACCTGTTATTTGAAAGAAAAATGGTATAACAGTGCACTAGTTTTCATTAAGCCAGGTTCTGCAGTCCTGCATGCAGACAAGACCAGCTTTATTTGTTTTGGTATTTATCCTTCACATTGGAGAAAATATATTTATCCATTGCCAGTTGGTAGTGAGAATGAGAGATGATATCTGAATAATTTGAATGTTACTGGGAGACTCAAAAAAAAGGTTGTGTGCAATTGTGATCTCATTCTCTTCTTGTATTGCCATTCATTTGCCCTTCCTACTGTGAGTGCTGTCAGTGGGTCTGCTGTCCATGGTCTCTCTGTGCAAGTACTTACAGAAGTGAAAATGTTTCTGTGGGAGATTGTTGAAAAACAGTGTATGCATTGTAGAGGTTGGTCGATCCATGTGTCTTGAGAATAGCAGTGACTGGATATGGAAGCCCAGGATCAGACATTGGACATAAATCTCAATCTCACATCAGCTGCTCCTGCTCTCTATGTACCTCTGAAGTCCAGAGATGATTAATAGGAAAAGTATACAAACACAGGTCATCCAAATCTGATCCTTGAGTCTCCTCCCCCCATTAGAAATATCTTTGTTTCCTAAAGAATGGCTTTCCTCTCCCTAGGATTGTTTAGGATTAAATGTATCAAAGATTTGGGATATTCAGAGGCACAGCTGTGTAAAATACCTCAGGCAAACAGAGGGAAGGCATGCCAGGGAAAGTATCTTTCAGTATTTCTGCTCCAGGCTTTGTGCTCAGCCATACTTGAGGTCATTCTTGGTTAATGGCATGTAACTTGGACAAGCATATTTTTATTAAGATTAGTTCAGCTCTCCAGGAAGACAGAGTATGTTTTTATATTTTTTTCTGAAGTTAAATTGATGGGATAGAATTGCTCCCTGGCTGTATTGTATGTTAAAACAGCCATTTCTTATCCTTACTGCCTGCATGTGGGCATTTCAGGCATGAACTGCAGTGTTTCCATGGATTTTTAAAGTCTTCCATTGCATAGTTAGCAGCTTTTAGGGCTTTGATCTGATTTCATAAGACAGAAGCGCTCCCTGTATTTGTGTTACAGCAAACGCTGTATTTTTGGTGGCGTCTGACTTTGAGAAACACACAGATGCTTTTTTGTAGTCCAGGAGACAAAGAAACAAAGCTTTGTGCTGGGAGGCAGGATCTGTGCCTCCAGGGGACATCAAGGCACTTGGTGTGCAGCTGCCTTCCCAACCTCCCCTTCCTCCTGGTGAGCAGGAGCTGGGTCGCTGCTTGCTGCTCCCGTGGCAAGAAATCTCCACAAATGCTGCTCCTCTCCTTGGGAGGGATTTTCACCTGTTTCCTTTCTCACTGCCTGTGAGCAGGAGCGTTTTGATCCCCTGCGCATCAGTGCTGAGGGACAGGTGGATCTTTGGCTTGCTGTGTTCTGGATGCACAGAAGGGTGTGTGTGAGAAGGGAGCGTGGTTGGAGTACAGGATGGTTCAGATGGTTCACCTGCCTGCTTGAGCTCACTGATTCTTGAAGTGTGATTATCTGCGGTTTTAAGTTCATTTTAAGCCTTAACAAAAAAAAAAAAAAGCAAGCTGCGTTTTCCAAACATTCAAAATAAGTTCAGTAGGATGCTCGAAGGAAGGGCTCTGGAAGCGGCTGTCTGTCACGTCGCATTAATAGAATTGGTGCTGCGAAGCTGCTGCTTGGGAATTGGGAAAAGATCCGTGCGGAGCGGGTTCTCCCAGCCCCTCAGCCCAGCCCTATGCGTGTCCCTGGTCCCTGCGGTGTCCCTGTCCCGGGTATTCACCGGCTCCGTTCCTGCTGCACACACCCGGCACGGGGCTCGCTGGGGACACAGGAGCTGAGCTGCTGAAAAGCTTTTGGCTGCCGAAGTGGGCTCCTGCCATCCCGTGCACAGCAGCAGTTGTTGCACTGTTTGGGTTTGCTGTCATCTCGAATACTCGGAGGGGAGCTTTAACACGGTCCCTCGCCCGGCTGCAATTTGGGCTGTCCCTTCTCCTATTTACTGGCTGCTCACTGAGCAGTAAAACGAGATGTAAAAGTGGTTTTTCTGTTCCTCAGCTCCTTCAAGGTTACTGTAAAAATGCGGTTTTCTAATTTTGCTTCAAGACTTGTTTATAAACAGCAGCAAAATTGTACGTGTGTGTTTATTTAATTTTAAGAAGTGGCCTCGTTACTGGCAGGTCAGCCAGTTATATTTATTAGGAGCTCAGCACAAAACTATTACACAATTCTGTTGCTGTCAAGCCTCATACATGTTTTTCAGTAAACTCCTGGGGAAGGCAGGGTGAGAGGGGTTGCTGCTTCTCGTTCTTACAGAAGGATCTTCAGAGCAGCAATTTAAAGTTATGATGGCTCCTCCTGTGTTAAGGAGATAAAGAAATGGTGAAAAACAGCGTAGAGACTGTAAGGGGAAAGCAGGGATGAAATGAACAGTGTTAGGAAATTGTGCTTCCACTCTTGGTAGCTGTTCCTGTGCTGAAAAATACTGATTCCTTTTTTCTTTATTTTTTGTGTCTCAACAGGGCAGAGTTTAGGGTATGGATTTGTTAACTACATTGATCCAAAGGATGCAGAGAAAGCCATTAACACTTTAAATGGACTCAGACTCCAGACCAAAACCATAAAGGTAAGACAGTATAAAAATATGCTATTTGCTCAATGCAGGAAGGGGAGAAAGTAGTTGGAACTGTTTCTGGCAGTTTCATCACTGTTTTATTCTCCATTGTAAGGGGGTTAACGAGCTCCTCCTTGGAACAATGAGCGGACATGCAGAAGATGAAATCTCTCTTCTCCGAAATTGCTGCTATTGTTAAAGAGAGGGGAAAGTAACAGGAAGCTCTTTAAAGCATGACAGTGAGGCTGAAATGTAGAATAAAACAGCCAGAGTGATATCATTATCCATAAACAGGTGAAGTACGTGCTGCTGTATTCGCAAGTTACATGTTTCCTTATGTTTTAATGGGAAATACTTTGTCACAGAGTTGTCTTTTAGTGACACTCCTGTCATTATCAGATGTTGAAAGCATGTTTCGCACAAGTTAGAATATGTCATTCTCAAAAAAAATTTTTTTCTCAATTTCCACATCCTTAATTTGATTTATTCTTTTAAAAGCTGGAGGCTTCCCACTGAAGTCTCTTATTTCATTGTTTGTAATAGACCATTAGTTATTCAATGACCTTCTTTAGTGGTCTCACAAGAAAAGCAAGCTTCTACACTGTCACAGTTTTTGCTGCATGGCTGATAAAGCTGTTCTGAAACAGCTTACAGAAGATTTCCACATCCCAAATTCTGACAAATAATGCAGCTTAAGGGATGTGAATCAAAAAATTGAAGGGGAACAAACAGCAGATCAGATTCAAATTATCTGAAACTGCTTTGATCATTTTTTGAATCCTGGCTTTTGATTTGCACCATTTTCTTAATTTTTCTTCTGTAGTTAATTTGTATTTCAAAGCTAAAAATGTTAATATAAAAATAGAATTTTTACTGTGCTGAATACTGGTACAAGTAATGTCAGTGATGTATCTTACAAAAAAAGATACAATGTAATGTGGTCAATACTGTAGATTTTGGCATTCTGGCTAAAGCTTGTGGTTTGGGCAAAGTGGTATTCCCCAAAGCAAAAAATATTTCTTGGATTCTGGTGTATTTCTAAGGATTGTTTCAAGCACATTTTCCCCCGATCTGTTTGATCAGTGAAGAGCAGAAGTGCTGAGCTGAGGGTTATGGAAGTGGTGGAGCAGCTGCACAGATTTCACAGGAAAAGGCTTCTTCAAACCTCCCTCAGACCATCCAGATTCCATCCCACAGATAGGCATGTGGGCCATGCATCAAAATGCTCACAGCAGGTTTTGTAGAGTTAATGGAAACATTTGCAGGAATATGTAAGGCAAGGCAGCAAAATCTACCATCTTATCAACTGCTGCAGGTGGAAATGTAGGCTTGGACTCAGCAGTTTCCACTTACAGGGAAAAGTTGCTCTCCAAATTGCTTTTAAAGGTACATTATTGGAGAAAAAAATATTTTGAGGATACTTACTAAAAACTCAGTAGAATTTGAAAAATCTAGATCAGTTTTTCATGCAGCACATGTGTATTTTGAACATTATTCAGCCTTAGGAAAGAACTGTATTTCTTGTCCCTAAGTACCTCTGTTGCTTTGCCTCTGTTTTTCTTTTTTGTGAACCAGAGCAATGCTATTACATTCACAATATTTCAAGGTTACAGGAAACTCATGCTGTAAAGGGCCTCCAGAAACTGCAACCCATACCAATTACTATTATACATTTCTCACTTGTAAAATTAAACTATTATGCCTTTCTTTCTCATCTGTAGTAAGATTTTTGTTATCTGGGACCTTCCTATGCAAAATCTTACTTGTGGTATATTTTTTTAATTCGGTATGCATTTTAAAAATTCGGTGATTTGTTTGTTTTGGAGTTTTCATGTTTATTAATGGCTCAATGATGGGTGTAGAATAAAGGACATTTTGAGGGGACTCTTGGAAGCTGTTAAATTTTAACAACCAGCAAAGAGATTGATCTAATCTACATGCACAGGAGCTACAGAAGTTCTGTGAGTGGGAGGCAGCTTAGGGTTTGGGTTTTTTTAAATAAAATTGGGTTTATGCAGTTGCCTAAAACCAACCCAAGGGAGCCTTCTATCCCAACAGCCAAAGTTTTGGCCACAGGGACATTTAATCAGCAGTTTCCAACCCAATTTTTCATTGCAGAACCGCATGAGATTACCTCACCTTTACCCTCTTGCTTTTTTTCCGTATTTTTAATTATGCATTACTTGTGGAAATCCTGATAAATTAGGTCTGCTTTCCCTGGTGCTGTGCACTGGGGATGGAGATTTCCCAGTGTTCATGCTGAGGGGTAAGTCAGGTGCATTTAGTGCTGCCAGTGGCATTCATGTTGCTGGAGATACCTCTGGTTTCCAAAGGGCTTAGAGCTGATGAGTGCTCAGCACTGCTGAACCTCCTCACTTGCCTGTTCCCCCACGTGCTGCTCTCCAGCATCTCGCTGTCATTCTTTGGAAGGTTGCAGTATTTAAACCTGTGGAAATACTATATTTAATTATCAGACCAAAATTACTTTAGCTACAGATGCCCTTTACAGTTACTAAAAATGCGCTGTTGGTGCGTTAGAAAAACCTCTCTCAAGAGAACATCTAGAAAGGAATTTGGTGGCATATAGTTTTGTAGGCTAAAAAATATTTAGTGGCATAACATTGAGTCAGAAAAGTACTGAACATTACTTTGCTCTGCATTCTTCATGAACGTGGCTGGGTTTTTTGCCCCAGATTGAATCTGTAAATATCTTATTGATGGATGGGCTGAACCTTGACCCCGTCCATGTGTGTTGGGTAGCTGCAGTCCTCCAGGTAGAATTTCTCTGGCTGCTTCTTGGAAGATGTTTTGATGGAAAGAAAGTGGAAATGAGTAATCTGTGAAAGCCCTTTTACAGTGGCAAATTACTTCTGCTTACCAAGGTCACTGTGGTCCTGCTGGCTGTGTCCCATCTGTGTCGTGGGCTCTGCTGTTCCTTGCACCTAGGCTGAACATGAGGTGGCTCTGGGGAGTTGTATCTGCACTCGTTTTTTGACCCCACAAGGCTTAATGCCTGTTTAAAAATAATAGATATATTTTATGCATGTGGCCCCAAATGCTGTCCTTTTCACTTCTTTAACGTTTTTGTGGCAGCTTAATGTTCTCTCCCTCCTGATGCCTTGCAAAACAGCCATGCAGTCACAGGAGGAACTGGCTTAATAGCAGGATCAGCAGAACAGCCAGGCACAGTCGGCTCTGATGTGTGGACTAAAATAACTGAAGAAATGTTCTTTTTATTCTGTCATTGTTATGATAAATAATCCCTTTTCACTCTAGCAGCTAAAATATTTATGTGCATTTTATTTAAGTCAATGATGCCCTTTCAAGTCAAAGTTGAGAGGTGACGATTTACAGAATATCTGTTTGGGAAAAAGCAGTGGAGGGAGTTTGTGTTTGGTGGTAATAGGTTATACACATTTTGTTCCTCTTCAACTGATCATAGTGCATATTTTATTTACGCCATTTCATAGCAGCATCATCTTCTTGTGAGAGAGAAAAGCTTCACTTTATTTTTACAGCTAAAGCTTGACATAATTCTGCAAAACAATTTAGAATGAGGGGACAGTATGTGTTGAAATAAATATATATTCCAGAAATTGAATCTATTTTTAGAAATTAAATTTGCCCATCCATAAAAGCATATGAAAGGTCACTGCTGCTGTTGAAGATTGCCTGGCAATTCAGTTGCCTCAAATATCAGAAGGAAAATAAGATGTGTGATGCTTGGGGTACAGATTGTTTAAACTGCTGCTTTGCCCTGAAAAAAGGACAGCGCCTGAAAGGATGCGAAGGAAGTGTTTTACAATTTACTTGGGGATTCAAGTGACCTGGCTTCACTGGAACAAGGACAGAACAGTTTTGAAAGGAAGTTTGAAATCTAAAAAGAGCCAGCGACCCCCTGAAGTGCAGTCTTGTGCACCCCTCTCTTCCTTTTTCTCTGTTGCCTGAGAAATAGGTTTGCTTCTTCCTTCCTTCACAAGAGCAGGTACATGCTGTGACACTGCTGGTGCAAAGGGAGATGACCCCAGAGAAGGAATCTGGGTTCTCTGAGCCCTTAATATCCTCCAGTTTTTAAATTCGTCATATCTATCTGATGGTAAAATACCAAACGGTTAAGATGATTCCTCTGTGCTCAGAGGCTTTTTCTAGTTATTTTTAATTTTCGGTTAAAGTGAATAAATAGAATGAAATTCTATATTTCTGCTTTACTCTCCTCTTTTGATCAATAGGTCTGGATGCTCCTAGTTTAAAATACAGCAAATAAGGCTGCAGGAGAAAGTAATCCTGCTTTTTCTGAAAATAAAGTAGTAACATTACTGCTGAAAGATCTTCCTATTTATCTTGGGTTTCTGTGGCATTTTTCAAAATGCCAGCTATTTCCACGAAACTCAGGCTCTAAATCTGTCCATGTTAATTCTTGTAATTGTCCGCAAAACTACAAACCATCCTATCACTGTAGGGTAACCAAATAACAGCAGCCTCAGACTTCTCTGTCCTACAAAGTCATTTGTCAAAAAGATTGCCTTCCAGCCATGCTGGGTGGAGGAGGTGGCGCGGGAGGCACGGGGCAGGAGGAGGAATTGCAGCGGGGAGTGCTGGGGCACAGGCTGCACCTCCTGCAGCCCATCCTGGACTCCTTGGGAGGTGTGTGGGGAGCTCAGCACAATTTGGGGGGCAGCTAGAAAACGCTGGGTTGCTGGCAGTGGTGTTAGCAGAGCTCTGGTGTTGGGTGCCCTTGGTGAGTGCTCGGCCAAGACCCGCGGTTTTCCAGCCGTGTTCTTCCAGAGCCACCGAGGCTGCTGGGCACTGCCTGCAGCCTGCTATCCCACTGCAGACATGGGATGTTGTGCAAGGCTGGGGGATAAGGAGAGTGGTACACAGAGATCAGGGGGAGCTTGGATGCTCTGCAAGGTAGAAGAGATGGAAGGTTGGGGCGTTGGAAGATGCTGGGAGCAGCTGAGTATGTTGGACTGCAGCAAGGAGGGATTTGTGGTTTTGATTGTCTTGTGTGCAGTTGCATTGGACCCCCTTTTTTTCCCTTTCCTGAAAATTCATATTACAGGCACAAATTGCACATTTGGGATGCAGCTATTTTACAGCTCCTTCTAAAGCTGAGGTAACTGCTTGTTCTCTTTTGCGGTAGCTCACGGTTGATCAAAGAGGGTCCATCTGCTGTGGCTGCTGCTCCCCAAGACAAAGTCTTAGAGAGAAACTTTAAACATACCACAGACCTGGAAAGCCTCAACTGCCTTACTCCTGTTTTGCTCTTTAGGATCCTCTGTCAGTGAACCTTTTGGACTTGGTATCGCTTGTTAACAAACCTTCCTCCACCCTTTGTGCCTGCAGTGGTACTGGTGCTCAGAGGACCTTTCAGTGCTGCATTTGAAGGTTCAGCTTTGGTTCTTCTGCTTTCAGCAGGCACCAGAGAGTTTCTGCCTCTTAATTTCGTGCGATTTCTCTTTTTGCCGCCTCAGTTTTGCTAGTGAGTCCTTTTCATTCCACAGAGCCAGAGCAATTATTTCTCTTAGCCTTGCACTTCATATAGCCAAGAGTGTTTCTAGGTTATTATCTATGGATGTCTTTCCTGAAATGATGGGATAGACCATTGTACCTGCAATTATAATTAATCTCTGTAAAATGGCATTGAATCGCTCAACAGTAAAGTGCATCGTCACTCCCCTCCATCCCCCAGCCAAGGGCTTAGGGAAGAGAAAGGACAGAGCAGTGCAAGCATCAGATGTGAAAGTGTTCCAGATCCTGGTCTTCATCCTCTGGACCAGAGGGCTTTTGTGTTTGCTTGTTCTGACAAAGCACAGAGCTTTCACAGGAGGGTGTCTCAAATCTGGTTTTGCACAAAATTAGGACACAGTTGAGGGTCTGGAAGTGGCTGTGGGTAAATGCCTCTTTCTGCCATAAGCCGTTCACTGGTGCTAAGCAGATTTTAGTTTTAGTTCTGGATGTGCATTAAACAAGGGAGACTGTGCTTTATTTACGTGTGTGAGGCTTTTGAGTGGTTGGGTTAAAGCACCAGTGGGATAAGAGGCAGCAACTGAAGGAAGGGTTGTCCCCATTTTAAACTGGACTTCAGGCAGAAAAAAGCCAAGTGACTCACCCCAAAAATCATACAAGAAATCCTGTATCTTGGAGAGTGTCACAAAAGGACATAGCAAAGTGTTAAGGTCACCAAGAAGTCTGGTATTTTTTTGCACGTTACAAAAACTTTTTGAAAGCTGCCCAAGGAGTCACTTAACACTGACTGCACTTTAGTTGCTTGTGGCTGGAGAGGTGTCTCAGGGACTACTGCTGGCCTGGGTGGGTGGCTTGGTGGTCCTTGAGTGCCTGTGCTGCACGCTGATTCAAGGCTCCTGTGTGGCTTCCCATCCTCCAGGTGAGGAATGGTAGCTGCAGAGCAAGACCCATCTCGGAGAAGGTTGGTATTTGTAAAATGAGCTGCTTGGTTGCTGCTCAGATGTGTCCAGGGCAGGGTGGCTGTCCTGGTAGAGCATATCATTCCAGGAAAAGATGATGCAGTTCCTCTTCAGAGCAGACCAGAGTTAAATTTTACAAGGAGGCTTCTAGAAATGGACTTTGATGTTAGAGAAGTCCAGAATTAGCACAGGAGCTGAAGGCTTCTCTTTCAGGGAGCAGCAGCAAATTGGTTAAGTGTCAGCGTTCAAATGGCTGCTGTTGCTTGTTCCATAAGACAAATGGGATGCGTTCATGCCTCTGGGTACTTTTGCTGTGGGCTCTGGCTTGGAAAGGCCAGACTGCTTCAATTTATGTTCTGAAGAGTCTCGAGGTTAGTAATTCTTCAAAAAGTTTTCTATATGGGAAAACAGGTAGGAAATCAATAGGGAAGATAATTACTTGAACTTGGAGATGTTTTCTGTGCACCTGAACAAAAATGTGTTTTGCCATGGAAGATATGAAATGCTGGACCTTCTGGTGCTGCAGTGGTGTTGGGAGACAGTGGTGCAGCCTCTGGAGATGGCTGTTTATTATGAAGAGAAGCCCTTACACAGGCTAACGCTCAATGTCAGATGAGAAATGTCCTATTAAATGTTTTTCATGGTTATTATATATGTATTTATAGAAACTAACATCTGAGGCCAGAAAGCCATTAAATGAATTGTACAATATTTTATTATCTTCTTTCAAATTTGACCGCAGAACTCCTAAATGATCTTATGCAGTGAAATCCCACACCATGGTTCGACCTTCAACCATTGTAGGAGCGGACAAACATTTTAATGCTGAGAAATGCCTGGGTCTAACAGTGCTTTGGTGCTCTCCAGCTCATTATCTGAATTCTTTGTGGTGGCTAGGATTCCATACTCTTCTTTTTCAACACTGTTTCATTACAGGGTGCTAACACTGCCGTGAGCAAAGGAAGGGGGAAAAAGAAAAAAAAAAAAAATTTTAAGTGTGAATATAAAGAATTAATGCAGCGTCCTCACCCAGCGCTTTGCGGTTTGCAGTGATAAAATGGGAGCTGGTTTTTGCTCCCATTTTAACTCGCACAGCATAAGGAGCTTCTGGTGTGATGGAGGGTCAGGGTGGGCGATTTCTTCCTTTGATAGCTCACACACGGGAAGACATCCCGTCCTCAGCACTAACTGAATAATGGCTTGAAAGCAGGATGGCACACTCTAACCGATCGATTTGTCATTGGCTGACCTCAGAGGGAAGATGAAAAAGATTCAAAAGCAGATAAATAATTGACATTACTAGCCTTGAGTCCATTCAGCTCCGCAACCTTTTCTCCTTGATATTAAAGACGGCTGAGTTGCTTTTGGCAGCTTCTTTCTTTGGCTCAGGCTCCCCTGCAGCCTGAATGTTTGATAGCAGGAGGAAATAAAAACTAGACCTGAGCAGCAATAGGTGTTCACATGTGCTGTGAGTGGAGGGTTGGGAGTGTGAGCAGCCTCTCCTTCTTCCTCTGCCTGCCTGCAAGGCCCATGAGAGCAGAGAGCCTCCTGTAAGTAGAAGTGTATGTATATATAAAATGTCAGGCACTCATTGCTCTGGGAAGTAGTGTTTTTTGCATATCTCAATACTTTTCATCCTCCCTGTAACGTGGCATTTGGTTAATGAATGTGCCAGAGTGAGAAACCCAAAGGAAACCCCTGGCTGTTTGCCCAGGAACTTTATTCATTTTGCTGTTCTCAGTTTTGAGGAATAGGTAAGATCCCTACCCTCACTCCAGAGAGGCTCTTAAATGTTTTTTAAACTGTTATTCCTAAAGTAGGTTAAAGTAGGTGCCTCAGCTCTTACAATAGCCTCTCAAGATGAGGCATTTGCAGAGTGGGGAGAGTTTGCTTTTCCAAATGCCCCAGCACCAAACCAAGCTGCAGGTGAAAGCATCATATAAGAAGCCCTGGTGTCCCCTAGGGCCTGGATTGAGCCTTGTTACATAAAAGCCAAGTGGTGCCTTCCATGTGTTCTGGTCCTGGATCCATCAGAAGGGCGTTCAGGACCAGCAGGGAAGTGATGGGAATGCTGCACCCCATCAGGAGCTTGAGGGCTGTGGCACAAAATAATTTCTACCCCAATATCCTCCTTCCTTTCAGCTCCTGAAGGTTTCTCTGCTCCTCGTGTCTGCTTGAGCTTTTGTGCTGTGTGCCTGAGCTTGCCTCCATTGATGCAAACATTTTATCTAACCTCTATTTCATATTTCTTTTCCTGAATTTTCCACCTCCTCTCTCCAGCCTTCTCTGTAAATGTTAGATTTAAAAGGTTATGGACAAACAAGTAAGTTATAAAGAAATTGCCAAAAACCTTAAAATCTAGCATCTTTAGAGCTTGTCTGCTATTATGCAGAGAAGATTGTGGAAGCAAATATTAGTCATTAACATAATTTTCTGTGTTGAGTCAACATCTATTTTTAGGTGTGGAGCGCATAAAGACAACTGTTTGACACATAAAACACACACACATCCATTTGACATCATCTGTGTTCAGGCTGAGGCTCGGGAAGAGGGGAAGACAATTGCTCAATGTATTGTATTCGTGATGGGAACCCCCCCACTTCCTTCCTAGACACATTTTAAGACATAATGCATAAGAGTACTGATCTGTTTACATTGAAATAAATCAAAATGAAGTGCACAATATTCAGCTTGAGTTCCAATGCTTTTTCAGATGTGCTGCAAAGTAATTCATGATCTGTGCTGAATATTTGCCGTTAGGCTTTATCCAGGAAGTGTTTTTATGATGTTAAATGTGTTTATTCTAAAAGTATATATTATTTTAAAAGTGCAGAAGGCTTTTTATGCACCTATTATAATTATAAATCTGATTCATAGGTAGAAGAACAGTTAAGAGGCTTGAATTAGTAATTTTCCAAGAGCACACATGCAGTGCCACAGCTAGATTTTCTTGGTTACTTGGTCATAATATTTTATGGTCTGGTTCTGGGCTTTATAATGCAAGGGAACTTCTCTTGATAAATTGCAGATCCGACAATGAGTGTCAGTCTACAGCTCCCTGAGCAGATGTTCATTTAGTCTAATTTCACCAGTACTTTACTGTTCATCCAGAACAGATCTTGCCAGCTCAGGATGCAAACACAAAGAGAGAGAGAGCACAAAGGATCAGTCTGCAAATAACCTGATCTGTTGCAGTCACTTGGAGGGGAAAAAGAAAAACATGCAGGAACTTCAGTGTGTGAGGTTGGCTACAGCAAATCATCCCCACACCCATGGGGGCAAAATTACAAAGCCACATGTGGGAAGTTGCCCATTAATCTGAACAATATTTTATCACTGCACTTCAAGAACCCTTTTGTCTGTTTTAAGGTCTTTGCAGCTCTTCCTTTGTTCCTCCCGCCTGTCCTGGCTCTGCTGCTTTTGCAGAGCAGGTCCTGTCTGAACTGCAGGGTTGTGACTTGTGAAAGAACACATCATTATCTGTCCAAAATGCCAAAGGTGGCTGGAGCTCACTAACACTCCTCTCCTTTTCTCTCCTAGGTGTCATATGCCCGTCCAAGTTCAGCATCCATCCGGGATGCAAACTTGTATGTCAGCGGCCTTCCCAAAACCATGACCCAGAAAGAATTAGAGCAGTTATTCTCACAATATGGGCGCATCATCACCTCACGGATTCTGGTTGATCAAGTCACAGGTTAAAAGAAAACTTCCTTTATACGTGCATGCTTTTTTTCTGGAAATGGCAAAATTGAAAATGTCCGCAGCTGCATTTTTTTGGCTTTTAGTAAAATGCAATACCCTGTTTCCTTATGAATGTAACTGGAGTATAACTGCTGCCTCTTTAATGAGGGGCTATCAAAATGTAGAATATTGTTAACTTAAAATCATTGTTAAATACAGTGGGGGCTGATTTTGGAGATTACAGATTGGGAAGAGGGTTTTTCTTTACAGGATTCCTCTTAATTTGCAAACCACCTATTGTGTGAAGTCTCACCCAACATTCAGTTTATGTTCGTTACATCAATGAGGCTGTTCCTACAAATATTCATCCCTTCACATGTTTTTACTTCCCAGGGGTTTCTCGAGGTGTGGGATTTATCCGTTTTGATAAGAGAATAGAGGCAGAAGAAGCCATAAAGGGACTAAATGGCCAGAAGCCTAGTGGTGCTACAGAACCAATTACTGTGAAGTTTGCCAATAACCCCAGCCAGAAAACAAGCCAGGCTCTCCTTTCACAGCTGTATCAGTCTCCCAACAGACGCTACCCTGGACCACTTCACCACCAGGCTCAGAGATTCAGGTAATTACCTGGAAAAGAACTGAAGCTCCACCAGCAACAACAATGTGGGGCAGGTGCTGTGCAGGAAAATATGCTTTAGTTGCGTAGGCTGACCTGATTTTCTTTGTAAAATTAAATATTCTTTCCTGGAGAATGAGGAGGAAAATCTGCTGACAGCAGTAGTCATGTTGTATTTACTAAAACAGCTGAAGTACTGTACAATCAGATCTCATGAAGGCTCACAGAGAAGGGGAGGACAGAATAGAGTTACACTGGTAATCAAATGAGCAGTGACTGTCCTCTTCTTTCTCTCTTTTTGGGTAATGCTTTTATTTTCTGCTATATTACTACAGTTTTGATGCAGCTTATACTTTGATGTTAATGACAGTGGATTGGTAGCAGGAAAAAAGCTGAGTCTGTCCCAGTCAGCAGGAGTATCATTAAATTTATTAGCCTGAGATATCTGCTCTTAGTATAAAGAGCCCTTGTATTAGTCTTTGGTGTGAGTCTTCAGATGCTTTTGGGGATGTTTTATGCTTTGCATTCTGAATATACTGTTTCCATCTGATGTATAAGGCAGAGTTAGCAATATGTGATGTTCCTATTACTTTTATACTTAATAGTTCTCAGGCAGCCCAGCTTTCAAATAAAAAAGTCTGCCTTCAAGAAAGATAACTTGGACATATTTGCATAACTGAGTTGCACACTGGCTTTAGAGAATTATTCAGAAGTAATTTTAGTTTGTCAGTGATGAAAAGTGCTAATAAATTAAAGATCATAAAAAGTCAGTCATTGGATACATTAAATTTACGCTTCTTTTTGTGTCTGGCACACAGCTGTGTCCATTGAGGTTATCACTGAATCATTCCATGGACAGAAGGACTTTATTATGCTGCCATGGAAAGCAGATGATTATATTCTGCAAAATTTGGTGGTCAATTTAGATTGACGTGTAATGAAGGATTAATATTAAAATGGGGAGAATGTATTATATTAAAGCAGATTATCAAGAGTTTTTCCAGTTCCAGCAGTTTTGGACTCGACATTTTATTTCCAAGTTAACTGTAAATATAAGGTGAGCAGTTGAATTATAAAAAAAATAAAGTTGAATTAAAAGAAAAAAAAAAAAAGAAGACAAATCCTAAGTGGATTTTTAAAAACCAAGCTCTGGTGGTTAAGCTTTTGGTTAAGCTTTTCTCTAAGACTGTAGACAAGTTGAAAAAAGTCTTTTAAATGCTCTGGTGGAAATTTAAGCACAACCTCAGACTTAACAAAGCAGGCCGGGAGTTGTTAGGCTCCTTAGATGTGTGGGAAACTTGTTGAACGTTTCTTCTTTGAAAATGGAACACTATTAATAATAGTTCCATTGAGCGATCTTGCCATCTGTGAGACATTAACCCAAAGACCCTCCTTCTCTTTTCAGGCTGGACAATTTGCTTAATATGGCCTATGGCGTAAAGAGGTAATTAGAATTCCACAGATTGCCAGATGTCCGTGTTGGCACAGATTGGTGCTACAATTTTTTTATTTTTTTTTTTTAATTCACTAACTTTATTTTTTTTATCCCTTCTTTTCTTCCACCAGCATGTCAAATTCTTTTTAAGTTTGGACTTCAGTTGGTTTTGTTGCTTTAAAGGCCTCACGCACAAGTTCTGTGGGGTTTTTTCAACCTTTTTTTATTTACAGGTGGGCTTCTCAAATGGTTTAGGTGCCACAGCTACAAGCATTGAAATTGCAATTGTTCTGCTAAATGGTGCTTTTTCCAGAATCAAAACTATAAACCTGAGTTTTTAATGTATCTCTGATGATGGAAAGTTTAAGTCAAAAATCAGAATTAGGCTGCTGTTGTCTCTCACAGTTAAGACGACTTTTCTCCCACATCTGGCATCATAAGTTTGATTTGAAAATACAGCTGTGTGCACCTCAATCAGCCCGAAGTTTCTTTTGTTACAGGTTTAATACTTTGAGTTTTTTCAGTCCTTGAAATTTATTTTTTTGTCTGTTTAAAATATCTGTTTGTTTGTATGTGCACGCATGTGTGAAAGCCCAGCTGGTTTGTCGACATTTCTGCTGTTCCACGAGTATGTTTGGTAGCTAAAAGGAGATGATGTGTTGTTAGTGTTTCTTTTAATGGCAACATCAGCATAAGCGACCCTTGCAGCAAAACAAAGGTGTAGTCTTATTCCTGATGTTACCCTAAAATGTCCAGATTAAGATGAGAAAAGTACTACTTAATCTTCTGAAACGCTCTGCTCGCCACACTTGAAAATTACTTGGGCTTTTTTTTTTTTTTTGAAGCTCATCCTCTAAAAAGGTATGGTAAGTATATCTTTACACTAGCTAGTAGCAGACAGTGAGGTGGGGTTTAACCCCTCAGTAACTCAATGCAGATCTGAAATCTTGAGTACTCACAAGAGGAAAGTCAAAACAGGGCTTCTCCCCAGAAGAACCAGTGCTGGTGTTCACGGGCACATTGGTTGTGTTGGGATATCCTTAGTGGTGATGGGGGTGCAGTGAGCCAGAACCCCCTGCCTGATTGTCACACACTCCTTCCCCTGTGCTATCCCACCTTATTTATCCCTTGATATCTTGTCAGAAACACGGAAAAACTCCCAGTTGAGTGTCTGTCCAGGTGCAAGTCAGTGTCAGAAGGATGGGTTTGTTCTGGGAGGTTTCCCTGGGTTTTTGCTGCTGCTTCTCCTTCCCTGGAATTGGGCTGGCGTGTGGTGCAGGATAGGTTTAGTCTGAGCAGAGGAAAAGAGCAATTACCTGCCTTTGTAGGTTGTACATCTGCTTTCTCAACATTGTCTGCAGTGTTGCTCTAAAAACACAGCAGTGTTTAAAGTTGTATTGCAGGCATCTTAAATTAGTTCTTATCTCCTCTCAGCAAACCTTGGCAATTGTACCTGCACTAGCAAAACCTGAATTCGTAGGTGCGAGGTCACAAAAAATACCACACTGATCATTTCTGAAGCTGCTTCAGAAACAGGAGATTGGCTCTCCCTGTGCTGTGTGGTACTGATGGAAAATGTGACATGCTGATGTGGAAAAAAGGTTTTATTTGGGCTAATTTCAGTTCACTTGCTAGTAGAAAAGCTCCTTATGTGATAGGTGATCTTGTATTTGTGTCAATACACTTGCACCAGTTTTGTGTGTGTTTTGTTGGATTTACAGCAGCTGCTGTGCTCGTGGCACATAAATGGTTGAAAGCTGCATAGCTCCTAAAGGTTTCCAGGGAAAAGCTGCTCTCCAGTCAACTGTAGGAGGCTTTAACCCTTTACATTAGTGCAGCATTTCTTTAAAATGCAAAGCTTTGTAATGCACTGTGATGTATATAGTGCATGGCTTTGCACTGTATAGATTTTACATCATCCTTACTTAGAGTGTGGTGCATCCCTTAGTGTTGCATTTCACATTAAATTTAAACATCCCAGAAAAGCACTGTTTGCTGGTATGTGTATGTTACTGGCACAGTCAGCACTGGCCAGCGATGGGCTTGAAGTCTCATCTTCCAGATTTCAAAATGAGCTGAAGCTGTTGGCTTGTGCAAGCCCTGGCTGTGCCTTATTTCCACCTGCAGTGGAAGGAGCAGTAGAAATTGGCCTTGTCCAGCTTTTCTGTGCTGAACTGTTGTGATAATGTCACTGGTTTCACTGTGCGGGAGAGAAACTGAAATGTGTCGAGATAAGAATTTGCAAAAGTGAAGTTGAATTGGAAAATTGCCACGTATTTTTAATAAACTGTCTGCAAACCTTCCTGAGGATCTGATGCTGTGAGCATTTGTGAACTGCTCATTTACAGCATAGCTACGCCCCAGTGATGATCCTCAGCTTAAGATGTATATTCCAAGTGTCTTCTTTTTCCCTGAATATACATAAAAAGTGCCGTCAGGTGTCAACAGAACAGTGAGCAACCATCAAGTGTGCAGTTTCCTTTATGGTTATTTAATATACACTGCATAATATTGTGCAGATTGCCAAATGTGTGTGGAAATTATTGCAAGTGTAAAAAGTTTTGGAGAGCACAAGAGCTCGCTCAGCAACAGAGTCCCTCCCTCTGCTCCCTCAATCATCGCTCACAAAATCCTGAGGAATTATTCTGTTCTGGCACTAAAACTCATCATATTGAAGGTACACGTGAAACTGGATTTTTAAGACGTTTCCTCTCTGCAGTTGTTATTTTAAAACATATCCCAAAGTGTAGCTTCAGAAAGCATGTCAATTTTTTTTTCCACACTGATGAAAGGAAAATTATGTTGATCCTGAGGGCTGATACTGCTTAACATCTTCATTAATAACCTGAGTCATGGGCTGCGCTGCGCCCTCCCCGCATTAGCGGGTGACACTGAATTGGTGAGGAGCAGGGGCTGTCACTGCTGCTGGCCATGGCTGCCACTGGGGAGACCTTGGAAAGCTGCAGGAAGGTGCTGAAATCCGGGAAAGGCAAGTGTAGAGTTTAGCCCCTGACTGCTGCCTTCAGCTGCCTGCGAGGGGCTTTAGAAGGAAGGTGAAGCCGAGCTTTCCGCAGAGGTCACATGCAGGAGGACGAGAGCCGGCAGTGACAGGCTGCAGCAGGGGAGATTCCACTTGAGGATAAGGGAAACTCGTTTGCAGTGAGGATGGAGCCCTGCAGCAGGGGCTGATGGAGCCGAGTTCCTGTCCTTGGAGATTTCCCTCTGCAGGGCCATGAGCAGCAGATCTCATTGGAGAAGTTTGCTTTGCTTGGAGCAGGAGGCTGATCAGATGATCTCCACAGATCCTGCCCAGCCTTTGCTATCCCGTGATGGATCTGTGTTCATAAACACCTGGCTTTATCTGCTCTCTTCGGATATTCGAGGTAAAGTCCCTAAGGACAAGGGAGAAAAGAGTAGGGTGCTCTGTTGAATTCTGGGAGTTGGTCCCTGCATTGACTTTTTGAAGAACCTAAAGCTTGTCATGGAAATGAACCCTCACAGAATGAAGGTATCAGTTGATGTGCTCATTAATTGTATTTATGTTCTACTTGTTCTACAATTGCTGCATAAACCTTCTTTGATATGTGGCTGGTTTTAGGACTTTTTATTACCTGAATTTTTTCCCCAGTGTATGTCAATTAAGGACCGTGTTAGGAGAAATAAAATCTACCTCTCAGAGACATCTCTCTAATAGTATTTTTAGCTGAAGAAGCTACTGTTACAGCTGAATCCTGACAAAGGCATTTCTTATTAATCTTTAAAATAGGTCTTGAAGTTTGCTTGGGTTTTTTTCACTGTAGAGTGGTAGGAGATAAAGCATTAGATCTCCGTTGTCCTGAAACTTATATCAGTGCTGGGAATAAGCGGCAAATTTCTACAGGCCCTGTTTACACGAGCTGTTGTTTATCACAGCGTGTGCAGGCCCTCTCTGACTCAGACTGTCCTCAAGCATTTCTTTTCGGAGGTCTTTGTACACATCTAAGCAGGGTTTATCCTCGGAGGGAGATGTGTTTACGCCCAGACTTGGCGATCTGATTTTAGTGCCGCTCCCCTCCGCTTCAGCAGGACTTAGAGAGCAGGGCTGGCTCTGTGGTCATCTTCCAGGGACAGCATCCAGAACCTCCAGTACCGTTGGCTTGTTTACTTTAAAGTCTTGGACGCCTCTAGCTCGTGCCAAGAGATATATTTAGAATAGACCCCTCTTTTTGCTCGGTAGGTTTTCTCCGATCACAATTGATGGTATGACGAGCCTTGTGGGAATGAATATCCCTGGTCACACCGGGACTGGATGGTGCATCTTCGTCTACAACTTGTCTCCCGACTCGGATGAGAGCGTGCTGTGGCAGTTGTTTGGTCCCTTTGGAGCGGTCAATAATGTCAAGGTGATCCGTGATTTCAACACCAACAAGTGCAAGGGATTTGGCTTTGTCACCATGACCAACTACGACGAAGCTGCCATGGCGATTGCCAGCCTTAATGGATACCGTTTAGGAGACAGAGTATTGCAAGTTTCCTTTAAAACCAATAAAACCCACAAATCCTGAATTTCATATCCTTACTTACTAAAATATATATATATAAATATATATACGAACAAAACAAAACAAAAAAAAAAAAACTCTTCAAGGCTNAAACAAAAAAAAAAACTCTTCAAGGCTTATATTCAACCATGGACTTTATAAGCCAGTGTTGCCTAAGTATTAAAACATTGGATATCCTGTGAGGAACAGGAAAGGATTTTATAATGCTTAGAAAAAAAAAAAAACCTTTGATGCATTGAATGTTCTTTCATAGCTGTCGTTGTTGAATATAATATACATAGATAACAATGTGCAGGGATTTTTACCCGGCCAGCTAGTTTTACTACCTTCCTTGAAGGTGGGTCTTTTTAAGATGACCATTCACTCATTTGAAAAAATAATAAAACAAAAAACAATTTTTACGAACTAATGGGATTAAAAGCGAGGAAAAAAAAAAAAAGATTTTTGTTTTCTTTTCTGTTTTTTCAAAACATTGATTGAATCAGATTGGTAAACCCCCCACACAAATTAAAGAGGAACAATAAAAATTGCAAAAAGAAGAACATAATTTTGCAACTTTTTTTATTTTTCCTTTTTTCTTTTGTATCATGTGAACTAAACAGTCTTCTGTTAGGGAATGGGGTAACGGGGGATACCTGATGACATAACAATTTAAATAACATTAACAATGTTGCCAAAGAGGTGGTCTCTTTGCTGAAAATGGGTTTCAAGAAAAATCTATTTTTATAAAATATAAAGAATTTTTACAAGAGAATCTGGATTTGAGAAAAAATATTTTGACTGGCTAATTTAGGGGAAATTGACAACTTTGTCATGTTCATACTGCACTGGTAACTTTTTAGAGATCAAGATGTGTGTTTTAAACTGGATTAGTAGATTGTTTTTTGAAGGATGGGCTACAAACAGATGATCTTCGTATCTTTTCATAGCATGTAATAAAAATATTAAATACAGTACGGGAGAGTGTTCTTCCCAGGCACGCAGTTACCCACAGTCAAAACCCAAAAGCAAGGAGATGAGTTGCAAGACGGTTTTTCTTTAAGTCATCAGTATGGGATATCAGCAGAACAAAAGTTAAAAAAATTAATTTTTTGATCAAAAACTTCCTTGGTTTGAGCAGTAGGTGCTACAAAATTATTTACATATCTTAGTATCATAGTTAAATGTAATGTGTTTAGAAAAAATACATTTGCTTTAAATTTGTTAAGAATTTTCAAATTCACTTTATAGCCCAAGCTAATATAATTGGGCTGTGTTGGCACATTTGGAACACTGTTTATGTTGCTTGAAACACTTATTTATTTAATTGCCGATGTGATGCATATGGCCAAAATCAAATATAGCTAGTTTGGCTAGTCTACTTATTTGTTTACTTAAACTATGGGAAGAAGCATATTATTGTGTCATTTTGTTGTGTGTGTATGTGTATATATAATATAAATATATATATATATAAAGTTATTTTTTCTTTTGGTTAATTTATTATAAGTTGTAACACTTTGCTAGTTTTGTTTGTATATGTCTTAAAATGTTTTCTTATGATACTTAAGTGACAGAGGTATCAAGGTAACTTGTGTAGAAATATTGTTTGATATATTGTCATGTTTGTTGTGAATATTTTTTCTTACTGCACAGTAGAAAAGAAAACAACTGGGTCTTTATTTTAATGTAATTCAGATTGGGGAAAACAGAGCTAAGGGAACAAAATGACTGAGGGGGTGCTCTCCCATGTCCAGTGCACTGATCATTTTAGTATGTTTGTGCTTTGTACGGTTATATATTTAAAACAAAAAAGGGTCATGCTCTTCCCTGAGTACTAGAAACAGTTACTCGCTATGCATAATCTAGTTGATAGTTAAATTTGCTATTGCTTTTCTTGTCTTGTTATATAAAATCTTTTCAATACAAGTTTAGTCTTAATGGTAATAAAACGTTATGGTTATTTATAACTTGTGCTTATTTTGTGCATTTTTTCCATGCTATACCCACTAACTGCATGTAGACTAAGTATTGTTTTTTCACACTGAAGAGGCAAACTTTTGTAGTAGACAAATAACTAAAAGCAAAGGCTGCATCATAATTTTATCAGTTTTTTACTTTAACAATGTTAGATTTTAGTTTAACGGAACACTCATTCAATGTTCAGGGAAACCTTTATACATCATCTGCTATGAATGAGCGCAGTTTGCTGGGAAAGTTTTGATGCATTTGCTAAGCATTAGTGGGGAAGGCATGTCAGAATCTTTTCTCTACGATGTGTTTTACTATCTGAATAATAATAATTTAAAAAATCTTTCTTAGGACCAGGCAGTTGTATACTTTAGTTATAATGAATGACTTCATGTTAACCTTGCTAGTTTAGATCATTTCTGAGGGAAAGTATTGTAAATGTTTTTTTCATAACCTTGTTGTGTTTGAATTATTTGTACTTTAATTGTCCAGACAATAAATGAAAGTGTGTAGAATGGCTATGGACTTTCCACCTTTTTAAGTGTGTTCAGATGTTTTAGTATTCCCAGCCGCACCTCAGCCGAGGCAGAGGTTTAGTCTCTGATTCCAGAAGCAAGGTCTTCAAGAGAGAAACGTTCTAGTCAAACCAGATTGAGCATATTCATGATTTGTTTTTCCTTCCGAAGGCCAGAAAGAATCGGCCGTTTAATTTTAAGATGTTGAACACCAAATACCAAACTGTAACTTTCATTTATTTGAATGTGGAAGATGCTGAAGGGTTTCTACTATATACAGTATTTTTACACAATGAAAATATTAACTCAGTCAATATCAACACTTTAAAACATAGTGAGCAAATTTCAGTGATAATAACAGTTTTTAAGCCATCATTTAGTTTGACTTTTCTATGAATATGCTATGAATGTCATGCAATATGAAACAGTGTACATATTGTCTGATGTACAACAGTATATATGATCACATTCCAAATTTGATTCTTTTCACCATGTGTTATAACTAGAGTTGATACTTCTTTCAGTTGACTTGTTTGAATCTCATTAATACAAATATTCACTTCATGTTTATGTTCTGTAACGTTCACTGATTGAGAATATGTACCTTGTAAAACTGCAGCATTGAATTTCGTAACTGAGATTAGGAAACTCTATCAGAGGGCTGGATGGACTGTGTGGTTCTTCAGCTCCTTCACCTATTAATAAACTCGTGTTTTTGTGAGATTAAGTTACCATGTTGGTTATAATAATTAATTTCAAGCCACAGAATGAGTTTGTTCTTAAATTTACAGCTTGCTTAATTCATCCTTAAATCCACCTCACCATGCCATAGTAAAAAGCAGAAGTGGTTAATTTGTCCATTTTAAAGACTTGGCTCTGAAAAACATCATCCTTCCATCTACCTATATATGTATATACACATATTTTGATTATATACATATATATACAATTTACAACATGCACCAGCCCATTTTAAAAAAAAAAACAAAACCTTGCACTTTCCATTTAAGAAAGTGATATTTTATAACCAGCACTATTTACTATGGTTCTATCAGCTTTATAGCATTTGTTAAGGCTGTCACCTAATTTTTCTGCAGTCCTTTCCTCAGAAAGCAGTGAGACCAAAACCACTCTGTGGTCTGGATGCTCCTAAGGCAGGACACAACTGGCACTGGGGCATGTTTTGATTCAGACTATCTCCCCACTTCCACTTAAAGGCTGGCTCCTGGTCTTTACATCTCACGAGGTACCTGTTTCTCCATCCAGCAGCTCCTGGGAGCTGAAGCACACCAGTAACATGAGAGAAAGGACTCTGCCACCTTTAGGGATCTGGGATGTGGAGCTCAGTCCCCCTTTTGAGAGTATCAGAAATGGGAACAGTCACAGACAGGTTCCCTGTTGCTGATCCTATGGGAGTGTTTTCAGAAAGTTTTACTGAAACACAGTTTCTTCCCAGCTGGGATCAGAACCACATTTCACTAACACACATTCAAAGTAATCAAGGTTTATATTTCCTTCTTGAAAGGGTAATCACTCTTTCTGCAATTAGTGAGCCTGCTACATAAATGGAAAATCACCTGGGGGAGGGTGTTTCAAGTGCATTCACTTTGTGTTCTTAGACACGGAGCTGGGCTTGGAATGCACTGAGAGGGGAGCGTGTGTTGGGAAATAATATCTGGCAGATCCAAGGGAGCAGTGAGCTGCCCTTAAATTCACACTGGGGCCACTCAGCTTCCCTGGTGCCCCTGAACCTGTAGCAGCCAAACACACGAGGACTCTGCTGCTCCTCCTTTCCAGTGGGAAGGGTGGGTAAGGGGATGCACTGCATCAGGCAGAGGCGGCTGCCTGGGGGCTTGGATCAGCCTCGGGGTAACTGGGGGGAGAGGCACACCCAGAGCTGTTCAGGGAAGCCTTTCCCCATCACCAGAAGCCAGGCAAGGCTGTTACCTTGCACACCTCACTTACATGGCTACAGAGAGACGAGGTAAAGCCAGGTCAGAGTGTGGTGGCTGTAATGATTTGCTCCCTGCCCTGCAGATCTTGCAGACTGAGCTCCCTGCACAGAAGTAATTCATTGTGCATACAGAGCAAAATGAAAGGAGATCAAATCCAGTGTAACTTCACAAAAGCTCTGACATCTCAGACTAATGTGGTATCTCTCTGCTAAAATACCTGACTTCCTAAACCCAGGAGATGGGATGGAGCCGATCCAGCTGAGCCTGAGGAGCTCACAAGGGGATAAATCACCTGGGCACAAACAGGGTCTGCTGCAGGAGGAAACACAAGGCACCAACCCCACACACAGACACGAATCCTGTGGGATGCTGCACTGGGGCATTGCTGCAGTGCAGCCCCTGTCCCCATGCTCAGGACAATGCTTTCATCCCAGGTGCTTTGGGGGGACCTTCAGCATCCAGGGGAGTGGTGCTGGTGCAAGAGGCAATTCTGAGGCCTCTCCAGGAAACACTGTGCCACTGGTGTGCTCGAGAAATTCCAGTGGGTTCACATGCAGTACAGCACCAGGGTGGTCGGGAAAACAGAAACTCTTAGAGTTTCTTGAATTCTTTCTTCATCCCATAAACACAAAACCTGTGTTGTAAACAGCCTGTTCTGTAAATCTTCCAGAGATGAGTATTAGAAAGGGCTGTAGGAAGACAAGTGGCCAAAAGGAGGGGCCTTACAAAGGCACCCTGATTTAACTCACCCACAGTTAGAGACAAATCAGACTGGTTCTTCCAGATTAGCAATTTTCTGAAATACTCTTTCTACTCACAGTAGGAATAACTGGGAAGATGGGTACACACACACACGCAACAGCTGCTTTTCAGACACAGTTGGAAATTTTGCTTGCCACACTCTTAAGGTAACACTGATATTTTTAAATGCCAGCCCAGCATATTTTTAAATATTTCATCTCAAATTTCATTGAGTTTTTAAATGTTACAGAGCTGCACATTTTTTCTTGTGCAGTGGCAAAAAATAAAATCCTAGAACTTCTATTCGTTCCACAATAAACCTCCTGTCTCCCATCACTGGGGTTTGGAGCTGCCAGCAATTGAGACCTAGCTACTGCTGCTTACAGGCAAACACAACCTGAAGCAGGTTCATATTCCCTCTCCCAGAGAGCGAGCAAACCCATGTCCTAAGGGAAGCATTGCTCTGCCAGCAAGTCCAGGAGCTTGTTTTTGTCACCAAAGAGACGTGTCCTGTCCCCAAGCCCCCCAGCCAAGCCACCAGCCTCGTGCTGCTGAGACCCCCCGGGCCCTTGTCAGGTGTGACAACCTCATCCTGCCCCAGGGTCATCCTTGGGGTGAGCCCAGCCTTGCTCCAGTGTCTGAAGGACAAATGGGACAGGAATTCCTTCTCTGTCAAGCCATCCCTTGGCACTGGGTCCCCCACACTGGGGACTCTCCCTGCAGGCCGTTCTCTTGCCTGGCCCGCAGCACCCACTACATCAGCCCTCACTTAAAATAACCAAATTCCCCAAATTCCATTTCTGATTAGCCAGCCAGAGGGGCCCAGTAGCCACTCAGGAGGAGGAGCAGGTGAATGAGCACATCTGGCCTTACTTTGTCCTTCCTGAACACCTGGGTAACACCACGGCCACTCAGTCCCCGGGTTCCCCCCTTTCCAAGGCCACCAGAGTGACCCTGTCCTAGACAAAGCCACATTTTGGTGCCACCCAAGGTTGCTGGAGCAGGCAGTGCCATGGGGCTGGTGAGTCTGGCAGTGCCTGACCTCCCCTGAAATGCTCCCAAATTCACTTTCTCCTCCAAGACCCAGGCAGGAGCCTGAGATGCTGCATGGCCAGAGCACGGGTGTTTCATAATGACACAAGAGTTTATCAAATTAGAGGAAACAAAGATCCCCTAAATTTTGAAAATGAACATAAGCAATACATTGAAAGATGCAGTCATTTACAAATAAATCCCTGCTAAGGATAAAAACCCTGCCAGAGTAAAAGGGGTTCAGTTTGGAGGCCTTGGCTGTGCTTTGTGTGTCACTGAGCGTGGCTGAACTGCCCCAGAAACCTCCTCAAGCAACATCGAGGCAACTTGGCAGTCCCAAAATACTAAATTTTATTTAGTAACTTTTAAACACACACATTACCTCCTCAGTCTGAACATCAGGACTGACTAGAGTTGCCACAATCCATTTGTTTTAACGTAGCACTTAGACTTTTCTTCCCTTGCATTTTGTTGGAATTGCACAGGTCCCAGCAAAATAATATGCAAGAATTAGCTTTTTACAAACAATACAATTCTGATTTTAAATCAGCACATGAGACAATTAATTTTGTAAGATAAGGAATCTGTTGCAAATATACAGTGGTACACCCACACATCACCATCTGCTGTGGAGAATTAAATGTACAACTCACAAATTAAATCCTGCAAAGTTGGTGCAAAAAGGTCCTTGCTTGAATTTAAACAAGGCTGTGGAAACCTGCAAACACATTGCAAAAGATCATGAAAACAATAACAAATTTGTCCATCTGTGAGTCAGTTCTAGCAGGGTTGGGGTTTTGTTTCATTTTTTATATTGGTGCATTTACAATAAATGTTTCAGCTCACAATGCAAGTTGTGTAAACTATATTTGAGCTCTCCTAGCCAGGAAAAGTCACTCTTGGAGCTTCTCCCTACAGGTTCCATAACTTTACCCCAGGTCTTCTATTCTTACAGGGAGGAAAAACAAAAGCAAAACAAAAAACAGAAAACAAAATTCCTTTTTTTTCATACTCAGTTTATTGGAAAAAAAAAATTGGCAAATCTGGCAATTGTGGATGTTTTATTATTAGATTTATTAACAAACACTGTTCCACTGAAGTGAGGAAAAATAAATATCAACAATTACTGCTGCCATGAAAAAACTCTTGACAAGCACAAATATCTGCCTCCTTTTGACTCCCCTGGAGCCAAGCCTTCATTCTCTGATTTTGCCTCCCATGTTTTTCTAACACACTGGTCCTAATTTCTTTCACATCTGGCAGAACCACCTGAGACAAAGTCACATTTCCTGATCTCCTGCTCTGAGGAAGTGGCTATGAAACCTTGATAGCCAAGAAAGGCAGTGAAGCCCCTGGAGCTGGCCACACCAGTAGAACACAGAGTGGGTGTGAGGAGGGGGAGGGAGCAGCCTGAAAGCCAAACTCTCTGCACCTCTGCCTTTCCTGGGTTTGGCTTTGACCCCCAGGTCTGCTGTAAATGAGCCTGGGACCTGCTCCTCACACCTCACCAGCTGCGCACCTCAGAAATGTTGTGTTTTGCAGCATTAGGATGACCAAAGCTGTGCCAGTGATCTCTGAAATGCAGGTGCCCTTTTATTTTCTTCTTTAATGGGATGCTGGGAAAGCATGCTGGCATTTTCCCTGGCTACTCCTTGATTGTATCAATAAAAGAGCTATAAACACGCTGTCTCAAAGCACACACTTATGCCACCATGCCCATCAGCATCTGGAGTTCTACCTGCACATCCCCAAACCACGGGGTAGGGAAAATAAGATACAGCATTCCCTTGCCACAGACAAAAATTGCTCTGGGTTGGTGTTGTCAGGGATTTTAGCAGGGTGGGTTTTTTTGAAAATGAAAAGATTTCCTGCACCTTTTCTGAGATGCATGTGCTGCTTTAACACACACTTATCCTCTCGCACACCTGGGAAGTGCTCTCAGTACACACACCCCGAGTATAATTTATGCTGAGGGGCCTGCTACATGTTTAACTCAGATAAAGTGTATCCGTAATTAAGAAATGCAGCATCAGAGGTACAACGTGCATAGAAATTTGCAGAAAGGATTCTATCAACGGAACGAATGCTGCTGAAGACTATTTAAAACCACAACCTAATCAGAATACTACGCCTCTCTATATATTTATATCAATATCAGCAACCCTTTGACATCCCCAGCACTGCTAACACTCTGCCTGGAAGCCGACTTATCGCAGCTGCCTTGGGCACTCTCGCATGCATAAAAAATCAAGTGCCTTGATTAATCAGTGGAAGTTGCTGAATCATGGGCTTGCAGCCGTGCCTGCGTGGCCCTGGCTATCGATGGGAAACCAGCAGCCTGGGATGGAGATTAATCCCTATCAGCTGCTCCACAGACCTGTGTGGCCCCTTTGCCAGCGTTTTTATGAGAAAGAGAATCTTAAAAATTTCGGACCTGAAAAAAATAGCCGTGTCAAAGGGGGTGGGAGTGTGTGTGTGAGAAGGGATGCCAACCACAAGTGTCAAAAGGGAAGTGGAGCTCAGGAGAAAAGAGAGGAAAGCTGTGAGCAAGAAAATCCTGACTCTACCTGGAGGCTGCCTCCAACAAGCACAGCCAGAGGCAGCAGCTGCAGGTGTATCCCAGCTGGAGCAAATCCTGGCTGAAATTCAGCTGCCCCACCAAGGGCAGAGCAGGAAGAAATGAAGGGTATGTGATATGGGTGGGGATGGAGAGCAAAAGTAGCCAGGCTGTAGCACCAATGCAACCATACCAGGAAAATGGGAGCACTTCTGGGTCTCCCGGACATGAGCTGCCTTGCCTTGGGCCTTCAGAAGTCAGAGAGGCTGGGACAAAAAGTATTTTTCCTTAACACTTCAGTTCATCTAGAAGTATAAAAGAGAAATGTCTAGGGGATATGTTTTATTTGACACTCCTTGTGGAGGCTCCTTGCAAGGCTTACCCTGCCCAGTGTCTGGCAAGCTTCACCTGCTCCCAGGACAGCTGGAGGCTTTGGGAGAAGGAGCTTCTTTTCTGTGCCAGCCTGTGTCTGGGAAATAAAAAACCAAAAAACAACAACCTTGGAAACAATTCACTGAGCCCTACAGGGACCATGTGCAGCAGCCCTGCTGTCTGCCCATGTGCCCCAGATGGGAATGGTGCTTTTTGTCATGGAGTTCAAACCCTCCCATCCAAAGACATTATCCTTTGGTTGGATCTTCAGGTGAGACAAATAGCCACTGCTCCTCTGAAGGATTCTGCTCCAGCTGCTTTCTGCTAGGAAATCAAGAAACTTTTTGTTCAAAGAAGCACATTTGCCAAATCTTTACTGCCAGGCAGCTGGTCAAGGCTTTTGCTTTGCTTTTCCAGAGGGTAAGTTAAGTGTCCTTGAATGAGTGTCTGGAATAAAAGGAAAAGGAGGGCAAGCACCCTTTGTGCCAAACCTCTTGTGCTTCCTCCAGTGTGACTCTGCTGCACTTGTGAATAATCATATTAACATATATTAGAGGCGTTGTGTGCCAGTAATAGAAGAGATGGTGAAACTACAGCAGCTTATCTATTAAAATAGCCACAGCAATAATATCATGTCAGCTAAATTAAAAAGCAGAGAAGACCCCAATCAGGTTGATCACTGCCTAAGCCCAGTGTATCTTTGGCTACAAACATAAATATTTCAATATGAACTGACTCTGGGTGTATTTTCAATATTAAGAGATAAAATACTGTTCTTTGCCATGTTATAAACTAAGTTTGTGCAATGGAACAGATTTTTAAAGCTAAGTTAAAACCTCTTGAGACTAAGGGGTTTATAATGGAAATGCTGACAGACTTTTAACTGGAGCACTGGGATCTCTCTTGCTATTATGACCAGATAAACCAACAAGGTAATTCAATGTAGTGTTCCAGCTCCAAGACACTAACAAACTCCTTCTGGTCGCAGGTGCTGAGGGGAAGTTAAATATAAAACTTAATGAAAGTGCTGTGACTGACTACAGGGCTGGCTGGTTGCCCCTGCACCAGGGAAAGGTGAATTTCCCTCCTGGGAANCCGCAAAATTGCCTGAAGCCTTCAGTTTAGCAACCCAAATTCCGGAGAATCCAGCTCTGCACTCAAAGCAAAGCTCCAGGAAAGCTGAGGCTTGGATGGGTTTTCAGTCCCTGCTCTGTTTCCAGAGCTTTCNGTGAGAATCAAACCCAGTCTCTGTACACACACCAGACCAAGAATTGACTCAAAATACAGAGCAGTTCCAACATTCCCACCACACACCAGTGCTGGGGGCAGGCCCACACTCACAGGGGCTGGAGGACACAGACCTGCCCTCCCTCCCTGCAAAATTGCCTGA
>VZTB01009808.1:256522-403440 GCA_013397245.1 Thryothorus ludovicianus
TCAGGGGAAGTATCAGATTTCCTTGAAAATTGTCAGCATGTTTTTATTTCATTCTGCTCGACAAATTGAATATGGAAAATGGAAAAGGTATTAGCAGAAACCCAGAAACCCTAATGGCAGGGGAAAGGGACAGTATTCATTTTGTCAATGAGAAGCTGATATTTCCAGCTGAACATTTTGGATTAAAAGAGTGATGACCTGACTAGGCAAAATAATAAGAGAAAAAAAAAACACCTCTTATTGCAGCTCTATTGCAGATATTAATGCAGTAAAGTTGACTGCTTCCCACCCCCCCCAACCCCCACAATTTCTCACTGCCAAAGAGGTGGATACAGGCAAAACATTTTCCATTCCCCAATTTCCTAAGGCTGTAGAATCTCCTTGCTACCCCTGTCTGCCAAGGCTGCAGAGCTGCTGTAACCCTGCTGTGTATCAGGGGTGCTGGGGGCTCGCTCACCTGAGGGAACTTCAGTTGTAAAAGCTGAGTTGGATTGATGTGAATGTGGGACCAGAATGAATGAGAACAGGAGGATGGGACAGAGCCCAGGGTGCTGCCACAGCAGACAAACATCTGCTGCATCCCTCAGACCCATCTCCCTCACAGAAATACTGGCAGGGGTTCCCCCCACTGCTGCTGTGGAAGGCTTTTCCAGAAACTCCCACCTTTCATTAAAAACCTCCTAAAATACATGGTCACTTACTGCTACTAGCTTACAGTTATTTATGTGTCAATATTGCCTAATCTTAAAACAATCCCCTTCATTCCTGTCACACTTTTGGATGATTCTCTGCAGCCTTTAGGCACAATCTCTCTTCTCCCATTGAAGTTTTCACCATTCTCTGCTCCTGCTCTGGGTTGAATTTCTTTCTTTCAAACACAGGTGGCTACATTCCAGAAAAAGTCTTACTATGGCCTTCTAAAGGGTGTTAATTTTTTCCCAGCTTGACTAAAAAAGCTTCTTTTGATATAGTGCCAAATATATGCCCCATTCTTCTGCAGCTGCCCAACCAACAAGCCTTACCTTATATTAGAAATTGTCATTAGTTCCCAGCTACCTGACCTTGCTACTTGAACTGTTCAGTGTAATCCCATTTATATCTTCCTGGTCCCTGAGGATATTCTGTTTTTCTGTATGCTATCACCCTCCTTGCTATTGACAAACCCTCCCACCTCCAGCCATCAGCACATTTCTCTAGCAGGTTCTTTTTGTGCCTAGTTGATTAATGAAAATATTAAGTGATATTGGTCCCCAGACTGTGCCTTCAGAAACTCCACTTTTAGCTCTCTCCAGCCTGGTATTTCCTCTTTCAGCATCATCTATTATTATCTCCTTTAGCCAGTTTCTATTTATTTTACAATCCTGGGCCTAATCTTCATCATTCCCAATCAAACAATTCTCCATGTAGCTCTGTGTCAGATGTTTCTCTCACAGTGTACACACATCACATCTATTGCCATTTTCTTTGTCTAAAGAGATCAGGATAATCTAAAGATTATCAAGTTAATCTCGTAAATCTGCTTTCGGTAAACCTATTCTGTGTGTTATCCTACTTCTTCCATTTGCTATGCTCTCTATTCCTGTGCTTTCCAAAAGCACTCTAATGCCTTGGGTGGTACTGATGTCATGTTAATACGCCTACATTTAACTAGAACACAGGGTTTTTTTCCTATTTTGAATACAGGAATCATATTTGAAATTTCTCTTGCCACTCCTACTTTAACACAGTTCTAAATACCCTTCAAGCAGAAGTGCAGTTTTGAATGCCAATTCCTTCAGACAGCTGGGACACAGATGCTTGGAAACCACTCCTTGAATTTTACTTCTACCTCAAAGGCATCATTTTCACCCTTCCAAACTCACTCCCATAAAGCCAGTTTTCTCCCATCCAAGCTCAGAGCCATTGTCCAAATTGAACACACAGCCACAAAATCATCTCAGTTTTGGAAAGCAACTGTGCCAATCTTAAACCCATCCTCCCTCAAGCCAACCTCACTGTTACTTTCCTTACTGTCATCTAATTTTCATAGTTGAAAACCCCACTGTTTTGTCTTTTTTAATTTATTTTGCTACTTTTGAGTTGGCTTCAATTTCCATTTTACCTCTGTTGATTCTGAATCTTATACTTCCTGTTGATCACTGTTTCCAATCCTGGGAGACTTCACCATTTTGAAATTTCATAATTTCTTCTCAGTAAAAATACCTGCAATGGAACAATATCAGAAGAACATTATATTCTAAGGCATTGCTAAAATTTGTTATTATCCTTTTTTGCAGTATAACACGATTTCTGTATATTTATCGACTTCAATAATGTCTTATATTTGAAAATATTGCTCCACACATTCAGAACAGCAGATTCACTGAAGCTGAACATGCAGGTCTGATTGGAAAGCAAACTTCTGGTGCTGTGAGCAGTTGGACCAGGGTTCGGGTTCTCTTTGGCCCATCCATAAAGCATCTTCATTCAGCTAAAACCCACCCATGCAAAGCATCATTGCAGCTGGAAATGTCCCCCCATCAAAACAAAGCCCCTGGATTTAATCTTTCTCTGACTCTGTGTTAAGTTTGCAAGCCAAAAGAGGGTTTCTCTAATGTCACCTTTGAAATCTCACTTTCAGGCCTGCAGTTAAACCCTGCCTTTATTCCCTCCTCCCTAATCACCGGCACCAGGCTGCATCATTAGCAAATGAATGACAGTTCAGGACCCACAGCAAAGCCCAAAGTGTGAGCTCGTTTGATGATCAGGCCCTTTAATTGGAACTGCAGAAGGGATATGGCAATCCATCCATCCACTTCTCCAGGGTAGCTCTGACTTTGTAGGCTTTGAGCTGGAAACAGTATTGTGGAGTCCATTGGAGATGGTGTTGACAGAGGGAAAAACAGTTCTCTAGAATATGCACTTGTCAGACTGCCAGGTTAAACACCAGGGTCCACATTTGCAGAGCCCTTTCCCTGGACATGGGCACTCCTAGAAAGTGCACAGCTCTGGAGGTTTGCAGGTTTGGGCAGAGGAAGTGTCTCTGAAATGCACAAAGAGCCACGCTGTCATTCCCACCATGCAGTTTACTCTCCAAAGCAATCCCATGAATCCATAGCTGATTTCTATCAAATCAAAAGCTAGAATAAAAAGTTTCCAGTGCTCTTGGCCACGGTAGTGATCTGGTTTCGTAGAGAAGCGATGTATTTCAAATAATTTTTTTGTGATATCAAATCAGTCCATTCCTAATATTTGGTATATTAGATATGCTTGATTGTAACTGTTAGTACCTTCTGGAAGGTTTCATGCATAGGAATGGAAATGTACAGATTCAATGATTTATCTAAGGACAGGACTGAGATATGGCTGCTGAGTCAAACCTGAATTCACCATTTCAGCCTCATGCAGATGGTCAGCTCCCTTTAATGTGAGATATGTCTATAACTCATTTCAAAACTAACTGAAATCCTACCCTGCTTCGTAAATCAGATTACAGTTTCTCTGTGAAGTAGGAATTAATTATTAAACATGGCTCCAATCTTAAGTATCTCCTATTAGTACACAGCTATATCCTGGACTTGGTACCACTGAAAAGGCTATTCTTGTCTTAACATCTAGAAAAGATGATTAATGTCCTATACCTCTGGCCCTGTGGTATTGATTTGCTGCCCCACTTAACAGGAATATGTTGCTAAGGTAAGTGACTTATTTCTGTCCCTTTCTTTATTGAATTGTCCTCTAAGTGAAGAAAGCTGGCTCCTCTATACTGAAAATTATCTTGCTTCCATTAACAAGATGGCAAAAAATAATATATTATTTCATGCTTCAACATTTCAAGTAAACTTTTCCATTTTGCTCATTGGCACACAAAGAAGAATATTTATTCAGATAACCACAAGGCCATATATAATAAATGGATAATGTGACTTTTAGCAGTAACTTTTTTCTATCATGAATTTTGCTTTGATACTTGTCTTCTGTTTCATTTAGAATTCCCAGCCCTTCATTATTAAATTATAGCCTACAAACTATTAAAATTTACCAATTAGAACTGACAGATGCTTTTTTCAAAGTGAAGATTTAAGTGTTGATTTATTGCAAAAAATATTCCCATCCTTCATGCACAAGCAGCACTTGCCCAGCTTGCTGGATTCACCAGCCCAGGCTCCCCCTGTACAGTACCTGTATGATTACAGGTACTGTGAGATGTCAGTGTAATGCACTTGTCAAAAATACAAATACAGCTCTAGGATGCATCCAGGAAGGTATTCCAGCTGCAAAGGACTGACACCACTGCACAAGGAACTCGTATCATCACCTCCTTTGGAACCATCTGAACATTCTCCCTCCTCAGAACCCAGAGCAAAAAACTCAAACAGGTACAAAGGAGGGCAACACAGACAAGAGGGATGAGAGGTGAAAGCAAGAAAAAGAGATGAACAGTTTAATATGGTAAAAGGCCTTAGAGAGAAAAAAAAATCTCTGCTACTGATGGTTGTTGGCACTAAAGCAAAAAGTATAAACGGGATAACTTAAGGAGAAGGTTTCTAATCACAAGAACAAAGTTCTAGAAGAGATTTCCATTAGAGTAGTGCAATAAAAGAAAGTCCAACTACCTGCAAGATGGAACTCAATAAATGTACAGGATTATGTGACTTTTGAGCACCAGTAACAGCTGGGGGTTTGAATTCCTTCTTGTTTCCATTGTGAATTAACAGTGCAACAATCAGACTTTTACTTGAACTGTGTTATCAACAACAATGTCTAATTTTATGGTTTGTGTATTGCTAGAGCTCAGGTCATCTTCCAAACTCCCAAAAGGAAATGCAATGAGTGCAAAAGCAGCTAACAAGCTGGTGAGTTTGAAAATGTGGTTGAAGTGGAACATGTTAAAAAGGAATGAGGTGGAAAGTGACTGGATCACAGCTTAGTCCAGGTCCAAACTTGTCTGGAAAAGCAAAGGTGGCAAACCACAGCAAAGCAAAATCTGAGATGGCTCCTAATGTAAAGAGAGCAAAGAAAACTATCCTCACACATAGGCAAGAAGGAAGACAGAGCCCTCCAGAGGAGCTGCCCCACAGCTGGGCTGGGAAGGAGGGCAGTCCCTGGGCACAAAAGATTCTCCGCAGGTGAAGCCCACAGGTGAAATCAGGTACCTGGGAGGGAGAAAGGGGGGTAAAGGAATTGTGAAATTAGGTTTGCTTTTACAAATTAGTATAGGTTTGCAGGCTGAGGGAGAATGGAAGCAAGAGTTTTAACATCTAGATCATTGCTGGTGGCTCTGTATCTTGGGTAACAGCACAGTCACCTAAACACAGGTGGGGCTTTGAAGAATAAACCTGTGATAAGTCTGAAAAGGAATCAGCACCTGTATTTGCCTTCAAAATCTACAGCTGAATGTTTTGAAATCCTGAAAGTGACCCATTAAGATTCTTCTAGTTCTAGTCGTATTTCTGTGATAAGATTCTTTTGACATGTTCTGAAACCTAGAGGCAAGTGACTAAATATATTTCCATAAAATTTAACACCTTGTTGCATTAATCTAAATTCCCACCGATAGAGTACTTCTTATTTTAATAAAAATTTTCAACACTTTTAAAAATACAAATTCTATATGAAAGGTGACACAAATCAATATTATATTCAGTGTGACACAGAAGGAGGCTACAGCTACCTAAATCCATGTTCAAAGCAGAGATGGAAAAGACACTGCTTCTCTCATTGTAAAGGTATGGAAAATGAGGAATTTTGTCCCTGAGATCATGCTGTATTTCAGCCACTGCAATGTGGTAGCAGGAAAATTAGGAGGGGTGTATTGGTTTGACAGCCTCATGCCAGTGATCACCATCATCTGCCATTGTTGATCACACCAAATCTTCAAAAGCGAATTGGAAAGCAGGTGATTCTGGCTCCTTATTCCTGTGATCAAGCTTCATATCCATCCTAGTACCAAATTAAAGGAGTCAGTTTTTAGGTTTCACATATCCATAGCATTTTGTTTTCCCTAGAAAACTGTGTCTGATGTCAATCTGACATTTAGTGTAAATGAAAAGCCATTTTCTAGAGGAAGGTCACTTCTGCAGACATGTCCACATAGGAATTAAAAGTTTCCTCTTGTTTCAGACAGGTATTGCAGCCCACCCAACAACTACAGTCAGAGCAACCTTCTAGGTCAGTCAAATCTTGGCAAAATTTCCAGCTATAAGCTTGTTGGTAATTAATTATTTTGAGAAAGTTTATTAGGAAAAATTAGAATCCATATATAAAATCGTCTTATGCCAGGCGTGAATTTTGTAACTAAAAGTGGCAATCCTCATACTCCACAAAATGTGCACAGAGGTAATAAATCCAGCATTAAATAATAATTTCACTATGCCTTTGGCTGTACAATGGTTTCAACTGCCTTTCTTTTCCACATTATAACCAGCCACTGATATGTGCTCTTTAGATCCATGATGATGGCAAGGAGTTAAATTCAGGAAATACCAAGAGTCGTTTTTCATTACACTTTTTCTGACCAGAAGAACACCATAAGGTACCTTATCTTGCATTTCACTGCGACAATGTTTTCCTATCATTTCACTCAAATTATCATTCGTGTACAGTATTTATTTTTAATTTAAAATTAAAACGCTGAATAATTAAGTACCATAGAGAATACTGATGTGTGGAACAAAGTGGGACAAATAGACTCTGTCTACAAGATTTCTATGATCCTCTCTCCATTAACATAATCATGAGTTCTACTGGGTATTTACATATTAGATTTGGCAAGCAATAATACAATGAGAAGTAATTTCTGCATTAATATTTTTCTTTCAAATAAGACAAGTTCCTGAACTTGTCAAACATAAATGCAAAATTATGAAAAACAATCCTAACCAAAAACTCTTGTTATTAAAATGCATGGCAACTAATTATTGATCTGATGCTATTCTGCATAAAGAAGACATGCTTGACTGAACAGAAATATTTTAAAATCATTAATATACATGTGTTTATTTTACTGAGTCTAAATTGGAAGTGGTAGATTATTCTTATTGTCTAACGAATTAGGAAGTGTGACAATACTGCTGTACAGCACTGATGTGTGATATCTTTCTCCTTAAAATTATTAATTTCTGTCAAATTAAAACTAAAACACTGCTGCAAACCCTGAACAGCCACAGTATGAAAATCAAATGTGAATTGCTATTAGAAAAGCCATAGTACCTGAGATTGCTCCAGGCAAACATACAGAGATACAATGCTAAACACTGTCTTTGTATAAGAAAGGAAAGGAAAAAATCTCTTGTGGGACGTGCTGCCAGTTGAAGCTGAAGCCCTGTCAAAACTGCAGCTCTTCTGTGGGAACATGGTGAAATCGAAAATCTTTGTGCAGCTGGGGTTTCTCTTCCCCTCAGTTTTCCACTTAAAACAAAAACCTAAGTGAAATTCAGATTTGCCAATGCATCATTTCACTCTAAGGACAGATTAATAATTTCTGAACTTATTTCAACTGAATTTCATGGTCAAGATATCCCGTAATTTTACACCTCCCCACGATGACCTTTATACTGTACTTATTTTACAAAATATCACTGGTAACGTTTTTTCCATTCCAACAAGCTCCAGGATACATATATCTTGATATTACTTTGGAGTTATTACGGTGTGGAGTGCTCTGTAAATAATCAATGACATGTAGCTCGTTCACTATAAAATTCTGAGGAGCATAGTACTGAAGATTGTTCATCTTTAATGCATTTTTACAAGTCAAAGTTAACCTTTATGGAAGGTACAAGCTCATTTCAATGAATTCCTAAATCAGTCCTGATAATCTAACTCTGGATAATCAGAAATGTGTAATATAACAATGGCAACATACCTGCTGCACAATGTCACTTCCCCACAGAAAGTGCTGCGACAGAACAACCCCTCCCCATAGCCTGAACACCCCAAAAGTTCTCTCTAAAAGCAGGTTCTGACACCCTTGGCGTATTTCCTTTCACTTATTCATGGAGGCAAATGCTGCTGTCACAGCTGAAAATTTTTTTGAGTTTATATCCACAAAGCACCCAAATGGTACATGATGCACCCAGAGGCATCAAGTAGTTAAACAAATCCCCCAGAGCCTTCTCTTCCAGAGAATATTAACACATTGATACACTGCCTGCATATAGATATCCTATCTGAAAGTGCAGTTACATTTCTGGAAAAAGATCCCAATTCAGACTCCTGTGCCTCCCTGATTTTGGGAAGAACTGGTTACCACCTGGGAGTAGTTGTTGTATAACACTTCTGGGGACAATTAGGAAAGTTCTTCTGGAAGGTGGACTGTACTCTAGGTTATTCTGGTGATCCAGGGGCCAGCTGGGTGCAGGACTGTCCACTGTGCCCATGAGCCCTTGACTTCCAAGCCTTTCCTTTGCCAGCATAAGGTGCTGGAGAACAGGAGCAAAGAGTACCCTACAGAAAACACCCAGCTCATGTCATTCATTAACTCCTGGTTTAACAAGTCTTTTGGCAAGGTATTAATTGCTCTAGACCTGTCTATTCTTTGCAATCAGGCCTCTCACCCTTCCCTGTGCCCTGTTCCTGC
The DNA here is from genome assembly GCA_013397245.1 of Thryothorus ludovicianus. NCBI lineage: Eukaryota > Metazoa > Chordata > Aves > Passeriformes > Certhiidae > Thryothorus > Thryothorus ludovicianus. The sequence continues at coordinate 265,083 of VZTB01009808.1, forward strand.
TCTGTCAGTGCCGGATGTGGGACACTGTGCTGCTGTGATCCACTGCTCCTCTCCAAGCCTCCTGCTGCCCAAGGCTCTCCTGGCAGGGGCAAATTGCTCTCAAATTGCTCTTGCTGTCCTTCTGTTGAGGTGTTTTATTGCTTTTGTAGATATTGATCTGCTTTTGGAAATGTTGGAACCAAACATCTATTTCCATGAAAATGTCCAAGAGAAGAATTTCTTCAGGAACAGTAAACTCCAAAATTATTCTCTGAGAAACTCCTTATAAGCCATGGTTTTCAGAAGCACAGGAATGATTCATATGGAACAGGCTACCAATAAACACGGGAACAAACCATAGCTGCTCACCAGAACATGCTACGAAAAGGGATATTCAGAGTTCTAAACCAATATCTCCACAGCCTGGAGCCTCTAGGCTATCTCTGGGACTGAGACTGAGCTCTGTTACAGCAGAGGTGTGACAGGCAGTACAGGGGTTGTGTTATTTTGGTGAAGTCACTTTGCCATGTCAAACATAAAATCAGTTTCCCCTGAAAACTGCTCACTAGATCTGAGCACAATTTTCTAACTTTCAGTTTAATAGGAGGCTCAATGCAATAAGGAGACACCATTTTGAAGGGAATTGTTTCATTTCATTTACAAAACAAGACTGTACTAAGATTTTCCTGCTGTTTACTCAGTAGAATATACTTTCGATTTTGGCAAATACAGTTCCTTCAAACTACATCAAAATTCCATTAAAAATACAAAGTAATCAACAAAAAAGGGCTGATGCAAACACATCACCACAGTACTGAGGATTTGGGTAAACAATTGTACAAACCCTTTGCTTGCCTTCTCCTCTATACAGTTATTCTTTCACCTTTACAACCTGCCACTGCTAGATGAAAAAAGTAAGGATTTTGTGTTGTGGTGGCACATGAGAGCTCATCTCATAAATGGACCCCACTGTTTTATGTTACACAAACCTCACAGTAACACATTATTTCTACAAATGAACACAGTTAAAATTTTAACAATTGGTCTGGCATTGATCTACTCCTTCATCTCAACCTTTCCCATCACTGAAAATTGACTAGGATATAAACATGCAAAAGCAGAAATAAAGATTTTTAATAGGTCAGAACTCTATGAGCTGGAGTAGCTTGGAGGAGGTCAATAGAGCTGTACTGATTTACAGCAGCTGAATATGCATCTGCCATGGCATACTGGCCCCATATGTATGTATGGGAAGAAAAATTGCTACAAAAAGAAAAGGGGAAAAAAAAACCAGCAATACTTTTATAATGTTTTACATGAATCCCTAATGTAAGCAGCTCAATAAATGTTTTGAATCTCTACTGTAAGAATATAATGAATAGTGAAAATTGTGATGTACTTTTGATGTAATAAGTTGAGAGCTCTTAGTGAATCAACTTTATAATGAATTCTTTCAGATACTGATGAAAATGGTTTATGCACTAAGGAACTTAGCTTGATTTTGAAATTAATGTGGTAATTTAAAACTACTTTGATAAAAAAAGTTTAATGACAGCTGGAACTTGAAAAGTATAAAAGATGAAGGTTCAACGAATAAAGCATTTTGCTCCTTCTGCTTTCCAGGTTTAGCTGATGGCTAAACAAGTGCTGTTTTCCAGGACTATTAGTTATTATCCCCTAACAAATTGGTCGAGTTCAGCTCTTCATATGGTGGAAAGAAAAACTACATAAAAACCCCCAAATAAACTCTGGCTGTGATGAAAGTGGTGGCAGAACTCCATTATTTCCCACGTTCCCAGTGTGCTTCCAATCTTCATAAACTCACTATAATGGCAAAAAATGGAGCAACAGAAATGGTGGCAAAATGTGGACTGCCAATTCTCTGTTTTCTCATATCCTAGAGTCCCACAAAACCGCAGTATTCACTCTTATTTCTAAAATTATCAGCAACAGGAGCATGTTCCTGATACAATGTGAGAGATGAGGACAAGAAAAGGATTATTTTCAGAGGTTTGGATTTGGTCATCAGTGAAAAACTGTTCACATGACCACCAACAATCTAATCTTATTTTCTCAACACATGAGGAAATGATTCATTATCTAATCTTATTTACATCATGAGCCATCCAAGTCATTCTCTTACTCTCTTTTTTAATCCTTAAATCCCAGCTAAATGGATTATGCCAGTACAATTTGTGTTTTGAAATCCTACCTCTAAAAGCCTTCTGGGCAGAAATAAATGCCATCATATGCATTCAGTTTAAACACTGGAGTCAAGTCCTCATATGAGCTAAATTAGCAGAACTTTGTCAGATGTATAGCAAGTTCCATCTACTTTGTTTGTTTACAGTTATTAAAATACTGGCTGCTACTGTAGGCAGAGAAAAATTCAGGAATTCAGGACTCCTCACATTTTCTTTACCACCTGAATGTAGTTAAGCATCATATTTCAACAATTTGTCCATAACTGCTAAATGTCTAGAACAATTAAAAATCTGTAACTCTTATATGTACATTAAAAATAGCTCTCAATGGCACCCTGTTGCTATCCAGGTTGAAATAAAGGCAGAATGTGAAGTCTGAACAGCAGAAAGGAGTAGAGGAAGTCTCTAGATGGATAATGATAAAACTTTTCATGGATATCGTCTTTATTTTTTAAGTGACCAAGTTATCCAAAAAACCTGGAATATTTCCAGTTAAAAGGCATATTTTTCCTGAAAGTCTTCATAGTAGCTTTGTTCTCAAAGGACACAGAATATTTTTTCAGAATATAAAGTCTAGTTACAATTCAAATCTCCAGGGAATTCTGGCCCATGTTTTTAGCCCTTGTAAATCCTCTTCTTACCTTTCTAGCTGCACTTGTTTACAAGGATCCATGAGAAATGTGGAAATCACATTTTTTTACCAATAAGTGCAGGAGGCAAACTGGTCTAATGATGTGTGGCTGCTCCAGAAATCACCTCTGTCCTTCCCTCCAGTTTATTTAAGCCCAAGCAGGACTCCTGGCCATGTCTCAGGATTTGGTCATCAGCAGCTTAAGTCTAATTGCTGCATGGAAGCACTGCCCTTGCTTCCAGGAAAATGGGATTAAAATGAGCTTGTCATGCGAGCCCTTTATTTTGTTATATGGTCTCTAGGACTGTGGTATCCTGTGCACTCAGCATTTACAGGGGACCTGTCATCAGTGAGAAACTGAGGCAAGGATAAATTACATGACTTGCCCTGAAACTGAACTCAATTGAACTCAAACTGAACTCAAATTTCATAAGTCCCAACCTGACAACTACTGGAATCATCTGTCACTAAAATAATAAGAAATTTAGAAGAAAATTGTATGCTCTACCCATCCTCCTCTCTACTTACCTAGTACAGTGTTTGATTCTCTTTCTTTACTCTGGATCAGTATCTTATAAATTTTTAAGAACAAAGTGTCTTGATTTATTATAAGGTTTGTAATTCTGAATCTGTCTAAATGCAAGGTTCCATGAAGTAGTTAACATGAAGAGGAAAAAGCCCTGGGTGTATTTGGATGATCCAGCTCATGCTCTCAGTTCAACAGGCAGCAGCAGTGAAGAAGTAAGATGCTAGTATACATTAAGGAAGAGGTATATCTGTAACAAAGCCTATAAAATTACATTTTTACTATGTAAGACCCTGTGGTGGGAGACCAAATCTGGAATATAATGTCCGATTTTTGTCATAAGAGTGGAAGACAGATGTAAATAAAATGGAGAAAGCACAGCAGAGGGCAACCAACATGATTAATATACTGGAGAATTCTGGCAGAGTAGCTGAGAGAATGATGAAATGGGAATTATTTAGCCTCAAGGAAAGGTGATTAGGAGGTGAACTGCCTGAAATATTTAAACTACCTGTGGGTTATTATAAAATTATGCTTGAAAGTGAATTTGAAATTTTTTGACAGACCAGAAATAAGGAAAGCAGGATTAAATACACATTAAATTAATGACCTCACAGGTCACTGGAATACACATGTTGGCTGCGTGAGATGCCAACATGTGGGAGCTGCAGTGCAGGCTTTGTGCTCCAGCGTGTGGGTGCACAGGGTCTCTGAACAGCCTGGCACTGCTGCCGGGAGCTGAAGGCTCAATCAGTGACAGCATCAGCAGCAAACTCCCTTCTGGGCACTGAGATTGCTCAGTCCAGACCCTGTCCCTGTGCAGTGGGGCTGTCTGCTTCTTTCCACACCTGCAGAGCGGCCAAAAGGCTGGATCCCAAATGGACCAGACAGTTCCTTGCCAACAGGGCTGGTTTATGGGGTAACATGTTCTGTATCACTGGATGCCATGCTCTGAACCTGAGGCTGGGACTCAACCTTTGGCCACCCAAGGTTGGGCAAAGCATCACCTTTGAGCTGGTCACTTGATGCTTTAGGTTTCAGCTTTTATATTTTGTAGATTCTGTGCTGTATTGGTAGGTAGCTTTAGGTTTCATATTCAGTGCTACTGAGTTTTCTTCATAGAGCAGAAAGACAAAACAATTCCTTCTCCAGCTCCATACCAAGGACAACTTTCAGGCCCAAGAATGAAAACAGTAGTGAAGTGAAAAGAAAAAACCAAGAGGATGGAGCTTCATAACCTGAAGCTGTGGCTGGACAATTGTTTCTAATATGCCAGTGGACCAGAACTTACAAAAGTGTGAGACCTTGTGATCAGTGATCCATTTTGGAACCGTTTTGGGGCATCTTGGGTGTGGTCCTGCTGGACTCTTGTGTGACCCAGGCGTACCCATTGAGGCCTTTTAATAAATATCTATTTTTTTTTCTTTTGCTCTGTCTAGTCTCTGTTCCAGGTCAGCCTCCAGAAGGCAACAGCCTGAGCTCCCACTGCAGGCACTGAAGAGAGGAAGAGAAATATGGAAGCCAGTGCAGAGCTTCCTGCCTGTCCTAAGGCAGGTGCCTAAGATAGGTGACAGTAATTGCTCTCTAGAGGTGTCATTCTCTTTCCATTGTCTCTGCTGGCAGCCTGACATGGAACCAGGCTGCAATCCCAGCGCTAGGTACCTTCTTGGCAACTATTGCCATGATGCCTTTGAGCTGACATAAAGAGGAGAGTCCATGAGCACAAACTAAAAACAGGGACTACTGAGAAATGGGGGCCAGAATTTAGACCAGGTAGATGGCATCAAAAACAAGATTTAAGTGCCCAGGGTAAAGTGAGGGAGATGATGAGGAGGGGTAAAGAGTTCAAGCTCACTTACAGTCATTCAGGAATCTGGGAGTTAAGCAAAAATTCTTGATGAACAAACAGTTCAGCTTGTCACTGATGGATGAAGGCTCTGAATCTGCATTGAGGCAGTCCTGACATGGTACTTAAACAATGCAGACTAAGAAAAATAAACTGTACACGAACAAAGAAATGAAGAGGACACAGTGGCTATTAACAGTGAAATATGGTGTTTTTAATTAGAAAATGCTAATTGTAGGACTTGATATACAGTGGAATGGAGACATTGAATCTCAGGTGAAAGTAGGTGATAGCAAAATACTATTAATCTGAAAAGGTATAATGAGAAAAACAAAGTAAGAGAAAATGGAAAGGTTGATTGTTCCTTCCAGCAAGGAAATGTTATTATCAATAAAAAAATTAAGTGAAGCTTATTTTTTCTGTATTGGAACAAATTTTATACAGTGTGTATAATGCTTGAATGGTATTTTTTGCACTAAGAAGCCTAAAAATGGATAATATTAATTTCCAAAATAAGATAGACTTGAGTAAATCATGGAAATCCAGTAATACAGAGAAAAATATCCTCTAGATTTTACAGCAGTGATATAAGCAGGAGAAGGGGAACATAAGAAGGAAGAGCTAGAAAGAAAGTTATATGAATAAGTAAATCTTCAAAACAGAACATAAATGTGTAGATGGATTTAATGATAACCAAAAAAAATGTATCAAGCAGGATTACAAATTTTCACAGTTTGAAAACTATGTTAGCAATAATTGGGGAGGGAAAAAACAGTGGCAAAACCATAATTTCTGGTGTGCTCTCCATTTCAGAGTCTGTTGGGTTTATACCCCACCTGCATGAGATGCAAGAGGATCATAATTGCCCTGGATTTCTGTTCCAAAAATGAACAAATCTGAGCAATAAAACATACAATTAGAATTCAGAGATCGTACCATTAGACCTGAAATATTTGTAAGGAAAAGGCAGTGACATCATGTAATGCTGTTATTACAGTCAGACTCTAAAAGAATATAGAACAAATTTTAAAAATGTCTTGAACAAAGTGTTGGACAGAAAAGAGATTATGGTGTACTGGTAAATATTTAAGAGCGGATAAAGATGAAAAAATCAAAATTAATTCCATCAGAGCCCACCAGATTGCAGCTGAAGAGTTTGGAAGCTACATACAGTTTTGCTGAAGCATAAAATCACAGATAAACAGGAGTAGTCACAAATACTGGGAAAAAACATTAACATTAGTGTCTGCACCATACCAAATCTATTGATCTTTTTTTTTTTTTTTAAGGTAACATAAAATGGTTTGATTTTACTGGGTGGAAACATAAACTGAATGTGAAGAGAAATCGCAGATATTGGGACAATTTACACTAAAAAAAAATTGAAGAGGTTATGATAAAAGTCAAAAAAGCAGTTTAACAGCCCTGCTCAGTTCCTTGTGATTGTGTTTGTCCTTCCAGAAGTACAAGGAAAACACGATGAGAATGAACAGTTGCAAATTCAAAAACATTAACTTGATAACTCTGGTACTGTTACCTCACCAAGACTCTGAAGATAGGCAGCATGCACAAGATAATTCTGGTTTTTACCTTCTTTTAAATGGTTTTGAAGCACTTTGCTTCAGGATCTGCACCATCCTTCCCCTATCAGGACTGGTAGGAAAGGATGACTGGCCACAGTTATCCCAGAACTGCACCTTTGCCTGCAGGAACTGTCACAGATTGTTGTTAAAGGATTGGACAATGCAAATCCTTGTGAGTCAAAGTGGGCAGTCAAATCTTCTTCTTTGTGTGTTTTTTAGAAGAGAATAAAGGGCAGCTTAAAGAAGAGTGAAAGAATCCATCCATATTTCAAGTACTGAAATTGCACATATGCATGTGTTTGTACAATGCGAGCACATTTAAGAAACACATGGGTTTTGCTGTGGAAACATAATTATTATGAACTCAAAAACATCTATACAGAAAGATATGACTCCTATCCTCACTTTCACCTTCCTGTCAGAGAAGAAGGATGATGAACTGGCTCCTGTCTTTTAACAGCTCCAGAAAAATGGCAGCATGTTTCTGCTCACACACTGACAGGGAAGGACTTTCCTGCTTGGAAAAATAGTGTTTGCCAGCTGTGCTCTGAGTAAAACTAGGGCTGGTCTGATAAAACTGGCAGTCCAAGTGCAAGATAGGAAATGAAGACTTGGCAATATCATGTGGAGGAGAGGCTGAGAATTATTTCATGTATTTTATCAAGACTGAACTCTGAATATGGTAGGTGTCTGCGAAGAGGGGAGGCTAATAACAGGGTGCTTCAAAAACAGACTCATGGGTGTGTGGCCCCTGGGACAGCTTCTCTCTCTCGTTTTTCACAGGACCAAATGTGAACAAGCTGTTGATGTAGCAACAGTTTTTTGTTCCTCAGCCCATTTGCTCTGTGCCTTCTGGAGGAGCATGTGAGGGGATATTGATGCTGGAGACATCACCTGTGACCTGCCAAGCTGTGTAGCTCTTCCACACAGGCAGTGAGGCAGACAGGGATNGTGCTGGAGACATTACCTGAAATGCTGCTGTGATCTTCCAGGCTGTGCAGCTCTTCCATACAGGCAGTGAGGCAGACAGGGATGGAGGCCCTTGGACCCATGGGCTGAGTTTTGGAGGTTCTCCACCCTCCTATGCCATTAACCCACAGCCCTTCCTATGGGAAGGATGCTAGCTAAAAACTGTGCCTCAGTTTCCCACTTACAAATGAGGACAGTAAAGCATTTCTGTTGTGTGATGTAGGATGACCCTCACCATTACAGCCTGGAGCGTGTTCTGATATCTCAAGCAGGTAAACACAGATGAACTGCACAGCATTTTCAATCTTAAAATGGCAAAGAAGAACTTAGGCTGTTACAAGGCCTTAACCTTTTTCTCCCACTTTCATTTCCACTCAGAATGCCTCAAACACATGCTGAGGAAATAACACTGTGGTGGCAGCTAAGGAAAGGCCAGTGGGTACTGAAGTGTGGCTTTGTCAGTTTAATAAGCTGCTGCTCTTGCAAAAATGGCTGCAGTCTCTAAACTTAACCCCTGAGAACTTCAATTATTTTATCTACCAATCTTTTGGATTACTGACACCTTCTAAGGGAAAAGCTGTTGTCTTAGATTAGCCAAAGCAGCTACAATGCTGTCTTCCTTAGAGACGGAGGATGACTTAGCTGTCTTATCCTTGGAAAATCTATATAATCCGAAGATTAATCCAGAAGACCCTGATCTCTTTGCAGCAAAAGGCCATTCCTAACAAACTGCTTTCTCTCTAGCCAAGCTAGCTCTTCACTTTCTCTTTCAGCCTAGAGTAAAAAGAGCTGTAATTGTCCTAATAAAAGCATTTTAGTGTCACGGATAGCAACTGTCATAATACAATTTCTTGCCTAGATAAAATTTATCCAGAGAATAAAATGGTTCCTACATTCCTTGCCGTGAAAAAAAAAAAAAAAAAAAAGAGTTAATTGCTATCAGTTAAATGAAAGCACGGAGGAAACTGAATGAACAGCTTTCCCTTGGATCTTCTACAGGTGTCTTGGACTACAAAATACTTGGTACTGGATGTGTGTTGACTTTAAAATCATTGTGGGATACAAAATAATGCACATTGCCTCTCTGAGCTGCTTCATTAGCCTGATTTACCTCCAAGGTTCCTGTTTCAAGCAAGTCTGCTAGTCTTGCATACAAAAGGATCAGCCACAGAACTCTGCAGCATGAGCTGAGCCTTTTGTCCTCCCAGTAAGAGGGAGTAAAGTACAAAACAAAAACAAACCTTCCCTGCTAAAGCAGCCTGTCAAATTAGCAGGGCATTTCAAATATAAAGATCTTCAAATCCTCACTTCTGCTCTATTTTAGAGACAGAGGAGAAAAACCTTATTTAGCAACAAAACACAGTCCTTGACACACGGCTTTTAAAATAACTAATCGATCAATCTCTCCCTCCCTCTGTCCATCTTTTAAGAGAGAAGATTGAATGTAATTTGAAAAGAAATGTCCAAGAAATCTCATCTGTGTGACAAAGGAAATGCCAGACCTAAAGCAAACAGTAAAAGCTGAAAATGTCCCTGCTCCTCTGGAAAATGTAGGAAAAGAGGCAAAGTCCTGGGGCAGGGTTTGGGAGCTCCATGGGCTGTCGAGGTGCACTGCAAATGAAGCCACATAAAGTATCTCACCTGCCCCTACCAGTGACTGTGGGACATTTCAGAGTGTGACCTTTTGAAATGTACATAAAGTACTGTAGATCATCTCCTCTCCTGAGGACATCTGTAGCACGAAACTGAAGGTGGCCTCACAGTTGGCAGAAAGTGTGTGGGGCTTTCTGTTTACATTTATTTGTGTACAGACACGGACTTCTTTGCTGCTTCTTCTAAATTACTGCCCTCTGCATTTCCTTCATTTTACCTGCACTGCTGTTAAATCACTTTTTCTGATAAATATGGAAACTTGATGAGTTGAAAAAAATCCTTCCATGTCAATTCTGCAGTTCATATTCATGCTGAGATTGTATCTAATTTTGAAAATCTTCACACTTGTGCCCTGCCATCATGTGTAATCTTTTATGCATGGCTACCTCCACTGCTGCTGAAGCAGTTGCTATGCGACAGATGAACCTGCTCCGTGGGGCCCTGACATTAGTAAAAGCAAATTGACCACAGGAGCACTAATCTAGCATGAAAAGCAGTTGGTGCCATGCATTTCCTAGAGAAGGATTACCTAATCAACAAGCAAAACCTCCTTTTAAACGTGAGCTGAATTACCTGGGTCTGGATTTCCCTGTTTCGCACCTTTTTGCTGCACCAAATCACCCTGAGGAGTGAAGCCTGCAAAGGTGCATTTCTCAAGAGGAGCAGGGACTCACCTCGGATCAGATTCTTCAGCTCTCACCCTGGCCTGCTGGCAAATTTGTCACCTGGGCTGATAGTTCCTGTAACTCCTTTCCCCAAGGTTACCAAAAACTGGTAATGAAGACAAATAAAGACAAAAGATGGTCAGGCTACAGCAAATGTCACCCTCTTATCACCTCACTGATAAGCCACACGAACTTTAGGTGTCAGAAGAGGGTTAGATGACAAAGCGGTCCCCTAATCCACATGGAGCCCGCTCAAAAACCACCACAGCACACTGCTGCCTTTTTAGGAGAAAGTGATCTCAGGAGAATTATACTTTGCCAGCCAGATCACTACTAACATCATTATTAGTGATTTAACCCTGCAAGTACTGGGCAATTTTCTTTGAATCCATCACCAAACATATGATTATATTAGAGAAAATGAGTCCTGACTCACATAAAGGTTCAGCTGACCTCTATCTGGATGTTCCTGAGGAGGATAAGGTTGATAATCTACTGTTTTCTCCTAGAGGTAAAAAGGCTCTTTAACCCTTATCTTGCCACAGGAGAGCAGAGTTGTTGGAAAAGGTGACTTCAAAAGCAAAAGTTTTATCTTTTAAGAGGCAAAGGTTTTATCATATGAATCGTTTTCAGGACAATTACAGGCACTCCTGGAGGATCCTTCAGATTTAGGGGATCCAGATTTGCCCAACTGAGGTGTCTGCAACTTTATTAAATTCCAGTGAGATATGATTTTTTGCATAAAAGAGCTTCTCTCTGCCATTCTTGTTTCTCTTGTGGTGCACCACATAGAAATCCAAGAAATCCAATCCCATGTGCAATGCTCCAGCGTGTCGGAATCCTGCACCTGGATATTACAGAAACAGAATCTCAGGTAGAAGACCTGGAAATGCTACAGTCAAGGTTAAAGTCATCTCTTGACTGCATTTTGATTACAGCCCAGCTCAACATGCTTACCCCTAAGTGTAGATAAATAATTTGATGACATCTACATGAGGTTAATACTGAAAACTGTTGCATCATAAACCTCAGGAAAGGATGTCAGACAGGAAAACAGAAATCACCTTTTACAAAATCTTAATCTCTTCCTTAACTCTTTGTTTTCCTCAGCTTCTGAACACAAAAGCAACTACAATACTTGCTGTTCTTACATTAATCTTTTCATCTAGTTCATCAAATGAGTATCATTTGTAGTGCTGCTACTGCTTATGACTAACTCATGTAAAGGTTCTTGGTACAAGGGTTACTGACTGAGTGATGTGGAGTGACTTAGAGGTACAACTTCCATTAACCTTGATAGGATCCACACAGCTAAATCCCCACCCTGAATATTTAACCTCTATGGTCTCTGTCTCTTCTGGTCTGTATAAATTGCCTTGAAGAGGGAAATAAATAAATACATCTATGCTGCCTTTGGTGCAGTGCTTGAGCACACAGAGCAGAGTCTCAGCACACCTGCACCTGCCCCACAGCCCCTCACTGCCCCACACACACCAACACAAGAGAATTCTTCCTACAGGCTGAGCTTCTCCTCTGTGCAGTGCTACACTGCCAGCCTCCTGTGCAAGGCTGTCTCATGCCACAGGCAAGGAGCCATCGTGTTCTGTGTTGTAGTTTTATTTAGAGCCATCACAAGCCACTCAAGAGCATGTGTAGGACCAGTGAGAGCCTGGGAGGTGGGAGCTCATTTCACATTCATGCAGGAGTTATTTATTTCATACCAAACCAGTGCTCTGGCAGATCTCAGGGCATCAGCAGACATCAACCAGTGGCAGCATCATGCACTGGCTAAGTCCAACAAAGGATTTCGCACTTTTTGCCATAAACACTGGCCTTGAAGCCACATAACCCCAACCTGGTGACTAGAACTTGGTCTCCAAAACACTCCGTAGTTTTAGGCAAATCTTCACTTCTCATGTCCAGGCTTTGCTGAGGTTACTGTGGGCTGTAAATCTGTTCTCACCTGAGTTCTCATGCACAAGGGGCTGAACAACTTCAGCTGGTAGTACTGTGGTGTCCTTTAACTTGCTGGTGAAGGCAACAAGCATATCCTATGAACCAGGTTCGATATTCCTAATGAAAACTGCTCCTCTGCCAATTGGAGCTCCTACTGTTTTCATGACTAGTCTAAGTATATCTTTTCTTGCCTCAGGTTTAAGAACAGCTAGTTCTTCTCTTTCTCCTTTACTCACCCTTCCCACAGTGAGCATGCACACAATTCAGTGTCTATCCTTATGAAGAGAAAAATTATATTCATCTGGTCTTGACTTGAGTAGGCTTAGCAAGATTTTAGGCTGGGGTTATGGCCTAAGGAGAAGAGCTGTGCCAGCCAGCTCCAGTTCTAGAAAGTTGTAAAGGTGCTTCAGTACATCATTCCACCTGTGCAAAGTATTTATGCATTGCAGAGTGCTTCAGTGGAGGTTCAGGGCTACACTGAGGCTGCTATTTCCACATTTGAGTGCACCATCTGGATGTAGGAGCTTGGGCAGGTGCTAGCTCAAGGCTTTCTTTGCTGTACTTCAATACACACAATTGACACATCCCCACTTGTCAGGCAGGCTCTCCAGTTCTCCCTTGTCACCCCACTGTCCTTTCCAGCACCTGTTTCAGCTTGACTTTGTTTTGCTTGAAGGAAAATTAAGAGAATTATAAGGGTGAAATTGTTCTGAACTCATCAGTGTTTGGTACAATGGTCCTAATACTTCCCTCTATCTCCTGCAAATACCTGTCTTAATGGATCCTGTGACCACATATGGAGCTTCTGCCCATTCATGTTAATTTAATCTCTCCCATTGTTCATCAGAGCTTTTATTTCTGCCCTAACAGCCACTTCTTTTTTTGGAGCAGTGACACAAATTATCATTAAGCAGGGCAATGCTCAAACCCTCAAGGGCTACAATTAGGTTTCAGGGTTCCATGTGGGAGGACTGCACCAGAATACTATAGTCCTTTCTTTATTCTTTAATGATCATTACACTCTCTGTGTATTAATAAAACTCATTTCCTATCCTTCTGGATATGCAAGACAAAAGTAATTAAAACAAAAATTAAGGATCTCTTGTTGTATGTAATAACAACAAGGGTCCAAATTCAGTTTCAGTAAAGCTCCAACAGCTGGATTCTGTGCCCAAAAATGTCATTGAAAAATCTCACAGAATCACAGAATGGTTTGGGTTGGAAGGGATCTTAAAGATCGTTTGATTCCAGCCCCTCTGCCCCAGGCAGGGACACCTTCCACCAGACCAGGTTGCTGAAATCCTCATCCACCCTGGCAGTGTATATTTTCAGGAATGGGACACCCACAACTTCTCTGGACAACATTTGCCCGGGCCTCACAACCCTCACAGGGAAGAATTTCTTCCCAATATTTAATATAAGTCTACCATTTTCAATTTAAAGCTATTACCACTTGTCTTTCCTCTCCAGACCTTTGTCCAAAGTCTCTCTCCAGGTCTCTTGTAGCCACTTCAGGCACAGGAAGATGCTCTAAGATCTCCCTGGAGCTTTCTCTTCTCCAGACTGAGCAATCCCAACTCACCCTGTCTCCGTAAGAGAGGTGCTCCAGCCCTCTGATGATCTTTGTGGCCTTCTCTGGACTCACTCCAGCAGGTTCATGTCCTTCTGTGACCTTCTCTCATATTTTGGTGCCTCTGAGAGTTAAGTTTCTCTATGGTTCACCAAGGGCTGGGAACAAGGCTGGGAGAAGAAATGTATGAACTTCAAAGTCAAAGATGGGAGGAGAGGAGTGTCCTAAAAAACTTAAAGCCCAAACTTATATGTTTCCTCTGATGAAAAATAATTATAAAATCAGAATGCATTACCATAATTGTTTATATCTGTGTTTTAAGGAATTTGCTGTCTTCTGAATCTAATAAACGAAGGAACTGAAGCTTGACTGCTACAACAGTTTTTAATCTGTTTGGAAATTAATCCAAACAATGAAGAAATGCTTTCCAGTACTACAAGAAAACGTTACAGTAAGGAAAGAAAATGGAAGGGAAAGAGAAACCTTTAAAGAAAGGGAAGAAGAAGAAACCAACAAAACAATTATTATCTGGGGATAATTAGGGGCAGAGTGTACCTGCTTCTCCTGGATTGCAGAATGGGAAATGGGGTTGTAGGAAGCATTGCCTTTGGCTCTCTGACCCCACTCATCCCTGGCAGGTGCCATATGTTGCTCCCCAAGGAGCCAGGGCCCCTTGTGCACTGGCCAGGAGGGGTTGGCAGGTTACAGATGGGGTGTTGTGATCCCACCCCTCATAAAGACTTGTGAGCTCCACGGTCTCCCTGAGGTTCAGCTGCAAATGAATATGGTACACCCCTGGTGAGCTAAAAGTGAAATATCTGTCAAATATCACCATCTCTGTGTTTTCAACCCTCTCAGCAAGGTAGGCTTCAAGCACCTGCTCATACCTCTGCAGCTGAGGCAGATTAATTCAAAGGATAAAACATCTGATAGAGAATAATTGCTTAAGAGCAGCCAAAGCAGACAGAGGTTTAGTGTAACTATGTTTAGAATTAGCACAGATCCTTCATCCTATTCTGGGCCATAAAAGAGAAATTAGTCTGTTTCCCATATCTCTCACTTCTACAGCTGTTCATCTCATCACATTGTGCACAGAGTTGTTAGAGCTGCCAAAGATTAAACAAGTTTTTGGCAAAGATTGCAAGGTAGGCAGTTTTCTGTCAGATGGGGAGGACTGTGTAGGAGGTTAATAATATCAGGCACACCCAATGAGAGCAGTCATGGCACAGAGGCCAATAAAAGCCCTAAAATCAACAGCACTTTTGAAATTCATCTCAACCCAATTTTTCACAGACATGGTCAGGAGGCTTTCGTTTGCTTCCTCATGAGAACCTGTTCGTATCACCTGAGCTCAGCTAATTTCTGTAGTTCAGGGTCAGCAAAGTCTCCGAGATCGGAATGAGCAAAGAGAGCAAATAAATGGTGTTTTTATCCTATTCATGCCCTTCCAGGTGCACACACAAATGCAGCAGTGGAGAGAAGCAGGCCAGTTGTTAGTGTTGCTACCTGTGTTACACCTGTACAGGGCATCAAAACCCAGTTTTGGTTCCAATCTTCCCAAGAATGCACAGCTTCCAGCAGCAGCCAGCCTGCTAATTTCATGGTGCACCTCCTCTGCCTAAAGCTGAGTGTCACTGGTCCCATGTATGGATGCTGTGGCTCTCAATCCAATATTAACACCCACTTGATTATCAGCAAGAACAGTAAACTCAGTAACTCCACACTGTAATATTGCAGGGAGTGCTCCAGAAACTCTCTAAACAAAAGTTCCCTCTCTGACTCAGAAACAGATCTTCTGACATTTTGTCTGAAGAAGCCAGCTAAAAATATCCTTTTAATCATGATTTGGCCAAAAGAATCTTTAGCAAGGGTGAAACAGCGAGTGTCCAAACCTTGCTGTAGAATGAATATGTCAAAAGTCCTGCTGGGTGCCCAGCTGAGGCAGTGGTGGGTGCTGAAGGCAGAAGTCAGCTGGTTCTCCACAAGGGAAGGTGCAGTGGGGTGAATTTCTCACACTTTCTCAGCCAATGTAAAGTTCTCTCCCTCTTTTCTTTTTGAGGATGAAGGTAGCATTTGTGGATTGCTGGGAAAAAAAAAAGAAAAAAAAATGAAAAAAGAAAATGAGGCTTGCTAGAAGACATTCTGTTTCTAATCCAGCTTGTGTGCATCTCCCACATGTTCCTGAAATTTCTGTGGCAATAGGTGTTTGTTGTACTCCTGTATGGAATCTCAAGTAGCTTTATAACAGCGTCTCCTCAGATGTCTCATTAGTCCTAAAAACAATGTTGTGTTAGAAGTGTTTGCTTTCTTTCCTTTTTGTTTCAAGATTTTAAAAGGCAGCTGCTAGAGATCGATTTTCAGTTTTTAAAATACTCCACTCCTAAATAATACAGCATCCTGTGCCTCTCAGATGGAGATCACAGTTTGGCTGTGAGCTTAACCGAGCTGCTTTCCTTGGGAAAACATCACAGCTGGGATGTGACCTTCTTCTAGACTGATTTCATTTCTGCAAGGAAGCAGCCCACCACAGCTTGTTAGCCCTTTGAGCAGGATTTACGTATTACTCACTCGGGCCAAGCACAGTGTTAGCCCTCAATAATAATAATGAGTTGTGAAAGGAGTTCATAACTGGATGTGTGAGATAAAGAATATTTGAAGAGCAAAGGTTGACAATATTCTCAGGGATAATGGCATTATTTCTGGGGAATCTCTCTTTGCAGCATGTCTGAGAGGAATTTGTCCCTGACAGACCACATTGCCAGCCTGTACCAGTTTACCAGCCATTATCCAAACAACATTTCTTCTTTAAACCCTTTGGAGCTGTAGACCTTTTGAAAACACAGACTCTTACAGGATCAGTTTAGCACATAAAATAAAATAAAATAAAACAAAATAAAATAAAATAAAACAAAATAAAACAAAATAAAATAAAACATGAAGGTAGCAAAGCCAGAGACTGATTAGTAATACCTATGCAAACCTTGCTATTTGAAAAGTGCTACAGATTTTGTTGCACATTCTCCCTGCTAGAAGTACTTTGTAAGTAATCACAAATTTGCTGCCTCAGAGAACGTGATTTCAGCTGCTTCCTGCTCAATATAGTGAACATCCGAATCACAGTGGAAAAAAATTCAGGCAGAAATCTCTCAATTTTCACAAATTTCTTCCAGGTGCTCTGTGTAGCTGCTCACACAGTATATTCTGCATGCTTTAATGAACTGTTTGTTGCTGCTACCACAGGAAGCACTGGTGTGAGGATATGAACTCCCTGGCAGTGCCTCGTGCATGGGAAGCTGTACTCTTTCGACCTCTTTCAGCCTCTCCATTTTTGTATTCTCATCAAAAGATTTGTACACTGAAACCAATGCGCACAAACTCAACGTTTTTGCATTTGAATCACACGTAGACATCAGCTCTCTTTCCTCCCCCCCCCATTTTCTTTTGTACATCTTCCTGTGCCTGTAAATGCCCAGAAAAACTGTAGAGTATATCCTTTTGGGTCCCAATTAAGATTCTGAGCTGCTGTTGTCTGTATGATAACAACCTGAAGTGCTGACAACACGCTACCTGTCAACAGGCAAATGAAGGCCAACCATCTGTTCCACTATAAATTGTCTCCATTACTCTCAACTTGAAAATCTGCTTTAAAGACTCCCCAATTATCTAGTAACCTGAGCCAAAAGATGCCGTGTTATTTTAACTAAAGTCGTCATTGTATAGAAGAAAAATAAACATAAAAAGCTCAGAACAAAGATTTTTGAAAAGTTGGTTTATATCTGATTTTGTGTGTACAGCTCTGATGTTTGTGCTGGAGCAGCTCAGAGTTGCAGAAGCAGAGTATCAGATTACTGCTGGTTGAAATCCTGAATTTCAATGGATGGGCAGCTGGCTATACCCTCCTGCTCAGAAGTTTTTTTCTCAAACAGGTTTGATCTTATTTCAGTTAAGCTGGGCTTGCATCTTGTCCCAGAATCTTCATCTCCAAAAGTAAAGACCAACAAAACCAAGCACTAAAGCAAGAGTTCAGCTTCTGCCTGCTTACCCGTCCCTGGAACATTCCCTATTTCTCAGGCTGTCTTCAAGCCTTTGTATTGTCAGCTGGCTTCTTCCTTTGGGGCATTCCCTGCTTGTTACAACCCTGAAACCTCTACAAGGAGTTTAAAATGGGACCCAGTACAGAATTTATATTGTTATAAATGAACACATGCACTGGGCTGATAATCCAGCCCAGATTTCCCCTATTCAGTAACTAAAAACTTGCATCAGCAGCTGGGGCAAGCAAGCAGGCCAGACTTAAATGCTGCTCAGAGGATTCATCCACTGATCACACCCATTGAATTACATGTAACAGCAGTCAAATTTTGAGCACAGGACTCATTACACCTCCATTTTACTCCCAGAGCCAGAAAGCTCAGTAAGCTTCCTATGTACAAAGAAAATATATTTTTAAACTATTCATAGTTTTTAATGTCTAGAGATTACAGATAGCAAAGATATATCATTAACTGATCAAAGTACTTGGGCTTCATTTGCAGATGCCAGAATTAGCATATGGGATTCCACTGGAAAACCTGCAGGTATCTTCAGAACCATCTTAGGGTGCAGGTGGTAAATCAAAGATTCAAAGACAATAAAAAAAAATTCAAAACAGGGAGACATAGGCATGTAAATATTTTTGTCACTGTGGTGACTTTTACAAGGCCATTCACCTGTATAAGGCCTTATTGACAAGACAATGGTTGCAATCTGCAATTGCAGTACTCAAATGACACAGAAACACTCCAAAATACTTAGCAACAAAACAGCAGTCCTTGATCCCATGCTATGGATCCAGCAACATAAATAACTGCTTTTTATACAGCCTTGTGTTGGAATAACAGTTTGTGCTTCATGGTATTTACCAGGGAAGTTAAACACAAAGAAGAATAAGATGACACAGTTGCCTTCATTATGAATGGCTTTTTGAAGGTTCATATTTCTTCTTTCATACAAAAGAAAGGCAGGAACTTATAGATTGTACTAGATATTTCCAAGAAATTCAGAAAATGAGGCAAAGGTAAAAAACTGTTTTAGTGACGCAGAGTCAGGTCAGCGTAACCATTGTAACATGTAAATAAATCATTGCCCATCAACACTAGGTGCAGCCTTCAACAATAGTACAAATTTAGGTTTATGTCATGACCCTTGAGATAATTATTTTCCATTTATGAACTTTATTTTTCCTCCTACAGATTTCTGTGTGAAGGAAAGTCTGCCTCTTATTTTGATATACTAATTTTTTTGGGGTCTTGCTGGCTGGCTGACCTGATGGGAGTTTTGGTTTCCAGAGAGGTTTGTCATTCTCCCTTGCAGAATCTGTAGCCAAGATTTTGATCCAGTGCAGTTGTGTTTGCCTTTTCACCAGCAACACCAGTCTGCACTTGCTGCTGGCATTTACAGTTTTCCACTGGTGCAAATTGTCCTAGGAATTAACACAACCAAGTATTTCCAAAGACTGAAATGCAGAACTGTTTGCATTTCTGCCAGCTTCCTGTGGTATATAATCTGAAAATATGCAGATTGCTTAAATTTAGTTACCAGCTCTGGCAGCAATACCCAGTATGTATTCCTGAGTTTTATATTACCCAGTCTATCCACACACACTTGAGCCTCTGACCTACTCCCTGTAGTCTGGAAATCCTCAGTGAATGGTCAGTTAGTATAAGTTCATTAAGTACACCTACTTACACTACTCATTGAAGAGCTGGTCCACCTCCAAACAAATTCTGTTACTAACTTGAGCCAAATTGGAACAATATCACATTGACTTAAATTTAGAATTACATCTGAAACAAATCTGGAGGTAATATAGGAAATCTATCTTATTAAATTTGTACCAAAGTCCCAAACCAAGGACTATTTTACATTATTGAAGAGAAGGTATGTGAAAAAACACCATTTTTTAATGTCTCAAACCAAAATAAGGCTATATCAGGCACCAAAGGCAGCCCAGGTTAGATCTCACAGCCAGACATCCAGAACTTTGTGCTATTTCACACCAACATTCAATACTCACATCTCTAGCCATCAACTATTTGGAGATTTGGGGCAGGGGAAGGATCTCCAAGGATAAAAGTCTAAACAAAGCAAAAAATCTGTTTGTATCACACAATTTTTACTCTTTGAACTGCAACTACCTTGTTTCTTGTTTCTTCAATCAGGAACAGTTCATAAAGGACGTGAGCATCACCTTCTAAACAAATATGTCAAAACAGCAATCCAGCAAAAAGTGAAATACATGACCTATAAATACCTAATAGCTGATGTAATGTACAGCAGGGGAAGGAGGAAATGTATATTCAACTATGTGACAGGTATTTCAAAGCATTTTGTTTAGTTATTTTAATTTTGTTTTTATTGGAAAGATGCAGGATAAAAAAAATCTTCTAATTAGATAGGAAGTTCCCCTAAAGACATCTATCAACGGTTTCTATTAATACAGGCAACTGTGAGTAAGTAGGTAGAATGAAAAAACATTCAAAACCAACTTTTAGTAAATTAAATTGAGGTCTGAATGCAAAATACTTTCCCCCATCAACAAATGTTCAGTCACATTTCTTAGAAAATTGGAGTGAATAACAATCCTAAATCTGAGGAACCTGTCAGAATTTCGATTTCCATCTACTTTATTTCTCATAACTTCAACACAGCAACACCAAGTATATTATCTCTGTGGCTTGCTGTGCTCCACAGAGAAATCCACTGTCACCAGTAGCAAGAGCTGTGTATTCACTGTTACAGGCATTACAAATGTGTAGGATGGTAGAACCTTTGTGACACTTGCACTCCTTGGCCTTACACAGTTACAGATTAATAGCAATGGAAGTATCACCAACTGCTGAGTCTGGTTTCTCCAAGACAGAAAACTGGGATCTGGTTTTTTTTTTATTTCCTTGACTAAAAAATGCACGTAGACCTTTTTGTGATCCTCAGGCTGGCCAGCCAGCAGTTGGCCATGCTGCCATCTGAGGGCTGTTGGTCAGCTGAGGTTCAGTGGTGCAGGAATGCATCAGCAGCCTCCTAAGAAAGATTTAGATTTGGTGGGGTTCAGTAATACATGGCCATAACTTGAAGACAGTGTGCTCTGGTTCTAACGATGCCACAGAGCAGCAGGGAAGGGAGCAGGGCAGCAGCAGATGACTTAGTACACATTCATTAAATATTTGGAGTCCTTGTGCTGTTCTGCCTGGGCAGTGCAGAAAGGGCAGAAAACAGCCACATCCTCTTCACTGTGTAGGCTGTAACAATCCTCAGAGCCCTTTGTGTGGACACCTGGCATGCCATTAACACCACAACTGGAGTGCACAGTGCAATTTAATCCCCACTGACCTTACCTGGGATATTTGGGAGCAGGAACCTGCTGGGTCAGGAGAGAGCAGACAGGATGGGCATCACCTGGCAAGGGCACAGGCAACATGGACAAGCACCTGAGCAGCAGAGGTGGTCGTGGATCCCAATGGTCCCTCCAGCACTGTGACCAGGCTCTGGGTGAACAAGCAGCCCAGAATGGAGTCTGGATCCATGTGGAAATCTGGGGGAGTGTCTCCTTCACACATGGAGTGGGGATGCCTGCGAGCCAGGCAGAGTCCAGCTGCTCAGGAAGGGAAGGATGCAGAGCCACTTGCAGGAGATTGACAAGGCAAGGTCTGCTGAAGGACAATCAAACAGAGCCTGTTCTCCCTACAGAGAGAGGGGCAGGTGAATGTCCCTGACAGAAAGGAAACCCTGCTTTAATTCCTGCTGTACACATACATAATGCAGGTAGCAGGAAAGGAACAGCTGAGGAGTGAATTTGCTAAACAGATACAGCACGCAGTGCTCTGTGTAGCATTTCTCCCAGCATTTAGGAAATAACTAGATCTCATGCTTATTTTGCTTCCCTTCTCTATATCTAAATTCATATTCTTTACCACCTGCGTGTGCAGAATGGAATAAATAATGATTACCACTGTGATAGAGAACTACTGCTAAAATCCCAGTAAGTCATCAAATGGTTGTTACGTACAAAGATAATGCAGTCAATAGTGAGGCTTTTTCAGCAGGGTTAGGCAGCAACACTATATGTGCATGTTTTATTAGTTACAAAAATGGGTATTTCAGTATAAGCACCACATGTAGATCAAACTGACAGACTCCTTTGGGATTAAGCCCCATCGCCTTCTGAATGCAAGACAAGCATAAAACCACTG
This sequence comes from Thryothorus ludovicianus, assembly GCA_013397245.1. Classification (NCBI taxonomy): domain Eukaryota; kingdom Metazoa; phylum Chordata; class Aves; order Passeriformes; family Certhiidae; genus Thryothorus; species Thryothorus ludovicianus. Next base: position 286,893 of record VZTB01009808.1, read on the forward strand.
CAGCAATGGGGAAAAAAAAATCAGCTTGAAAATAATTAAACAGCAAGGCAGCCACCCATAATGATATTCAGCAGAACACATTAGGGACAGTTTGCTGGGAATGCACAAGAGCACTCCAGTTGTTTAATTAACATTGAAACGGCGGTTCCACAAGAACTAAAAATCCTGTTAATTTATGTGTCTCTTAATGATGCTCATTTAAATACTGTCAACTTTTCTCCAGTTTAATATTCATGATTTTTAGTCATTAAAACACCACTCTCAGCTTGCGGATTCACCGAGAAACACAAATTGTTTGATGATGATGTCAGTTCTTAAAAAAGTTTTTCCCCCTCAAAGTGTAAATCTCCCAATGCTCATCACGAGGGTCATTGTAGTCTGCTCTATAAATACCATTTTTATCATTCCTATAGTATAATAAACCACAATGTTCTCTCTCACCTTCAAAGATGAGCCCTGCTTGCATAGTCAGGAGTTATTTATGTAAAGGTAGTTATCTTTTTATGACGGAGCATCTCAGCTGGTTAATGTAATGGCTTTATATATTGGGATACTGGGCTCAAATCCCACTTTAGATTATAAAAACTATTTTCATCCAGGGTAGGAAACATTACATTAAAGATAATTTCAGTGCTGGAAAGACGCTTGCAGCTGGATATTAAAAAGATACTGCCAATGTAGGCAGAAGTCAAATTTTGATCTCCCCAGAATCAGTATATGGTCTGAAAGAACACTTGATTCCATGGAATCTTTGCTTACCCTGTCCTCTCCCTGTGTGGGCAAGTTCAGATAGGCTCCAATGCTGCCTCTTTGGCAGAAACTATGATGGAGCCTCTTGTGACTGGGACTTCTTCAGAAAAATATTATATATTGATCTTTCACTGTCAGAGAAAATCAATTAAGGTTTTTATAAATTAAAAAAATATGGCTTAATTGTACAGTTAATCATTTCATTGTATGAGAATTTAGATTTCAAGGAAGAGCTGAACATTTTTAGCAAGACAGAGAGCAGGACATTTGGAACAGAAGTACAGACAACTACAAATGGACATTTAAATGATCTTCCCTCACAAGGGCATTTCTTCCTACTATTTTTCTTCTAAATACCAGCCCTTAACACCTTAATTCCTTCCTCTGACAATGCCACATTTTCCTGGGCAAGATATACTCTTCCTTTTATTCTTGTTTTTAACACCCAAACAAGCGGAAGTGTCTCTTATTAAATACTTTATTTTTTTTCTCTAAGTGGATTGTAAAAAATAATAATAAAAGACACAGGTTCAGGCTTAAAAGAGGTCATATACAAAGAGCAGATGAAATCTTGTTAGCACTCCAATTCCCACTGCATACTTTTAAGACCTAGCTGAGTTCTCTGTCTCAGGGTTTTTTTATTATTCCTGTCAGATTTCCAGTACACATTGAAATGCAACAGTGCCATATAATTTTTCTGAAAGACAGTTTGTTTGGCATTTTAGACAGACATCCAACACAACAAAATGTACTTTATTATACAGAGAGAAAAATATTCTGTGAACCAGGCAGCACAGAACTTACACTACCTGATTAGTAGCAAAGCCAATATTTATCACCTACTTCTGCTCATTTCAGTTTTTGCATTTTATTCTTTTCCTGTTGTTTCATATTTACAATCTGTGCTTCATAACTAAATATCTTAATGTGGTTTACTTCTAAAAAAAACAGTCATAACTTGATGGTCTAGACATAATCTTAATTACCAAAATGCTACCCCACGTCTGAAGTGCTTTTTATGGAGTTACTGTTGTAATTTTCTTCCAGAAGCATTTCAATTAAGCAAGTAATCTGTATTAACTTATTGTGTACACATTTTAATGTAATATACATTATTTTCAGCATCATTCATCCCTGAAGAGATCTTTCTATTTATTTTAGTAGTCTAAATGTTCTTTTTTTCAGCAAAGGATTCTTTTTTCATTATACCTTATGATGGCCTAATTATTAAATGCAATTCCTTGGGACCATAATTTTGGGATAAAGTCTGATATATAGTTCTAGCATGAAATTTATGACCATCTTTATTCTGCTTTAATTTGTAATAGATTTTCTCCAGTAAAAATACATTATAGCTCCAGATTGATCTGTGAATGGTCTATGCAAATTCCAATGTTCCTGTTGTTTTTCATGCTGATCATAGAAAAAAATTTATTAACATCTTAATTTTTAATTTTTTTTTTTACTAAAAAAGGATGTAAGTCTTAAGGAAAAATATATTCATTCTATCTATGGCAACTTCATCTTTTTACATAATTACAGATAAATTCAAGAACATAAACATTATATGATAACTTACACAGCTCTTCCATTTTGATATTTATACTTCCATATCCAATCCTTTTGAAATTGCTTTCAGGAGGCATTTGAAACTTGGGCATTGCTTTTAAACTGGTTCCCAAGTGAAAGTTTCCATTACATTAAATTGGTATTTTGTATAGCCAGCATGAAGTAATCAGCATATGATATCTATTCCCAGTACATTTATTTACTAAACTTCGTCAGTGTCCCTAATCTTTGGCACTAATGGTTCAATAATTAAACAAATTATAATGAACAGTCTTCTCTTGTTCCTTGTTTTTGAAGCACTTGAACCCAATGCACAAGGAAAGTCGTTTCACATGCTAATTCAATTCTGAAAGCATTTTTCATGTTTCTCCAACATCCCAATTAAACACAGAGATCCTACCAAGAAAAACAGAACACTTTCTCCCTACCTATATATTGTGAAAAAGCCTCATTTTCAGATTGTGTGGTGCTAAATGTCAATGCTCAATGCAACAATTTCTTGCACTTACCTAAGGGAATTCTTTTCCTCAAACACAGGTTGGTTTGCATCAGCATAAACTTTCTTGTCTCTGTCTCCACCAAGACCTAGTGGAAATCCTTTGGCTCAGGAGGGAGGTTGATTAGGTTCATCCTGGTTTGGAAGGAGTTTCTGAGCTATTTGTGAGGGAGGAAAGTTGTCAGCTAAGTATTCTATTTCCATCGAGAAAAGAGCCTTCTGTGAGAAGGAAGGTACTTGAGTCCCAAATATTTCAGAGAGGCATCCAGAAGATCATGACTCTTCCTTATTTTTAATGTGCTTATATCATGTTTTTTAGATGTTTTTGAAACCCTGCAATATCTTAGCTGACCCTCCATGCTTCCATATTTATTAATATGCATTTGTGCAGAGTTATGACACCTGCATTTTACAAATCTCTTCATTTTGCTTGACCCTGTTTCTGAGCACTCCTTGTCCTTGTAGCTGGCTCAGATCATCCATTAAAATTAAATCTAGCTGCTAATATGTCTTTCTTCCCTATGGAGAAGAAAAAGTACCAAAGGCCACCAGTTTGCAAATAGAAGTTCTTTCTGGGTTTTGGCTCTTGTTTATGCCAGTAGTGGCTCTGTCTGAGAATGGATGTTTCACTTTTTTTCTCTCATGAAAGTCTGTCTCATAATGGCTCCTGCAAAGTGCAAACTTGTTGCTCTAAGTCTACGTGTTTGCATCTATCTCGTGTTTTCCTGAATCCACTGAGCAAGCAAACACCTATCCCTTTATAATTGCTTTAAAGGCCCCTTCCCAGGATTCTGAAGATAAATTCTGTAAGCGATTGCCCAGCACATAATTATTGTGTGATTTTCTGGTTTATTCACACTTTCTTTCAGTGCTACTTAATCTCTCTCTTTTCCTCTGACATGGACTTTATTTTTATGAATACCAATGCACAGTCAGAGATACTGCTGTTCTTATTCTAATACTGAGAATCACACATAATAGACTTCTTGATATCAAAATTAAATCACCTGGAGTATGTATTTTGAGAGATTCAGAGAAATAAATATATTCTGTTAAGTCATAGAATTCTTCCAAAGTCCATCAGCTCAGGGTTTATAAACTGATTCCAACATTTAAGCTTTTCCAGTGAAGCTGCTGGAAATCTTGTTTATGCATCCTGGTCTGGGCTGATGCATCAACAATTATCTATGAATCCAGGGTTGCTGCAAGCACTAATCTAACACTAAATTTTTATATGGGTAAACATCAGTGACAAAGTCATCTTCCTTCTGCATCTGGTTTAAAGCTTTGCAGTCCAGTGCTACTTGTAGAGGCATTAATAAAAACACAGTTTTTAATAGCAGCAAAACACTTCTGTAGCAAGTTCCCAGTGGCCTTTTTGTGTCATTATTTTTTTTCCTTCAGGTGAGCTTCCTGGTGAGTCACCACCCACATTTCCCTGTTTTACTGTTTTTGATTTGTGCTTTGGTGAGGTTTGGTTTTGTTTGGGTTTTTTTCTTTTTAATAAAGGGTATTTTTAATTGTTTGCTTTTGCTCCATATTTAAAATCTGGTGTGCTGATTTCTGGTTTTACTCTTTCTGTATTTATTAGTAATATTAAGCTTTATCTTTACTTAGTTGTGTTTCCTCATTATACTTGTAGGGTTTTTTCTTTTTTTTGTATCTCCATGTCTCCTAATCAGACTTCTGATTATATTTAATATTGCACCAAATTATAGCATAACTTTAAACTATAGGTTAGCCCTATGCTACATTTTTGCTTTGTTCTATGCTTTCTGGTATCCATTTAGCAATGGCAAACTTTCTTAATGTTAGCTCTTGTAGTTGTTACTTCTTATTAGTTGAAAATTTGTTTCTTAAACTGTATCCTTATAATTTTAGCACAAAACTCATTATATACCTTTTTTTTTGCCACCAAGGCAGTATTTTTTCACAGCACAAGCACAGTTTTTTATTACATTCAAAAAGCATCTGAATTCCCTTTCTCCTATAGTTAATGAGCCCTCAGGTGAAATACACTTAACTTGAGTCTAATCAGTGCCTATTTGTTCTTGCTTCCAGCAATGAGGTCAGGAACTTTTGGACTTCCCCTGGCACAGAGAAGGCATGGGTTTGACTTACTGGATACATATTTAGGGTAGTTGAGAACTCTGGAGCATAGTGCTCCTATGGAGATGTTTGCAGATTTGTGTTAATAAAGTCCCCTTGGTTGCGCTCTACTGTTGTCTCTTTTGATGTCCAGAAAACTAATCACTATAATAATATAACTCTGCTATGCCTCGATGACTTCATTTACTGCAGCCTCAAACCCTGATACTTTCTGAATTTTATTTGACTATAATATTGCAAAGTTTTAGGCATCTGCTTGCCAAGTGGCAAATGAGTTGTATATGTCTGTGGCCACGTTTTCAAGCTCTGGTATTGTCCTCACACGCTTGTTTTTCAGTTCTATCCATTAGGTCATAGACTTCCCCTTGCTTGTTCCCTCTCTGTGCCCATGACTCTTGCATAATTGGTTTTACATTGGCCCACTTTCAGTTGGAGATGCAGAAGGTATCCCTTGCTAGCACTGTAAAATAGCCAATTTGCAGATAGGAAGAATGTTCTCATTGAAGGTTGGAGGTGGATGTTTGAATCTCCTCAGCTGGAGCAAAATTTAACCTAAATTCCTTCATTCTGAGAACATTCTCATCACAGGCTTTTTGTCCTGTTCTTTCCCATGCCCCTTGTGCATTTTAAGCATAGGAAGTATTACTGTCTTTGTACCTTGTTCAGAGAGTTCACTGACTACAGACCTCAAAGAACTCCTTAAATACAAAAGAGCCAGAGTTTTGGATGTTTCCACTTGCACTGCTTATTGCCTAGTTTAAGTTCTCTCCCATTGCTATGTTTGTTTGCTTCACTCTCATTAGCCCATGCACAGAAATCTCAAGCATGTGACTTTTACTTTTTAACTCTAATCTCACCATTAATAACCCAGTTTTTAGTCCAACACTAAGCACCAAAAGCTCCTTTTGGAATCTATCCCATAAGTCTGGCATGTTTTTGTCCTGGATTCCTGAATCTGCAGCCTAAGTACCATCTATTTCCTACCCCAGACATACCTGTAGTCCCAAAGAAGCATGTCCCTGTCAGGTTCACCTGGGAACAGCTTAAGCTCTAGAAAAAAAAATTGACAGAATAGTATTATGAATTTTTCTTTCACAAAATAGGCAGGAAAATAAGATATCTTTTCTTTAAAGCAGTAATTAAATAACCCTATCTCCTTCCTCCTAAGAGCCTATTGAAGGGACATTTAAATAGGACAAGACAAAATCCTAATCCATTATATCATAATAATGAAATATTGTTTGGGATGGGCAGAAAATGGTGCTACAGCATAGTGATTAAAGCATCCATTTATAAAAATTATTTCAATTAGTGCATGAGTAAATATTTAAGTCAAAATTCTGCAGTGCTTAAGCATATGTTTAAATCACACAGAGTATACAGTCAGTGAGGTGCACACGTTCTTCTTGTCTACTCTTGAGCATTTTTGTAATTCTTGGCATTAGTTTGTTTTAGTGGGTCAGAAACACAGAAGGAGATGAAGTGAACCTAAAAAGATACAGAGCACAGCAGATTGACAGTTATCTTTTGGCAGTTACCTTTTTTTTTCTCCAAGTAAAAATCAGACTAAGATTCTAAATTCATAGGCATGAAGGGAAGGAGAGCACAGGCTTTCATCTTCTGGACCAGCAACCAGCTTCACTAGGATTTCCATGCCAGAATGAACAATTCTTTGGTCAGCAAGGACCTAACAGACATCATGTTCTGCCCTGTATTTAGTTAGACTGGATCCTTGTGTTCGTCCCGTAACAATGCAAAGCAGATTTTGGCTAAAACCAGGTTTAGAATGAATTCATAACTCTTAGTATAAAGTGTCATGAAAGATGCCTCAGTACAACTTCCTCTACCCCTTGTGAGGATCTGGACTCTCCCATTTCCAGATGTGCTGCTCCTGCTGACAACCAGTCAATGCCAAAGTGACGGTCAAGAAAATTTCAGTGCAGATCCAGTGAAGATTCAGAGGTCAGGTTTTATAAGGTTTTCCCCAACTCCTTCATGAAGCAGCAATGCTCTCTTCAAAAGTGGGATTTGAGTGAGAGGTGCAGCCTTGCAGTAATTTACAAACAGCACAGCAATTTACAAACATATTTCATTACAGTTATCTATTTGGAAAAATTAAAGTAAAATGTTTACCCTCCTAATTGACCATAGGGAACCAAATACTTTGTGAATGTAAATTATAACTGTGATTAAAATATAAGCTGCACTTTCTTAGTATTCATAGTGATGTCTGGTACAAGCAGCATTAACATAAATTCATATATTTTCTTATCTCTCCAAACCCATACTTTTATTCAAATGAAAAGTTTATTATTTATTATTCTCTTGGTGGAAGTTGGGGTTTATGCCTCTATAAAGAATCTAAGCTGTCATATTTTCTTTATCCCATATTTGCCAGGTTGCCTTGTGGTTCATTCATTTGTTGAATGTATTGATCTGCTACAGCCATTATGCACTCCATAAACAGCTGTGGACTAATTGGTATTCATGTGTTGGGAGTATTTCCTTATAGTAGTGAAGCAATACAGTGGAGTTTATAACCAAATGATAGTTCAGTGCTCTGTTTTTGAAGTTCAAACACTGAAAAACCCAAGTTAAAAAATGTTGTAAGAAATATTAAGCTAATTTTTAAAAAGGATTTTTTTTCTGTTCTCTGAAAATACAAGCAAAAGAACATGAGAGGAAAGCACTGCTGATCAAACCAGTCATTCAAGAACTACATAATCCTGTCTCTAGCAATGTGTTCACAAACAGCTGCACCCCTCTTGAACTCCCTGCAACTCCTCAAAACAGCTTAAAACAGCTTCTATTCATGAATAACACTGCCTACCTCACTTAAAACTCAACTCCAGCTTTTATCTCTTGCCCCAGGAAGGATGTTTAAAGCCAGTCCTGATTCTGAATAGATCCATGCAGACCAAAACCACAAAACCAAGATCCAGGTTCTCAACAAAAGCAATCTCTTTTTACACTGGTCTTACATAAAAGTGTTTTCAAGCAGCAGTTTTGCAGCCCCTGCCTAAGCCTGTGACTTTGACCAGCACAGGCAGCAAGTTAAATACTTGAATATTCTGTGAGATCCAATTTACATCCTTTTATGAATTTACTCCTTGCCTGGGGCCTGGCAGCATCAGCTGGCAGCAGGAGCTATCAGGAGCAGTCTCATCCAGTGAAGCCACATTATTTGGATGCTACCTTGTGCCCTGCTAAGTTGTTCATGAGGCTGTCCAGCCTCGACTCCTCTGCTGCCAGGGGAGTTTTATTCTTCCTCACCCAAAGAACAAACACCCCATCACCCAATTCTGACGTGTTGGGTGCAGCACCGTGCAGTGCAGCCACCTCCCTGCCCCCCAGCCTGACCATTTGAGCAGAGGTAAATGCATTTGAAATGTCAAGATGAAGTCCAGAAACTTCTTGAATCATTTCTCAGCAGCAAGGAGAGGGTTTCCATTAAGGGACAGGTCAGCTTTCTTTCTGGGGTCAGCAGATGAGTTTCCTGAGTGCATCCATGCTGACATTTGCTGTTACCCACAGAAAGCAGCAACACAGAACAGAGTCATAAATTGCCTGTTGGCTGAGTTCAGTTTTACTCCTTGTCAGATGTGTGGCTCTAGCTGGTAGAAATTAGGACTGCAGGCTTTTGAGCAAATATTAAGCATCAACAAGCTTCCTGGTGTATAAATTAACCTTGTAGCTACACAGGAAATAGTATGTCTTTTTTTACTTCTGCTTTATAGGCATCTTCACTAAAATTTGGGAATTAAAAGTTGTCACCTTACTCTGCTAACATGATAGAGCATGTAGTGATCCTCCTGTATTGTGTTACACTGTCTTCCCTGAGAAACAGATTAATGTTATTATTTAAATTATCATATACAACAGTTTTAATAACAGACTAACATTACGTTGTGGTTTTGCCACACATGGACAGGAAAAAGTTCTAACTGTTCTACAAATGGTAGAGGAGCCTTAGAAAAACAAAGGAAACAATTAAAAGTGATGTGTTTATATTTACATCAAATCAGTTATGCATAAAATGTTGATAATAAAAATAAAATATTAAAGTATCAGCTATCTTCTTTTTGGTTTTCCTTTAGCTTCAAAACAGAGCTTATTAGAGAGGTTCACCTTTGTTTGTATACAGGTTCCAGTCAGTACCACTTTCAGGTTTTCACAAACCAAAATGATGTCTGACATGTCCTTTACTATGAGAGAGTCTTTCCACATCTGGGGGATTCCACAAAGATTTAAACAAAAGCCAAAAATCACACTAATGTTACTTTCATTGTAGGCTTTACATACCTTATTAAAACTGACATAGTAGCTGGAGTTTAAGGAAAGATGAATGCTTTTGAAATCTGAGAGTTTAGCTGATTTCTAGGCCCTGTTCTGAGCCTAGAAGAGAACATATATTTCGCATTTTTCCTAAGCTTGCAGAAAATCACACAAAAATGGTGTCACCCTGTAGACTTAGTTACTTCTCATCACCACTAATAGAAATAGGGATGTTTCTCCATGTGACAGACCCTGCAATACAGAAGAAATAACTTCTGTCATTGTAAGAGGACTGAAACAAGACACAAGTAGTTTTTAGAGACATTACACATGAAGAAAAACATTGGTTTTAGCCAAGACAAGGTGTTTCGTTCATAGCCAATACCAACATAATCAACCAAAATTCACAACTGACTAGAAGTTGTGCAGCTGAAATCCAATAACTGAAGGAACTGTGAACTCACAGAAGTGTTGAGCCACCTAAATCCCATAGAAATGAAGGCACCAAAATACCTACAGGGGAGATGGCTTTGTCACCTCTCAGTAAGAGAGAGGCTCATAAGGCCGCTACAGGTTAAGTACAACCAGAAGTTGCAGAAATCACAGTCAGCTAATTAATTGTTGTTTTGTGCAGATATATTAGTGCTTCTCACACCTTTGCTCCCAGATCTGCTCCAGTTGGTAGTTTCATTCATCACAGTTCATCACACTAAGGCTGGATTAGCCAAAGGCAGCTTGCAACTGGATCTTGGGTTCTGAACTCATTCCACAAATTAACACATTCTGGGTGTCTTTCATTAATCTGAAGGGCAAGAGCCCCATTTCTACCCACCATAAAAACCTGGCAATCAATGCTGTAGAAAGGTCTCAATGAACTTCCAGATGTGCCCATGTAAACACCAAGGCCACATGCCTTTCACCAGAGGTTTGTCCTGTGCTTTGCACACCTGAGATTTGTCTGGTATGACTTTAGAAAGTCATGCATTCCGTCGTTTAGGGAGAACCTAATTTATCTTTGTACTTCTGCTGCACCTCGAATCAGAAGACAGACACATTCATAATGCATGGCTTTGTGATGTGTGCTCCATGACAGCTGCAATCTGTGAACCACACACCAAAACTCCTTGAGAAAAGCACTTGCTGTGAGCTGAGGCCAGTCACACGTGACACCCCTCTCCTTCACGCCACAATTTAGGGTGGTGAGGGTACTGTTCTCTACCCTCCATCTCAAAGGTTTCACTGCTGGAAAACTCTACAGCATCTGCATATTGAGCAATGATATAAACACACATCTGTGTCTAGATCACTGCATCTCACCCTCTGAAACAACATATTTGATTTAGAGGTACATTTAAACTAGGGAGATTTGGAAAACTGCGTATCGTCTTCAGAGTCAGTGAAAAATTTAACTGGCAACTACATTACAAGTACATTTAATCCATTAGTCTGTATCATGTAACTGAGATTAATAAATGCAAGGCTTAGATTTGTTCCTCCAGTATCCAGCAGGTTGTGTTTTCTGACAAGTCATCTTACTTTTCTGATTGCTCTCGTTACAGGCTCAGGGAAGAGTGCAAGCCACTTTTTAAAATGTACCTGAGACTGCTTTCAGAATAGCCAGAACAGCAATCCTCTTGGGTTAGCAGGTTGTGGCTCTCCTGGAACGTGGGTCTCCAGCTGGCTCAGGAGTCCACACCACCCAACTCCTTCTCCCCTGCCTCAAAGACACTCGCACGTGGAAACAGAGCTGTCCTCCCTCGTCTCAGGTGCACTCCTGGGGTCATTTCAGGGGAATGGTCAGTCCTCTTCCCCAGCTCCACGTGCCTTTCCAGTCTGCTTGGAACTTGTTTTTAAAACCTTGAGCAGAGTATTTTTCCCAGCAGATCACAATGGCTGAAATCAATGGGGATTTTTACAGTAATGCAGTAATGGTCCATATAAAGAGGCCCAGGCTGGAAAATTTCTAGTGAAGGCCTGTGCCTGAGGAATTCTGTACCTCTGCTTAAAAAAAGAGGGGGGACAAGATATATTTTTTCCATGACTCAGTGTAAAATGTTCCTCTTAATTTGCTTATTCCTTACATGCAGTGGCTATGGAATTTATGAATATTGTCACTCATGGAGGCCAATGCTGTAAATAACCCACCTAAGAATGTGACTTTAAAAAAGGAGGAATGTGAAGCCCTTTTGGGTAGAAGAGATGTCTTTCTGGATTATGCATGTGACACTCCAGTGTTAAAATTAGGGACCATTCAAAATATATTTCTCTCAGATCTTTCTCCCTCTCTTTGCCAAGGCTTTCAGAGAGGGTTTTATTTTCTTCTTTATGATACCCTGAGGAAATACCTCTCATGTTGGGTCAGCATCTTGAGCTGTCTTCAGCATTTTCAAGACTAGCTTCCGAAGTTTTGCCCTCTGAGAAAATCAGTAAAAAGGAAGGCATGACGTGATCATACATTAGCTGGCCACAATCTCCCTGTGTGGCTGCTCTTAGTGCACCGAGTGGCTCCAGTGGAGCTGCCCTTCCTGAGCAACAAGAAAAGCCACTGCACTGTGAGTGATGGACCACAGTCTAACTCCCCCAACCAAATTAATGCAGCTATTGTATTAATTTAAAATTTCAATCCCTCAGAACCATAGCTCCCTTTCCCCAGTTTCTCCTGAATGTTTCTCTGTTGTTGGCCTGTAGCAGTTTAAGCTCCTGATGGCTTGCCAAGGACCTCAGCTGGGAGGAGCTTTCAGCCCAGATCCCCTTTAGTCCTCTAAGGTGTGTCTGAACAACCCATGTCATTCCCAGATTTTGGTGTACCCATACTCCATGCAGAGGTGTAAGAACCAGATTCTGGTTCATACCAGTTCCCTTGACAAGGGATAAATTCTGACCCACACTGTTGCCAGTAACACAGGTGAGATTTTTCTCATCTTCTTTCACTAGCAAGATCTCCAGAGTATTATTTGTAATGACTCTCCTCAACAGATGAGTCCAGGACTTGGTATTCGCCACTGAGTGATCTGTGGAAGAAATTAAAACTAAACCAAACAAGCACTTTCCATGGTGCACCTCACCCACTAAGCAGCCCTGCGCAGGGATGGAAAATTTCCTTCCCAATGTCCACAAATGATCAGTTTCTGCCTTGAAGCACTGAACTGGATTCAATTACACTGAAATCGTTATTTCAGTTCATGTAACTCCAGACTACTAGTGATACCCAATGACTTTGGCACACTGGGAATTCAATCAAACGTTTATACTAAGGGGGACTATTTACTTCAGCCCCTAGAGGTACCATTTTAAAAAAATCCCCTGAATATCACTGAAATTAATATTAAGACTTTATACCCTCATGTATTTTTGAGGATTTATATATGTTGAGATATCATTTTTCCTACCACTTATCCTCTTACATACTCCCACAATATCTCATCTGTGGCATTTTCCCAGATGGGGCCCACAGCAACGTTGTTGTAGCTTTTGGCTCACTTAACACTCCTGCTTAACAAAATCCTTGATTTGACAAGGTCTTCTCTGCTACAGCACCCAGCTCTACAGACCCCCAAGCACTGCCTGTTGGTAATTTACCTCTCTGTTTGCTCCATGGCATCCTCTGTGCACAGCACACCCCAGGAGTGGTCATGGACCCAATTCTCCTCTGTCCCACGGTCTCCTAAGGAGAAGGAAGCTCTGGGAGCACCCACGCAAGCCACTGCCAGAGAAACAGCAGAAATTTGGCATTCTGCATCTGTGTAGGCAATAAGACAAAGTGAAAGGCAGCAGATAACCGAGCTCTTTTGCTTCTCATTGCTTTCCTACCATAATTTTCCCATTTTCAAAGGCGTTCCAAATGGAACGACGGGGCTGACAGCCTGTGCACTGGATTCGATGGGCTCTGCCTTAGATTTCTATTTCTGGGTGTGAAGACCTAATTTTCAGAGGCAGATAATTTTTGAAACTGAGCCTATATCGCTTTCACTGCTCTTGATTTACATGAGATTTGTCAAACAATTAAAATGTGCATATTGTCATCACAAGGCCAAAACATCTCTTCATCTCTTCTTCATTTTCATTTCCCCACAGCACGGTTTTCAACAAGTGAACTTGGCACTGAACAAAGCCTTCCTTGCCACTCCTGACTGAATGGGGCTTCAGTCACCCTGCAAATGTTCACGTGTTCATCTGATTTCATCTTTGTGTATTCAAGCACACACTCACATTTTCTTCTTCCATTTTTTTCCTCCCGTCATGAGCTACTTTTATTCCTCAACAGCCCTTTAACTTGTACAGACTCTTCTACCTAAGCCATTTTCATATTTGTCTTTGAATTGAGCACTGGCAGTGTAGTCTGAGACATACAGATCTTTTTACAGGTATCTCACAAATTCTCAGTATTTCCTCTATTTCTAAAGTCAGCAAACAGGACAAAACACCTGCCAATTATTTCCCTGAACTAAGCCAGCTTTTCTAATTCAATCAGTGTGTTCCCATTCAGATATTTAATCATCCTCTGCTTCTCTCAACCTGCCAATTCATGCTGCACTTCTGGCAGACCAAACTGGTATTTAGATACTATTGGGCATCAATTCACACAGTTGTTTGCACACAGGTGTGCCATGAGGTTCCCATCACTTGTTCCAAACACGTCAGGAACCTAAGCCACACATCTTATCCAGGGCATTTGCACAGTGGAGAAAACAAATCTGCCACTCCCCCAGGAGGGACTACAAAAGATGGACACAATGGGAAGATTTATAGTTTTTGTACTGTCACAGACTCCATAATCTCTGTACCATACAGCTATTTTAAACGGTGTTTTTAAGAAAAATTAAAGAGTGTGAAGAAAGATTGGGTACAAGAAGAATCAACTAAAATTCTAGAGAATCACAAATAATTTTCTGCATATTAGACAATGTTCCTTTTACACTGTATCTGACTGATTTTTCTAGGAAATGTCAACATACAAGAGATTGCCATGTGTTCCCTGAAAATTGATACTATACTTAGGAACATAAGAATAAAAAAAAAAAATTCTGCTAATTAATGAAGAGTTTCCACTGCCAATAATTCCAGCTGAGCTTTTCACCTACAAAAATATTCTAGGTTTCTTAATTTAAAAAAAAATTTAATAATAATCCTAAATAGTATCAGAATTTTGTGATGTAATTAAACTAGGCTTTCTCAGATGTGCAAAGCAGGTTTGGTCCCAGACGTTATCTCAAAGAAAACAGCATTTCATGCAGTTTGTTCAAGACAAAGCTGGCTTCTCCTTCCTGAAAATTTTTTCTGCAAGTCTATCTTCCATCTGTGCCTTGGCTTTGTCCTACAAATCATAGCAGCACAAGGCATTGATCTTCAAAACAGCGATGTTTTCTTATTTAGATGCTACCCATCTAATAAATAGCCCTTCCCTGCCTGTCAGTGATACCATGTGCAGTTCCAGCACAGGAGTGGATCACAGAGGACACTATCTAGACAGTGGCCTATCAATGCACCCACTTAACTGACATGTATTTGGTGTTTACAGAATACTTCACTCAACATCTAGTTCAGATTTCCTTGCTTAAGAGGTGAGCACACTGCCCTAGGAGTCACAGCCAAGGTCATTGCTGCAAGTGAGCATCCTGCACAGCCAATGTCCCAGCAGATCTACAGCCTGTACAGCCCACACATTGAGAGAATTGAGCCTCTTCCCATTTTTTATTTTATTAAAAATTACTGAGAAAACACTTGTCCAGGCATTGCTTTCCAAAAAGAGGTGTTTTTAGCTACTGGCAAAGATGTATAATAATTATCCGTCCCTGGGTAGGGTGGGATTTGCTTACCCACTAAAAGATGTTTTGGATCCTGCATTCCCATTGTGAAGTGAACTCTTCCCAGGTCAGACTGATGTAGAAAGCTCAAATCTCCAGGGTACAGAACCAGACAACAGGCTCCCAGTCACCTCCATGGGTGTTTGCATAAAGAAAAATCTTCCCACAGAGAAGCAAAATAACCTGAAATACATGCCAGGATATTTGTGTCCATCTTCTACATGAGGACAGAGAACCATTCTTATAACTGGAATACAGATCCAGAAAAAAAATGCTGGCTTCTCCTTACCATTGTGTTCCTAAATCTCTACTGAAAATTAAGTTTATGCCCTTGGTTACTGCCCAACCACAGCTGAGATTATGCAGCTGCTTCTCCAGCTTCTGCAGCAGGTTATTCTGCACAGTCATACTCATGGCAGATGTCAACATTTTGGGGTGCCCAGTGCCACATTGCCTTGCTTACTACTAAGGAAACATCAAGAGCCTTGTGCACTGATTACTGCCTAACGTGCCTTTGTCAAACACTTAATGAAGCACATATTGGATCTGCTGATCTGACTGTCAATTTATTCTAAATTAATCCACATGCCAAAGGATTTAGGTGCCAAAAGCTGGAAGAGCTCTCAAGATGAATTTTTTTTTTAGCCCTGACCATGATAGCTGCACAGCAATATGCCATGTGAAGTAAGAGATGTTTGAAAACTTAGAATATCAGGTAGTTCAAAATCACAAATTTCTGTGACTTCCTCTGAAAAATGAGTTTTTGGCTCTACCCCAACAAGCAGAAATGACAAGCCTGTGAGATCCCTTTTTATACTACAAAGCAGAGGTATTAATTTTGTGCTGCAAGCATAACCTGTGACCAGCCTGGGAAAGTGGCAATTATATTATTTTGTTTGAGTTTGTTTTGCTTCTGTCCCTGTTTTGCACAGCCCACAGGCAGCTGAACTAGAAAAGCTTAAGAGGGAATAAGAGCCCCAAAACGAACATTACAAAGGAAAAAAGGTTGTGTTTCATTGGCAGCAGATCTATTTTAAGACCTTCCCACTCCACTCCTGATCTTACACTCTTGTGGCTACTCAGGTATGTGGCACACCAAGCCTGCCTGACCCTGCTCCCACTGAAGGGAAGGGCAGGAGTGAACAAAGGCTGCCAGGAACGTGGGAGGCCAGGCTTTCTTAAAACAGCAATGAAAAGATAAACTAATTACCAAGTGTGAAATTGCTAAATGATAAAGCAGACATCGTTCAACAGTCCCAGTGTTGAGCACAGATGTTCTGCATGCATGTATGAAGTGCTGCTGCTGGGCTTTCTACTCCTGCTCCTGGCTTCTCATTTCTGCCCTGAGCAAGGGCAAGGCATTTATCCTAGCTCCTGGCCTTTCCTTTCTCATTGATTGAGGGAAGCAAGGTCAGCCACCCCAATCTGGCCTTTAAAGCAGAACTGCCCATCACTGAGAGCGCCCAGAATCACAGAACAAGGGTCATTTAAAGTCTTCTCTAGAACAGTTAGGAAGGAATTTGCATATGGGAGGATTCGGGATGAAGTGAGGCTCTCCAAATACTTTAACTGATCAGAGGACTTTGGCCCAACCAGATGTTTTGCAGAGGTGGATGAAAGTTTTCCCTTTAGACTTCATCCTGCTTGTCTTTGGAGCCACTGAACAGAGTGGGCTGCAAGGTATTTTCACAAACTGAACACCAGATAAACAAATATTACCTGAATTAAGCTTTGCACAGTAAAGGAATCCTTCTAAAAATGTAATAACTACCCATTCAAATGATCAGCTGCATGTTTAACACTAGCCCATGGTTATTCCAAACCTAAAGTACTTCAGGGAAAGAGCAGCACCTCTGTAGCACTTAGAGCTGGTCATCAGAATGACCCTGATAACCCAGACTCATAAATACATGGAAGTAATAAACATGCAAAATAAAAGGCTTGCAAACTAATGTAAACAAACAAAAAATGTCCAGAAGGGAGAGACTTATTGGACAAACTTGCCCAAGTTTCATTAAAAGATTCATTTAAAGTGAAAGAAATCAGGAAAATTCCAAAGTTTGGCCAAAACACCATCTTTCATTTATCCTCTTGTACCTGCACATCAGAGCTAATAGTGCCTTCTCTGAGCAGTGGGTGACCTTATGTACCAAGTGTGCTGCAATAACTAAATACAGCAAGGGTGAATTGAAGATGACATTTCAGCCTTTAACTGAATTTCCCACATTTCTTCAATTTACGCCAGACCCTTACATTATTTCAACTTATCTTTTCTCTGATAGCATAGGGGTTTAGAGAGTGACACTCACACACACACAAGCAATTATTACGTTGCAGAACTATCTGCACAATCTCTCATTAAATATTTGTCTTCAGAAAGACCTGCAAGAACTGCTCTTTTCCACGCACGACCCCTCTGCAGCCCTTGACCAAGGAATCCTGGAAGCAAACATCCGGCCAGAGCACCTGGATTTGACTCATGCTGCACCATTACAATGAGTCAATAATTTCGTCAATCCAGCAAGAAATTGCAAGTCACTTCATTTATAAACAGGCCTCTGAGGGATATTTTTTTTCAGTAACAAAAGGAAAGACAGAAAGACTTTCTTTACACATAAATGCTGCAGGGAAAAAAAAAAAAAAGACAATTTCTACAGAAATTGTTCAGCACTGTTAGCCTGTTGGTACCGTGCACACCTTGGCTGCACATCAGCTGTTATTGGATAGCAGAAGTTGTATCCATCTGTAACTTTCATTAAAATAGAACGCCACTGCATAATTATATCTGGGTTTTTAATTCAATTTTTTTTTTTCATGGGATACCAGTAAATCTTTCCCTGTTAGCACACACACAATATGTGAAATCTGCGTTTACAGCTAAAAATGGGTGCACAGCATCAAAGCATAGCATGGAAATGCAGTATGATAAAAACAAAGCAGCAAGAAACTGAAACATCAAATGGCTCTTACTTGATATTTCTGCCATTCATATCATGTCCAAATTAAAAAAAAAAATAAAGACTAGAAGAGCCATATCTGTTTCAGAAAAATAGACATATCGGATATTTCCATATGAAAACTAATACATATCTAATTCCAGAGCCAACAGGGATATTCTGTCTTCCCCTCGTCACACAGAGCACAGACTCCTCAAGTGAACAATTCAGCATAAAGCTCCCTACTTCAGGTAGTGCCTGGTTACCAACAGAATTGCCTTGATGCCTTAGCCTTGATGACCCAGGAGTAGCAGGCAGACAATCCTTCACATTTCGAGCTTCAGTCACTCTCGGAGCTGGCTCAGTTACAAGGAATAATTCTGATTCTCAGCAAGTTTAACACATTTGCATGAAAGAAATAATTTACTCTGTTGCACCCCCTAGTGGGATTATTTAGAGTAATCAGATCCTCACGGTTTTGTTATTTTTCTATTCATAGTACACGTTAACTAAGGAGAGTCACAAAAGGATGTACTTAGGTTCCCAAATTAATTTACTTCAAGGTTAACTGACATTTCTCTCTTTTGTTGGTGGTTTCCAAGGAGGAATAGTAAGGCATGTAGCACCCTGTGATACATTAAGATTTGATATAATCATGAATTTCTGGTTTGTGAGCTGGGTTCTATTTTCAGTTTAAATCCAGAGTAGAAAGACTTTCTATTCCAGGGAAAAATTACTCATTCTCTTTTTAAGGTCAAGCAATACATGTAATAAGGAGAGATCCAAAGAAAAGAGGAGAAATCATGGAGTTGGTGCATTATTAATGCCAGCTATCTTCCATGTGTTCAGTAAGATTTTGCGAATTGGCAAATGGCAAAAAGTCACAATATTTTAACATTGTTATTTGACTTTGCGTCCACGTTGTTCCTACCTCGGTAACCTTATCTGGAAAAAAATTCAGACCCATAATAAATGAAGCAAAGTGTGAAGGAACCAAATTACCAGGACTCAAAACCTGGAAAAGCGTTTTTGCTGTTGGGCTGATCGTGCTCTCGTTTCAAAGAGATGTTTGTCAGCCACATTAGCAGGAGCCAGCCACAGCTCACAGCTTCAGCGTGGCCAGGGCTGATGCTGCACACAAACCA
Organism: Thryothorus ludovicianus; assembly: GCA_013397245.1. Classification (NCBI taxonomy): domain Eukaryota; kingdom Metazoa; phylum Chordata; class Aves; order Passeriformes; family Certhiidae; genus Thryothorus; species Thryothorus ludovicianus. The sequence continues at coordinate 305,977 of VZTB01009808.1, forward strand.
CATACAGGAAGCTTTTGGGAAATTGGGTCTGAATGTTGTGTTCAGACCAGCAGCACCTGGATAGGACATGGGGCTGGTAACAACAGCTGGGAGCTCCATCTCTGCTCCAGCTTCCTCATGGCAGGCCCAGATGTAGAGAGGCATAAACGTGTCCTCAAAACCCCAATCTGGCCCTTGTTGGACTGGAGCAGAGGAGCACAGACTGTTTTCCCTTCCCTGGAGGTGCCTGCCCGGGCCTTTATTCTGTTAAGGGCAGACCAAAGAGCTGCTGTAGAGACAGGTACCACAGGGCTGCTGGAAGGCATTTCCTCCTTCCCCCAGGCTGGCAGGTCTGTCCAGTCTTGCTGAAGCTCTCCCCCTCTAGGGATTTTAACTACACATATAAAGATGTACAGATGATCCCAAATTGCCTTCCTCACTGCATCATGATTTAAAATATCAAGGCACTTCCAGCAAGTCCTGACATCAGATGGCAAGAAGGAGCAAACAAAGAGATCTAGCTTATCTTTTGTGCTTAGATATATTTTATACCAGAGTATAAAGGAAATCAATATTTCCATCATAAATCTTGCTTACTCTCCTTATAGGGGTGATGGCTGACTTCCATGTGAAAATGTCAAAATAAAAGCACTTTGCTCTCCAAGAGACTTTGGTTCAATCAGGCATAATACAGCACAAACAACCCTGATGTAAATAAATGCAAGGAGAATGCAAACATCCACAGGAGACAAGACTGTTAGAGCCCTCTTACTTCCACCAGGGATATCCATCCACTGCCCAGGCAGGCGTGGGAGCATCTCCTGCTCACTGCCCACCAGAACGAGCACGGGCTTCGTAATCTGATGAGCCGTGCTTTTCTCCCATTCATTAACATTCAAAATGGTTTCTTTCTGCTTCCTTGCAGCCCCTTAGATGGTTGACCAGAACATAAACGAGAAAGACCGTTCATATTAGCCAGGGAAGGCTGACTCTGGCTCGCTGCCTGTGTAACTATGATAATAAGCCATTCTCAAAGCGTTATCAGTGTAAACCGTCTTGAAACCCACGCATGCTTTGGAAAACATGAATCTGTCCTGGTCAACCTTCGTGATGCAGCTACTGTTCTGCTTCCCCATGGCTGACACAGATCACATCAAAGCCATTATGACCAAAGGGAAGATGAATAACTTCTGCAATTTTAACTATAAACGTGTTAACAGAACTAGGTTTATGTATTTCAGATTAAAAAAGAATCAACACTAACAAATAAATTGAGAAGGTCATCACAATTTCAAATTAGTGAATTACCAATAAATTATTTTGAGGAAATTGCTTCATTGTGGAACCAGGACACTGGAAAGAATATCATGTATATAAAATTAAATTCTAGCAAATATATCTGACAGACAATAGACACAGAAAGTATATATTTCCAATAATGGGCATTTGCAATTCACAATAATTTGATCTGTGTATGTACCTGAAACGAGAAGAAAACACAAGTGAAGATTTTGTAGGGAAGTGTTGATAACAGAGGTAACAGGATGAAAAGAATAAAAATAAAATTGCTTCCAGTAACCTGGCGGCAAAAACTAAAGCACAGTGTCATCAATATCCATGACAGAACAGTGAACAGAGTCATCACAATGCTAAAAAAATCATATTTCATTTCCTCTGTTGAGGTTAGCCCTGCGATCTGGCAGCTCTGTTTCTCGTTATAATGCTGTCAGTAGGTGAAATTCACAGGACAAGGGTTGTGTGTTACTTATGTCCTACTTAAGTCTACATTTACTCAGGGTGTGTACTATAATCTGTTACACCTAAATGCTTTTTGGATCGCTGATACTTAGTTTAAAATTATTTTGAACCAAACATTAGGGGCATTTTATCTTTTCAGGGATACACGTGTAGAAGCAAAACCTTACAATACCACAAGTTTGGATTTCATTTTCCATGCAGAAGGACATTTTTTAGTTTTAGTGTTCCTCATTTCCTTACACTCATGCTGATATTAACACCTGTGCAAACCGAGTGTAAAAAGCGATCAAATCGCAATTCCCCAATCACATCAGCAGTGGCATTTTGCATCCACTTGGCACAGATGCAATTTATTATATGAGATTAAACACAGTGGTGAATCAGGCCTTCTGTATTTGCAACAGCAGCACACATTTTCACCTATAGATACCATCACCAGATCTAGGCAGGGGGGAAATACTGTTTTGTGTTCATCTTAAATTCTCACGGATTCCTGTAACTATCACCAAGTGGCTGAAAGGCAGCACTCAGGAGTAGCCCAAGAAGGATGAAGTTTTTTATAAATCAGGCTCAAAATGCACAGGCATGGCTGTGTCAGTAAGATGTCACAGTGCATAGCTGTCACAAACCTCCTGGGTTTGAAAATATTAAATACATGCAAAATGTAATGGCAAAATAGTCAAAATGTCATGATAATGTAACAACATAACTCTGGAAGAAAATACTGTAACCCAAATTTTACTGCCTCTCAGGGACTGCTAATTCAAAGGGGAAAAACAAATCGAGTTTCCATACTTGAAAAAAAAAATCCAAAAAAGGTTCCCTACATCACATCAACATTGTCTGCAATGTGGAAATTGTATAGTGGGAGAATAAATTATTGGCAAATTAATTGGATATAAATAGAATGCTGTTACGTGTTTGGCTTTAGCTGTCAGCAGCTCAGCGCTCAGAGCTGATCATGGGTGTTGTTTTAGTCAACCAAGTAAGACCCTTTATATTAGAGTGTTCTATATTCTGTAACTAGAACTATTATAATTTGAGCTGAAGCAGTTATCTTTACTACCTTGTAAATACAATCTGAAAGAGTTACAGAAAATGCTGATATACTTAGGATGACCTTCTTTGGTTCAGTGGTGTTACAGGCATACATTTTTTTTTTCTTTTTTTGTTACTAGGAAGGAGAAAATTACGTTGGGCTAAAATGAATACTAATGAAACTCCTTAGTTAGCTTTCTTTGTGATAAGAATAAAAAATTGGAGCTATGTTCCTCTAGAATCTCAAGCAATTTTTGTCCTTTATTCTGATAGAAAGATTACTGACAGTAGAGAAGGAGAGCAAAGTAATTTCATAAAATATCTGCATTTTTAAGAATGCTTTTGTTGCAAAAATGTTGGTGTGCAATTTCTTCAATCTACTTTTAAGGCTGTAAAGAAAAAGTACCTATTTGTTCTGCACTGCAACAATGCCAGCTGCATTCAATCAACTAAAAAGCTGCAAGCCATAAACCTTCCTCCACAGCTATAGAAGAAAAAAAGGCAGGGCCATAAAAATTCATCAGGATAATGTAGAGATGAGGCGTGTTTGAATCACCATCCCTGCAATCAACCAATCACTCATCCTGTGGCATTTACAGCACATCTCATTCCCCTGTTCCTTAAGGACAATTGATTTTCCTGATTCCATTAGCATAACGGCAAGGAAAATGACTGCAGTGCAATATTTCTGGAAACTTCCAACAAGTATGCTGTGTGCTGGAGTGTGACCATAATAATAAGCTACCTAGATAGCAACTGCGTGTGCTGCTGCTGCTATGGTATCACATCCAAGGGAAAAGGACACAGACTAAGCAATTTTGGGTTCATGCATAGGGGGGAAAAAAAAATGTTTTCACAGAATATAAACCAAAAACTCACTTAAGCAAATAAACATAATTTCAAGGCAGGCTGATCAGTAGGCAACATCTAGCAGGCCTTGAGCATTATTGTGTTATGGTTAATAATTCCATTTTCTGAAACATTAGTAATACTTCTGCATTGCTTGATGGTTTTTATACTCCTATTTCAGCTAACATTTAAAACAGAAGAAAATGAAACTTTAATACCAGAGTTTTGTTATAAATATACAAGAAGAATGCATCAGTGGATTCCCCAAAGAATTTACAACCATTCACAGCATTACACAGTCATCAGCTCTAAGCAGGGGTCTCCACATTTTTCAGTTTTCTCTGTAAGTTCAATGATAATATCCACACTAGCTTAAATTATTCAAGATGATGAAACTTTATTGGTGAACATGCACTGCCTAAATTTAAAACTGTACATTATTATCTTCCCTTGTGAATGTATTTTAAGGATGTGTTAAGCTTTTTGAAGTGTAATTCAGAGACTACTGTATCTCAAACAACATAAAATACTTTTCATCTTGTGAAGGATCCTTTAGACTTCTAAGGTCCTATCTGTTGTACATTTTTAAGTCCCTTTATAGTTTCAAACCCAGTGGGTTACGCATGTTAAATTCAATCCCTAAATTGAATTCAAAGTTGATACGAGCCTGCCTGCAGAACTAAGGAAAGTCTTCCTATTATAAGAACCAAAAGTCAATATTTTTAACCCCTCATTGACATGGGTTTTTTTCCCTTATCCCTAGAAATGCTTCAATATTCCTTACAAAAGGCAAAAAAAAAAAAAACCAACCTTAATTTCAATTGCATCCTGTGACAAGACAACCAGCATGGCCCAGACTCTTACAAGAATTTTAACTGTTGTGGTTTTTTACTATTATTGTTTTACATCCTATAATCTTTATTCATAAATATGGATCTTTCCTTCCTAAGCATGATAAACACATGGGATTTGAAGAGAACTTAAAACTTATACACAAAAAAAATTAATAGGTGTAAATAGGAGAAAATTAAGAGTTACACTGCAATTAAGAGTCACATCTCATTGTGAAATCCCAGTGGTTCATCAGGATCAGACACAAGTAACCCATAGCCCCACCTCAGGCCTTGGTAGGACTGAAAATTCATAACAAGGACAAATATCCAACAGTGTCTTCTGTAAATCATCATCAAAATAAAGTGACCTGTAGAAATGCTGCCTTCTGCACAAAGGCACCCCATTAACCAAATGCCAGGCAGGGTGCCCCACTACTGAAGCACCCCAGGGGGGATGTCAGGGACCCTCAGGAAACAACTCCAGGACAAACAGGAAAGGGATCTGCCAGAGTCCAAGTCTTGGTCCCTTGACTCCGTGATACTGATGGCAGCTGCTTCTGGACAGAGTGAGACCTTGTGGCTACTTCAGTTCCTGCCCAAAAACTCCAGCGAGCCCAGTGTGGGCAGAGCAGTGTGCCCTGGAACTCTGCGTGCTGCACCCTGCGTGTCCTGCTTCACCAGCCTCCACCCTCTGATTAACAGCACAGGCAAAGCAAGCACAGCTTTGGGTACACTCAAAACAATTAGCTTTCAGGAAAGGCTTCTGTCATCAATTCTGTGTATCTTACAAAGTTAGAAATTCCCTTGGTACGCTGCCCGTGTCACTATGCTAAATAACAGCAACTACTCTTAATTAAAAATGATCTCTGGGTGCAGCTTTCCATCTTCATGGCCATCTACAAAGAATCACAGTATAGGGAGCACAATGACAGCAAGGACTAAGCCCAAATCTGTCTAAACTCTACAGACCTGGATGCTTTTCTCTTATATAAAAAGTCAGTGCCTCCAAAAACCAAGGGTTTGTTTTGATTGCTTGCAGCATCTAATTTTGCCCACACAGATTAGCCCATTTTGGCCCTGGGTATGTGGTTTTAATTTCTCTTGTTTACATCTCAGCCCAATGTTTTACATACTGCTTAATGTCTGCCAGGAACCAAAGCATTTTGCAAGCTGAATGCAAATGTCAAATAACCTTTTCAACAGAAATAAAATGGTCTGAGGCACATCATGGCCTCCTGCTCTGGCAGATCCAAGTTTACACCCTTGGCTGATGAATACTTAATGTACAGATTTAGAAAAATTACATAGATTCTCTCTGCTTCCATTTTCTCATGTACATAACAAGGATATACATTGCTTAGGAGAAGTCTTATCAGATTAGCTGATATTTGAGCAGCAGGGTGACACCATCGTCCATCTCACCACTGAAACAGCCATTCGAGAGTCTGCTTAAAAGAGAACAGCAAAATATCTACTTTATATAAAAAGAAAATGAAAAACACGTGATTTGAATCACTGTCAGCTACCGTGATCTTGCCCCACAAAAATATCTCCAGCTCATGGGTATCAATACCATGCAATGCTCCCAGTGACTGTCAGTCCAGGCCTTTCCTGGGAATATTCTGCAATTACAATGGGTGGGGCCAGCCCCACAGCCAGGATAAAGAGGCATCATTTGCTACAGGAGGTCTGTCATTGAGAATGGAATTAGCACAGCTCCTTCCTTAAAGCAAATTTCTCTTCCTAAGGAGGATGGGGGTGTTCATGTGCACTTGTTGCTCAGCACCTGGGATCAGAGCCACAAGCACAAGGCAGATTCACTGGTTTAAAATTTAGACATCCCAAACCCAAATTATATTCAAAGTAGAAGCAGCAATATAAAGAGGAAAGATTATTTTGTGGGGTTTTACGGTTGGTCAGGAGCTCATCTTTATAGCTCCTCTGAAAAACAGCACTATCAGCAAAGACACCCTACAGTGTGAGGGCATCAGCTCTAAACTAACTCAGAGGGAAATGCAAATCTATTAAGTCAACACCAGTTGTCTCTGACCTATTTAGTCCTTATCTGCCCACAAGCTTATTCTGATTTACTTAAAGCTGTTTATCCAGGATGAGCTAAGCCCCTGTTACTAATTGGTGAGCATCTTGCTTCACGTTGGCCTAAATGTCTTAAACTCAGCTAAAAAACTCTAGTTTAGAAAGATCAAAGTGTCTACACAGCTATCCACATTGCTTTAACTAAGGTCTTTTTAAATTGAATCTTAAATTAGTCTGCATTAATTGAATCCTTTTAATTAAGGTGCATGCTTGAGCCCAAGATAGTGCCTATTTGCGTGCTGACCAAAGACCTGGTTAACTGGCACGATCTGAAGAAAATCCATTGGGCAAAAGACACCTCACATCCCAAATGTTTCTTTTCTGTTTTGCTCCCAGGCATCAGAACCATAAAGCCGCCAGGTCCACTGAAGTGTGCTGAACCTTGATCCTAGAAGTGCTGTCACACAGAGTGAAAATGAGGTACATGAGAGCATGAATAATATATATCACATTGCACTACATAGCTCCTTGGCATGCAAATGTCAAGAACTGGATCGTCAGCACAATATTCAGTCCAGTTCACAGGCTGAATATGGTATTAGGGCCTGTTGTTTATTTCTTAAACTCTATCAAAAATGTCCCTCAGATTAGCTAAAATTTTTAGGCCAAAATAGTAAGAAATACCCACTACCTCAGGAGCCAAACCAGGGTCAGTCTCAGTTGTGTCAGTGAACCCTGGGTTTGCTATAAAGCCCTCTGTCTCACCAAGACTGATATTGAGCAGACAAGTAGATTTTCTTCTTTATTTCTGACTCCTTTTCCCTGTTTTCCAAAGCTGCAGCTAACAGCTCCTCAAACCTCAGCATTGGCTTTTCTGCTACAAGCCAGACACATCCTTGCAAATCTCTTAACACCTGCACTCCTGCCCACATAAGGGCCTGAGTGGGGGCAGGGGGAACAAACATCAAAGTGGAAATTTTCAGGAAAAAAATGTGTGAGAAGGGGTCAGGAGAGGTTCCACATTTTTGCTGTCACTTGTTTCTCAGATCTGATTTCTTCTAATTCTCAGCATGGCTTGTTCCTCATCCCAGCTCTCCCTATAACCATTGCTTATTCCACTCTCACATGAGCCCTTCCAGCTTGCAGGGGAAACTGACTTTGGAGGCAAGCAGTATTAAGCCTCACACTATGAGAAATCCCAAATTATACAGCTACACAAGCCACAACATGAAAGAGGAAGTTAAAAGGACCCACATCATAGCCCTTGACCCCTGTGAGATGATGCTCCCTTTGGTTGCCAGAAAAGGTCTTTTCTCTTTATGTAACCCCTCAGTCACTCTGTGAACAGCTGTTTATATTTCCTCTTTCCTTGGACATGATCCTAAAAATCAGGTTCATATGCACAATGCTGATCTGCAGCACCAGAGCTTCCCACCTCCTTTCAGCTGTAGAACCAGATCCCACAATCAGGGAGAAATTCTGCCTGTTCCTCTGAGGGCACCAAGGGAATCCAGAGAGAAATACAAGTGAGGGACCGTTCTACATGTGGGACATGATTTAAAAAGGAGCAGGGCAAGCTCAGCAGACCAGCCCTGCACCACATGACAAGTGACAGAAGGGCTTGAAAGGTCAGTGTAGGAAGGAAGGGACCAGAGGGACACTCTAAAGGTGACCAGGAGTCCATCATTTTCTGCCTTGACTTAGGAAAAACTTCCCTCTTTAGAAGGAAGTGCATATCCCTGGAGAACAGACACAGTCTTCAAGACAAGGCCTCCTGTTTTCCACTCGTAATGTGCCTTTTAACAGCATTAAATTGCTCTGCACATTAGTGAGGTGGATAATTAATAAATAATAATAATAATTACTTGATGCCGGTTCCATCTGGCATCTGCCAGAGAGCTCAGCCCTCAGTGTGGCTTGGTAATGCTTTCAGCACTTACCAGTCAGACACCATCAGGCCACTCCAGGGCTGCTGGTAAGAGACAGTCTGGGCAGCACAGGGGAGGGGTTTGTTGTTCAGAAGGCCTCTAGATTTATTTAGTATCATATAAAAGCCCTTAGAAAAAAAAACCTTCTTCCTTTCACTTAACTCCCTGCCAAGAAATTACTTGGGGGAATGGGGAAAATGCTCTCTTAAAAGCTATTAAATGTTATTGTTAAAAGAAAAAGGTGCCCATAATGCCTTCCCCACAGCAGTTCTTTCCCCTCCCCAAAACAGCATCTCAGTTTTCTGTTTGTTTTGCACTACCAAACTCAAGTTGACACTGTGGCTCCTGATGAATTGGTTCTTGATGTCATTGTCAATGTTAATAGTTCTCCAAAAGGAGATAATTTGGTTTTATAATTGCAGATGCAGCTACATTCAGGGACTCACAAAACAAACAAAAAAATATTATTTACCCTTTCGTTGCTAGAAGACCTTTAAGGTCCCCTTCCAATCCAAACCATCCTATGACTATCTCAGAGGACGACAACTCCCTTTTTCCTTCAAGAATTTGGTTGAAAAACTTGGTTAAATACCACTGAAGTCCTGTTAATTTATCACTGCATGTGCAAGGAGAGCAATGCCATTACTTCTGGGCAAGGGCTGATCCTGTGAAGATGGAAATTTCAGGTCAAAAGCATTGCAGGCAGCTACAGACCAAAACTTCAAAGCAAACTTCCAGTATTACTTTTAATTACTTTTAATCACTGTCACTCCTCGTCATCACGTCTGAGGAAATCTGAGACTTGCATTCCTGACCAAATCTATTAAGTAAAATGCATAGCAAGGAAATTATTCAAACTACCATAGCACTGCTGAACTCACCAGAAAGAGAGCAAGCCTGGAATTTGTAACCTTTGGCAATTTTTGGCACCTGATATGTATGTGCAGGAGCATGCAAATAGTACATAAAGGCTGGAGAGATTTTTCTCTTCCCAGCCCCAGATCTGAGTGCCCTTCCTACAGCAATTGGTGAGTTGGCATCGGCTCCAAGACTTGACTCAGACTGGATCTGAATTTATTATATTGGTTTTAAGCAGACCAGAAACTAGAGCAAAACAAACAAACAAAAGCCAAGCAAACAAAAAAACTCAGGAGGCCCTGTTTTCACATCCTTGGCATTGATTTGACAACAGGCAAGTCTTTTTTAGCCCTAGTGTTGCTGTCTCACTGGCAGAGATGTAGGAAGGAACTTATTTTTCTTTTTATTTTTGGTTTTAAAAGCCTAGTAATGTTTAAGGTGGCACTTGCCATACATACAGCCCCTGGGTGACATCACAGCTTTGAGGTTCCATGTGGAATGTGAAGCTATTGCAGTGGGAGGAGAAGAGGGAAGAAGGCATTTTAAAAATCAGACTGACAGGCAGCATTCTGAATGGCAACTACCAGCAACTGTCCTGGCTTTGAACTGTAACTGGTTTATTTTTAAAAGTTAGATCAGGAGCAAAACTCCTCATCCCACTTTAAGCTTTTATTAATAAAAATTCAAAGTGAGGAGTTGTGATAGCCCTGAGTAAAAGCAATTGAAAGAGCTACAGTTAGCTACGGATCTGGAGAAAGGAAATTTTCTTGTTAAATTTCCAGCAGCGGTGGAAAGAAAATGAGAAAAAGGAAGGGGGAAAACCCAGAAAACCTGGAGTGGTCAAAGAGTCAAAGAAAAAAAAGAGAGGGAGTAGTTCAGTTTGTTGTTGTTAGAGGACAGACATAGTTACCAGCCCGTTGAGTGCCACCTGTATGTGTGGCAGCACTGCTGACATCAGTACAGCCAAGAGAGCAAATTCTGTCAGCCCTTGCACCCTCCAATGTTTTCAATGAATTGCTCCAATTCCACAAGAAACCCACAGAAATAGCCTATATCAGCACTGCCACTGGGATGTCAGATAAAAGCAAAAATTCCAGCCCCGTCTCCAAAGTCAGTCTTGCTTTGTCCTTTCCCAGCCCTGGCAGTGGCTCACCCAGCAACAAGCAGTGTGAGTGATCTGTGCTGGGCACTGCAGATGCCTGCAGGACTGGATGGAATTGCATATTCTGGGAGTCATGAAGTGGGAGTGTGAAGTGTAAATGGACCTAATATCTTCACAGTGAAATACTGTATGCTAAAAAAAGAGAAATAATGAAACCCTAGGGTTATCCCTGTAACAACTCTTATTTTTTATTTGAAAAACTTAATCAGGAATTCTTATTACTCCTAAATAGTGTTTTAAAATAAAAACCAATCCTTTCCATCCTGCCTTGGGCATACAGTGCTAAAACTTGCAGATGGAAGTCACTCTTGCAGACAGTGCTTCCTAACCCTGCCAGGAGTTGGAGTGGGGACAAAGAAATCTTCAGGGTAAAATAATGGGAGCAGAGGTCCTGTAGGACAAGAAGATGATGAATTCCAAGGGAGCAAGGAGAGCAAAACATCAGAGGAAGAGATTCTGGATTAAGGAAGCAGAACAGCAGTGGAGGGAAAAGCCTTATGGGAAAACAGAGCAGCAGGGGAGGTGAGGCATAGCAGAGGAGAGCACAGACGGGCAGAGCCACAGGGCCAAATCTGTAGATAGCTTTTGGAATGCTGGGACCAAAATTGCAGGAAAAGGAGAATAATACAAATGCAGTGAGTTGGAGTGGAGGTTCTATCTAAGAAATGACAAAACGAAGTCTACAATCAGGAACACCTGGAAAAGGCAGCTTTTTCCATTTGTCAGAGCTGAAGAAAGGCCACAAATCATTTGAGATACTGCTGGTGGTGCTGAGAGTCCCAGTCTGCTCAACCTAGGTATCCTTCAGTGTCTTTGTATAATATTGAAAAGGTTCCTGTACTGTTTCCACCTCAAGTTATAACTAAACTGAGCAGCCACTCCCGAAACAAGAGCAGGAAAATTTCGTATTTTTCATTTACCCAATTCCCTCAAACTTTACTCTTTTAGAGTGTGCTATTTTCTAAGGGTGGAAAACTTCAGTAAAAATTATTCAGGTTCTTCTCTGAAAAGACAGAAAGGAATGTATGTATCTACAAGAATAAAAAAATCCCAGCCTATAGGGGTTCTTTAAACAGATGTGGAACCAAACTAACCACCAAAGAAAGACAAATTCTGAACTGAAAATTGACTTTTCTGGCTCCCCATGGAGCCATTCATGAGTTTTGACTCTTTTGGTTCTCACTCTGACTTAACTTTGAGTTCAAGTCAAAGATTACATGCGCAGTCATCTTCTGACCTTGTATTTTTGTCCAGTGTTAAACAATGAGTTCCAGAGTTTAATTCTCTCTCTGTACCATATGTACAATTATATAAATGGTTTTCTATCTAGATACAGAGCTAGACACCAGCAAAGGCAGACACCAGCACAGAGATTATAGATAATCGCTGTTCATTTACTGATCCCTACCCCCCACAGAACTGTGTAAGTTAATGAGCTCTGAAATATGAGTTTCAAAAAAACTTTCATTTCAATAATATTCTGCACCCTCGGGCTCCTCTTAAACTTTTTTTGCAACAATAACACTATTCAGACTAACATTCATATGTGAATTACAGTGATACTGCACCCCATGAAAATGCAGAGAAAATGAAATAGAGAAGAAAGTATAGACTGCCAGCTATCTTAGCCACATTCAAATTAATCAGCAACAGCTCCCAAGGACAGGTGAATGGCCCCCAGTGAAACCAGAAACTGCCCAGTCTTCCACCATATCCTTGAAAGGAGCAGCTGGAAAGCAGAAAGATCACAAGGGTTATTTCTCAGAATTTCTGCCCTGCTCAAAGCGCAGCAAGTACCAAGTCCCTTCTTGAGGGACTTTCTATCAAATTATTGATACCATCACTCTCCTAAAGAGATACACACACTCCACTCTGCTCATCATCAGAATTTGCTCCAGCAATTCCAAGGTTAACCTTGCCCCAAGCCTGTATGTGACCCACACAGCAGAGACTCCTTCACCAACCTGTGCTGTTTCCAGCTTCACCCTCACTCGCAGTGAAGCAGCTCCAGAGCTGCTGCAAACTCCGTGCAAAGATCTCCCCCAGGAAATCCCACGCATAAGATTTGCAGAAAGATCTGACTCACAAATTTATGCCCAATACAGATGGGTGAAACTTGCCCTCCCAGCTCAAGCCAGGGCCTGTTTTTGAAGTCCTCTAGCAACCTGAACATGTCAGCCTACGCTTAATGAAATTCCAACAGCTCAATGGAAATCAGACTGGCCAGGCACTTCTGAAATTCTGGTTAGGCAGCTACTGACACCAACACCATTCAAAATGTGCCAGCAGAGCTCTTTAGAAAAGCTGCCTTTCATGTTCTGTACATCATTCATGCACACATTGATTTGGATGCCTATCCAGGAAAGACACAATCCAAAAATATGAGTTTCACAAAGCAAAGAAGGCCAAACCCCCAACACAGGACCCTTACATACTCCAGCCCCACAAAGTTTGAATTCTGACCCCAGTCCAAATATAACCTGAATTCACCTCTACACATAAACATGTGTGCTGGGATTTTTGCTGAAGCTTCATGCCATAATGCTGTAGGAAGAACCCAAGATTTCCAAAAGCAATAAGGGTAAGCCAAGATCACAGCAGGAGCCGAGGTCGGGCTCCTGATTTGTTCCTTGAATTTTATACCTTCAGGTTCCAGGTCTGTTTTGTCTCTGAGCCTGCAAGGAGCTCTGTCTGCTGACAGGAATTTGAGCTGTCTAGTGCTCATCATAGGACTCGTATATTTCTTTCTTATTTCATTATTTGGCCTTGGATCTCTCTGATTCATAGAATGAAGTAAATGAGACAGAAGTGAATTTTTTAAAGGCTCTGTTATTTCTGTCTCAGCTAATTGTGTAATCCAGTTCTGTGCAATAACAATCACATACGTTTTCTGTACGAAGTTCAGCCTTATACACAAAACCTTTTCAACACAGTTCTTTTAATATCCCTGTGCCTACACAATTCCAGTGCAATCCAACAGAGTGGGCTGGCCAACTCACAACTGGTGGCTGTTGATTTTTTTGTTTGTTTATTTGCAGATCATCAAGAGCATGTGAAGAGTGGGTATGTGTGAAAAGAACTGCAGACTGAGCAGCTTAAAATTGGATTGCTTGAGCAAAAACCACTCTTTTCCTGTTCAAAATTGTTCAGGACTGAATCCTGACCTCAAGGTAAAGCAGAGAAAACTGATTTTGAAAAGGATGGGATCTTCAACTGTTTGAAAAAAAGGAACAGCTTCTATTTATAGGAGCAGGTTTTTCTCTCCCAAGGCAAAGGACATGAGAAACACCATTCTGCACTGCAGCCCGAGAGCTGTTGGGATAACCTTTGTATCTGCACTATGTGCAATCAGTCTGATCACCACTGCCTACACGTCTTGCCCACTCCATTTCAGAAGTTGTGGAAAGCACTGTACAGAGAAATATCTCTGAAGCTGACAGCCCCACGCAGCTGATCCTGTCTGGTTCTGCTGGCTTCTGCAAATCCAGGGATTTGAAAGCCTCTCTTCTAATGCTTACCTAGAATAATGGGTGGCCAGAGAAGAGCTGTGGCTTGGAGAGGAAAACATAAAGACGTTAGATGTTCTTTCCTCCCAGCAAGGCCTGGGCAGTGAATAATAATTATGGTATCTCAGAACAATTACAAGCCAAGAATCTCAAAATTGAAACAAGAGGGCATTCTTGGATAAAAAATACAAAGAAATAAGAAGACCTGTATTTCAGGTGCATCAGGGCCCCTCTCTGGTGCCCAGGGGTGACCCCAATCCCCCAAGCCCCAGCAGCAAGGGCAGGCTGCTCCCCAAACCCCGGAGCCACAGCTGAGGAGGGCTCCAGTGCAGGGGGAAGATGCAGGGGTGGCCAGGGGCTGAGGCTGCAGAGAGGGCCCTGGCACAATTAACTGAGTGCCCGAGGGGCTCTGGCTCAGCCAGAGCTCGGTAATCCAATTCTAAAGTGCAGGAGTGCTCAAACAGTGCTCTGTAATCAGGCTGAGATGACCTATCAGAAAATGGGAGATGACTGTGGATAAGTGGTCCATATGCTGAATATCAGGGCGTTTAATGAAAAATTTTCCTAATAGAAAAATTTTCCATGCTCAATATTTTTCATTGACTACTTTTTTACAATTTTACCCATTTAATAGCAACTGTCATTAAGTTATTTTCTATGTAATATCAACTGAAAATCATTTATTTCCTGCACCAAACAGCAATTAACGCCAATTATTTTACACAGCACCATGAACTGCTACAGATTTTTCAATTTTCCACTCAGCTTCTCTACATAATTTTTTATTTTTTTAGTTTAGTTTGTTTTTCAACTATTTGAAACAAGGGGCTGAAGTGGTGATTTAATATTTTTTAGCAAATAAGAATTGAAAAGACCTAACTACAGCAACAGGAATCTTATTTTAAAAAATAGTAATAATAAAGATGCATCATTTTCTTGCTGACTTTGATTTTAACTTAGGGAATGTCAATATTCACAACAGAAAATCCAAAGCAGAGCTGTATTATACTCACATCCACACTGTGCGAGGGACTTGGGGTCTTTTTTACGTTATGAATTTCTTACATTGTTCTCTTCCTGTGATAAGGTGGAAAATTTGAGATCTCAGGACTGCTTTCTCTCTTGATGGTAGTAAATGCTACGTCTTGAAGATTTCTTGATTGCCAGGCCAAGGTCAGAGCTCTGATGTGCAAGTGGAGACTGGATCCAAGGAGTGATCCCACAAAGAGTTAATTCTTTCCTTTGACCTAGCTCGAGTCTAACATGCTCAAGGTTGAAGAAGGACCAGCACCATCTGACAATTTCCTGAAAATTTACCTTTTTTTCCATGAAATTGATTTCATTGTTACAGGTCATGGAAAGGAACTTCAGGAGTTTGAACATTAGGTTTTAATTTAATGAAGACATTTTCTTTTTTTTATCAACTTTTTTAGACAAGAAGCCTATTTTCCTGGTTTGCTGCAGATGGATTTTGTGAATTCTCTTTCACAGCAGTTAATGCTTCCTTACACTTTACAATCATTAGATCTGCCCTAATCTACTGTTGCCTCCCCTAAATCTGCCAGACTTACACAACAACCAGAAGAAAATACTCCAGACAATGTCTTATGCAGCAGAGCCTTTGAACTCAACACTTTCTCCTTAATCCTCATATTTTTTTGCAGAATTTCACCCTCAGTAACTAAAATGATGGAAAATCCCTCTTCAGAAAGTTTTTTTAATCAAATGGAATGATAGACCCATGTTTTACTCTCATGGCTAAAGTCCAAAAACACACACTCTGTCAATGGTATTGAATTTAGAATTTTTGTGATAAAGTTCTTTGAGCTCCTTTTCAAATAAACATGTACAGCTTTAAATGAATAAATCATGCAAATACATGTTAATGTATACATAAATTAACACAACATAATAAGGAAAATGAAGAAACAAGATTACAAATTTTCTGCACCTCCAAAATATGAGAGTGATATTTGCTTTAGAAAGAACAAACTCATTTAGAGAAAAAGCTTATATAGATACAAACAAACCCAAATCGCCAATGAAAGCTAATTTTATGTTCAGCAAAGAAGGAAGATGTGCTTCTCACTACAATAGACAAAACCCAATTAGATTAGGCAAACTTAGAAACACAGAAACAAAATTGCACTTAGTAAATAAAACCTCTAGGTAGAATTCTGTTGTCCACTCCATGTTCACAGCCCTCACAAAATGAGTCAGAGATTCTGGACAACAGCATTTATTGTATATTAAGAATGGGGGACGTCATTAGGAGAATCTGCCTCAAAGATTCAGCTTTCCATTAAAAGCATTTATTTCCTTTTTCCTGACTCATTATTTCAGTTTCTCTTTTTCAGCTTTGAATGTCTTTAAATTAAGGCACAAAAACAGCATTTGGAGAACACTGCTCACAAAACACCACCTCAAGATGCATGCTCCATACGTACCCCCTCTGCGAATGGGATGAATTTTTCCAAGCACTCCCCCTTTGCCTAACCCTGTTCCCAGGATATATCTCAAAGGATGCAGAATTAGGCATTGCTGAGTGTTTTCTAAATTTCTGCATTGTCCTGGTTTCTGTTATCACTCTGCTATTACTAAAGGTGTCATAAATCTGTGGATTGTGAGGTTATAAAGAACTCCTCTTGTTTTCTAACAGACACAGACAGTAGTTTTCTAAGATAAACCCAAACTCCAGAACAATGCTGCCAAGTTTAGAAGAAAAACATCTCCTGATAGATAGCCTACACTGCTGCTTACTGCCACATATTTGGAGGTTCATTTATTAATATCAAGTATATTTTGACAAATGATACTCTGTTAGCAAAAACCAGGTTTCTGCTGAATTCTGCTTTCTGTTCACAGGAATCAAACAGGATAATAAAGACACCCCACAGCTCAGAAATGTTCAACAGAAACATTTGCTTAAATCAGATGTCTTTCACCCTGAGCAACCTTCCTGAGATGAGCAGAAAATTCAGCCTAAGTCTCCTGGATAGTCATCTGAAGATGGAAGTTTTTATCACAGTGGAGCAGAGTATAAAGTAAGGACACTGATCTGATGCCTCTCATCTGTCTAATGCATTTGCCAGAGCCTTATCTCTGCACCTGGATGCCACAACTGACTCCATTTACCAGTCAGTTTTGATACACAGGCTCATAAGATGATTCTCCACATTACCACTTTAAATATCTGATTGCTTATCTGGAATGACAGCCCTGTTAGAACCAATTCATTCTTCACAGTGTCCTGGACCTTGGCCCTCCACTTAAGCTGGAGTGAAGCAGAGCAGATTTTTGTTTGCAGCAGCCTTATGCCCACTGGTCCTCTGCCCTTCCCAGCATGTCAGCCTCTACACAAATGCATATTTTTATTTTAAGATTCAATTCAGCATCCAAATAGAGCACATGGAAAAATTCTTACTATATGAAATGTTGGCTGCTCAAATTCTGGTCATTTTTCCACACAGTGGTTAAAAAAAAAGCACAGCAGAGAGCATCCCCTTGCTCTGTCCTGCAAAACACCCAGCTTCCAACCATTTCTTCTGGTAAGTCCAAGGCTAATATTGACATGTCAGAAATGTTCAGATATATTTCTTCTTCAGTGTAAAGAATATGCTATTTCCTGACAGACTTCAGTACAGAACTGTCAACAAAAATATCAGTGCAATAAAGCTGCAAAGTTAACAACCCATTCTGTGGTTTCTGGAGATGTCAGTAGTTATTATAAATGACTTTCCAGTTAATTACCTGTTTTGAAAATTAAGGAGATTGGAGGTTCACAGCTGCTCCAATAAGTAGCTTCAGTGCCCGCCTCATCCCATTGAGTATGATAAATAATATATTCTCTACCACCCAGACTTCCAGACAGTGGCTGTGTCAAAGTCCTCAGAGAGCACACTTTGTCTGCCATGTGTTATAGGCAACATTTATGACAAAAGTAGAAATTAGATGGTGGTTAATCTTGCTTCTCTGTGTCCCATGTGGGGCACAAGCACAGTTGTAGTTGTGGCTTGCTGGATGACAGTCAGAAAAAATGATCTCAGCAAATTGTGTATACATCAGGGTACGGCACAAAGAATGGATTTAGGAAATTATTTTTGGTGAATTGGGCAATGAGGTAGTCTCTTAAAAAAGAAACAAGGTGACAGAAGAGCAAATTTTATTTCGCCTTAAAAAAAAGCGAGCTTTACATTACAGTTAGATCACAGTGAAGGAGAATGAAATCATACTGCTCTGGGGTTTTTAATTTGCTTCTTATTGCTGCTTAGGCTATTTAGCTTGCAGATCATAATAAACTGTTATAATGACAGCACCAAAAGATGGATCCAGCTTATAAAAATACTACTGAAGTAATAGCAG
Organism: Thryothorus ludovicianus; assembly: GCA_013397245.1. Classification (NCBI taxonomy): domain Eukaryota; kingdom Metazoa; phylum Chordata; class Aves; order Passeriformes; family Certhiidae; genus Thryothorus; species Thryothorus ludovicianus. The sequence goes on from VZTB01009808.1 coordinate 324,287, forward strand.
TACGTTCTGCATTTTAGTTCCTGTGAAATGCAAAAGGAACAATTCTTATTTCAGTTACATGCTTATAAACAAGGTAAATGGGATAGTCACACTGACAAATTAAGGCAAGTGAGATCAGCCCTGGACTTAACATTTAGGCTGTCCTCACATTGTAACAACACAGGACAGGAATCAAAAGCTTTGCCTGAAGAGAAACTCTGAGGGAGTCCTCAGTAAGCCTCACCTGCTTCTAAATGAGAATTGATGCAGCTCACAAAGTAACTTAAAGTCAACCCCCAGCTGTGACTTCCCTCTGAACACTTTTTTAAATATGTAATTGTAGCATGAAGATCATAAGACTTAGCATAAGTTAAGAGAATCATAATTTTCTAAAGGAGCTTGCTGGCTAGAGTCAGAGATCTCATATCAAAGCACAAGGACAGGTAACACTGGCATCACTTCACTCCTCAGCATCTCCTGTCTAACACACATCACCCCAAAAAAGCAGCACCATTCATGACTAGTGATGCCATTTCTCATTTAGGCTCCAGCTTCCAACAAAACCATGCATTTGTAGCAAGAATTTGGGAGCTGTGGCTACATTTCATATTGGAACTGTCCAAATTTCAATGCTTCTGCCTGTGGTTGATATATTTTCCTGAAGCAAATAAACACAGTGATGGATCTGAACACCACAAGGAGCAGCCTGCACATAACGTGTTCTGTCTAAGACTGAATTAAATGTACAATAATGCCTGGTCTGAGAGGTGTTAACTCGTCTTGGGAGTTTATGAGAACTCCTGGGAATTCTTTTAGGAGAAGCAGAAATTTCACTTCACTTTGATGCATCTTTTATTTCCTCCCTGATTTTTAATGAAATGCAGGAACTTTAACTCCTAAAAGTTGATAACAGCTGGCATCCTTTTCCTTTCACGCTTCACATCTTTTCATTCTTAAGAGCCTTGCCAATCTTGTTTTGACCCCTCAACTCTGCATTTCTTTCTGTCTGTTGATGCAGTGACTGGTTTACCACCACGGAAGAATAGTCATATAGAAGATCACTTGCTGTATAATAAACTTTAAACTTAACATTTCTTTCCAGTTCTGTATAGAATACAGCAATTCCTCAAACATTCAACTTCATATAAGCTAGGCTGGAATAAACAAACCAGCCTCCTGCATTCTCCTCTGAAGATTTTCAAAGGCTCTACAGCACTCGAATCAGGAATCACATTGATTTTCAGTAAATCCTTTCTCTTAATTCCTCTAAAGCGTTTCAGAAAACCTGCTGCAAAAAGCCTCAGAAAACGTGTAGTGCAGACTCAGGGACATGAAATGGAAGGTGATGTTAAAAAATGTTTATATTTGCTATACCAACAGCATGCTGACATGAATACCCAACATAAATTTCTCTGTAGAAAGATACAGAGCTACAGGGCTATAGCTTTACTAAAATGGCCTGCTCATTAACATGAAATCTATTGATCCATTTTCATTAGGTAGGGCTATCTTTGCCTTCACTGGAAAGATCTAGAAATCATAATCTTTTTTTTCTTTAATTTCGTAATACAAGGCCTTCAGCTAGGATGACAATTTTGGTCTGTAACACCGTAAATATTTGTCTATTCAAAGGCAGCATTTATCTTACAAAGGCACACATAGCAGTTTTGCCTCTGACAAGTTCCTTGTTTATTTATTACTCCAATAACAAATAGACTGTCATCCCTGCTGGGCCTCAAAGATGAACTAAATCTGCTGACACAACTGATTGGGAGCGGCTGCAAATTATTTTATTAAAAAATGTGCAATAGCAGATTCATGGTGGGGAGAGTGTTTAAATCATAATTCTGCCATTGGTCTATATGTTCCACAGTTACAACATCCAAAGAAGCCAGGAACACTTTTGTAACCCTCATGTTTATACTGCAGAGTTTGATTTTCATTTTGTCCAAACAGGAGGGAGGCAGTGAAGGGGAGACAGATTTCTTTTGTGTTGAGTGCTCTGTGTGCACACACACCAAGAGCAAAGCACAGCATCTTAATTAGATGGGTCCAGAGGCTCCTGCAGACAAGGGAGAGTGACAGTCACTGGACATGCTTGATAGCTCTCTCTAAAGCAGTGCAGAGGCTTTCTGGGAAAAGCAAGACAGATCCATACATCTCCAATTTCGTAGAGCTGAGCCAACCAGAACGTGATAGGAAAGGACGAGAAGACGGTGAGGAAAAGATCCTCTGCACAGGAGGGGACATAAGTCCTAAGATACATTATGGCTTACCAGGTCACCTGCAGTGCTGGCCTTAAGGCCCTTCAGCCCCTTGGATAGAATGGACACTGGAGAGAAATCATGGGCCTGACAGTGATACCTGGCTCCAGAACCACAGGCTCGAGGCAGGGCAACCAGCAGAGACCCACCCTGTGACCCCATACCAGCGAGGCCCTGGCAATTGGGTAGCAGCAACACCAAAGAGGAAAATTGCCCCTTTTAAGAGCCTTTGAAGAATTACCATGCAATAGTTCTATTTAGCAGTATCATTCACAGACCCTTCAAATGCAGGACACAGATATTTGCATATATGAACAGTCAGGCCTTAAGGAAGGGTTTGTGACACTCATTGTCTTGGCTGCCTCCCAGGCTTAATGCCTTCTGGGTTCTTACAAAGGTCTCGCCCAGAATGAGCCTTTGGAGCACAGGAGATTTAGGAGAGGCACAAGAGAAAGGGAACAGATTAGAAACATATCAAATTAACTCAGCCTTTTTGTAAATCACGTCCTTGTCCAGCAGCTGTCACTGGAGCTGCCAAAGCTGTGCACTAGGATGAAACCTCTCTTCCCACACTAGTGCCATAGGAGCTGCCCAGCATTCCATCTCCTGGTCCATACAATGAGGTGTATCCCCAGCTGGCTGCACACTTACCTGGCTTTACTCACTGGCTCTCCACACGTCCTGCCACACAGCACTGCCTTCTCTAGTTTGTCAGCTTGGCTGCTGTTTCAGTCCAAAAGAGAGCCCAGCTAACAGAGATGTGCTAATCACCCCACTTCAGACAAGTTGGGCTGTATGGCAAAAAGAAATTTCTGAGAAATTTCTGCCTTCAGGGAGAAGAGCACAGCACATGTGAGGACAGTGGGATTCTTGTACACCTGGATGGACAGTTCAGAACCTGGACTGGAGGGACCAAACACCATAAAAAGGCTGCTGTGCTTCTTAGCTCTGGTTGGGGGTGAGGGAGAGAGAGACTTGGAACACTGTCCTGAGCCAAGGGTGGCTGCCTGATCATCACCAGGACATTTCTGTGCACAATGAGAGTGAAGCCAGGAGAGGATTGTGTGCCAAAAGGGTCTTTTCTGACGACAGAGATTTCCTGGGACAAACCATTCACAATCAAGGAGGTGCTTTACAGCACAAATAAACATTGATATCACTGAAAATGTTTTTCTAGTCCAGATGTTTAGGTACTTGCAGAGAACCCAGCTGGGAATCTCTACATCCTTTGGTCTTCCTTAAATGTACCGAGGTGCCTGAACTTGGTGGACTCTGCTCAGAGATTAATTAGGTGGGACTGACTTCCTGGACACTTTTTCTCTCCCCATATTTACTGTCCTGAGCTGGGCAAGTTCTTATCCTGCTCTCTGCACTGTTAAAGCTCTTGTAGTCATTTGGTCATGTGGTTTGAGGCATTTCCAAGGAAACCTCTCAGCAATTATTTCTGGAGATGGAAAGCAGTCTTTTAGGATGTCTTACTATCTATTCCACATACTTTATATTATAACAATTTATTCTGCAATGTGATTACATGTTGGCATAGACTCTGATTAGAGCTTTAAACAGGAACTAACAGCAGATATGTTGAATATGTTTTTCATCTGATGATGCACAATACCATTGATTGGATGTAGATTATATTCAGCATTAACTCCAGCTATATAAAAATATCACAAAGAAAAGTCTATCTCATGGCACAGAATACTCTTTAATTGCATGGATGCTTAGTACATGTTGTGACTTCTGCTTTTTTAAAAAATCCTGTACACAAGAAAAGTCATGCCTTTAACAGAAACATTAATCCAAGAAATCACCAAGCATTGTTTACTTTTCCTCATAATCTCCGCAGTTTTTTTTTATTTTCACCCACGCATTGTCATAAACCTAAAGTGATGGGGAAAAAAAAAAAAAAGCTGGATATGTTGTTGTCCAATGATAAAAGTTTAAAGTTCATCATGTCAGGATTCAGGAAACGTATTAACTGTTTCTTGCTGACTGCAAATACACTGCAAAGCCCTGATAAAGTTTTTTTTTTCTTCACAATACCCCTTGAAACTCATATCTTCACTGCACCTTATACTTTTGCCATCCTACAGACTCAGAGCATCTTTAGCAGATCTGTACCCCTTGGAGATGAGAAATGTCACTAAGTGTCCAATTTATTTGCCCATGATCATGGGGCTTGCAGCAGAACAGAACTGAATGAGGACAGGTCTTTAAGTTACTTTTTTTTATCCCTGGAAACCTAACTGCTGTTGGCTTTCTAGGGCTGAGGAAGGAGGTTGGGAACAGATATTTCAGACTCCCTGACAGAATATGATGGGATGTACATGACAAAAAGAATGAAGAAGCTAACCGTGATATCACTACAAATTCAAGGAAGACTAAGCTGTGCAGAGATTTCCAACTGAGTTCTCTACATAACCAAAAGGGAAGAAAATGTTGAAAAGAGGAAGTATTAAAAGGCAGGGTCAGATTCAGTCAAATTCCTCACCACCACCAAAGACAATGAAGATTTGCAGGTGTGGAATGAAGTGTAACCATGGTATGTCTTTGGGGAATTTTTGTAATAAATTCTGTTCTGTTTATTCCCTTATTGGACAATGTATTCTTCATTCATTTGGGTGCAAATGAAGGAGGCAAAAAGTTAGAAGGAGAGGTAGGAAAGAACTGATCTGATAAGGACAGGATAAAGGGAGGAGACATAGGGAGCTCCTGGTCAGATTTTTGAGAAATACAAAGAGGAATTTCTGTTTTCACTGCAATTACCTACAGCCAGCGGTGAAGCCTCCATCTTCCCTCAGGCCAGGTCTAGGGCAGAAACTTGTGCTGTACCATTTGTAATTCCAGCTAAGTCCATGGCTTTTTTTAATTTATTTTTTCACTTTTTTATTAACTGAAACTTCTACTATAATCTTGTCTTATATTGGTACACTTTTAGTTTTGCTAATTGTATTTTGGGCCAGGTGTCCACCAGGAGTGCTTGGCCCCATAGCTCTATCATCAAATATTTTTACTTTAATTTAGGACTTACAATGTTCACAACCACATCTTTGGTAGATGGAAAATAGTGACTATCAACTGACCTAGAGAATACTCTGATTCATGTTATAATCTGCAGGTAGAATCAATTGTAGAGAGACATATGAATTAAAATTGAAATAATTTTAAAGGCACAAAACCAATTTAAAAAAATTTGGAAAAAAATGTAAAGAAAAATGTTTATGCCTTATGAGAAAGTTCCTTTTCATCCTAAGCTCTTGTAACCTACAGGTGATGTTATTCTTGTACTTATAATTGAAGTAATTCTCCTCTGCAAATTACATATAGCCAAAAGATGGCAAAATCAAACCAATAAATGGGTGAAGAGAAGGAAGGAGAAGATTCAGTGGTGGTGTCGGAAAAAAATTCTATTCATATACACGAGGGTACAAGCAAGATGAGGCTTAAGGAAAGTGCATTTACGTCATGATTTCTGCAGAGAATATTATGAAATGAATATGCAGCAACAGAACAAGAGAAGGAGGGAGTCCAAACCTCCCCCAGGCTGTGTCTAATGTATTAGAAAAACTAATGGCTGGTGAACAGTTAACAGAAAGGAAGACAGCACCTTTCCACACAGAGAAATTTCAAAGCTGAAGCATTAGAGATAAAGGTTTCAGTAGTCATTGGTGGCATTGTGTCCACTCATAGCAACATGGTCAATGGACCAAAAAGGAATATTTCATTGAGTTTTAACACGGGCAAAGAAATGCCTTTAAATTTTTTATATTAATCTCATCCAAGGTAATAAAAAAGCAAAAATGTGGTAGAAGAACAGGAGACCTTGATGTACCCATCAAGAACAGCTCAAGTGGGTTATTATGAATAGGATTCTGCAAGGATTTTAACCTCCATAAAGACAGTAAGCATGGCTAGGCAATTGCAGGAATGTACAGACACTACCAGGATGATATTAGTAAGACAAGGACGAAAGAGACTGATATAATACACACCACAGAAAAAATAGAAGTACCATCAAAACAACACGAGCATGTGCACTTATTCTGTTGCTACAAGCCCTTGTTTAGAGGCTGAAAGCTGCCAGTTCCCTGACAGCAGAATGCATTGCTAATCATAGAGCAGGCTACGCTGGCAGGTTTTCAAATGCAAGTGAAAGTATTCAACTACAGAAGAAAGAAGGTCAAAAGTCAGTGAACTCCTTGCATACTTTAGTTCTTCAGATGCTTGTATGCTTTATTTTTCCTATTTGAACTGCTATGAGCACCAAACTACACAGAAGATCACTTTTAAGAATGATCTTCAATAATACAGTGGCCCACAGTTTCTTATAAAATTCTTTATATTTTTGATACTCGGAGCAGAATGGATCACGAAAAACAACACAATCTCTCTACTTCTTATAGTCACATCACTTTAAGGAAGCAATTTTTTCTCCTAATAAAAGCCTATCTAATAAATATATCACCTTATTATTTATATATCATTCCTAATACAATGGTGCCTTGAGGCCCTGTTCATGATGGCACTAATTGTCCACTGTGACAAGCAGACTTCTGTTTGGACTTGGATTTATTGTTGTCCTTTGTTGGCTACCTGAAGAATCAATAGCCCTCCTCTTTAAGCAAGGGGCTCTAAAGATGCTCTAAACTGTAGAAGTTGGATCCATTGTTCCTTAACACCTTCTCTTAATTTTTCAGCTATAGACCTTTCAAATTTAATCATGTAAGTTTTCTACTTTGCTCTTTCCCGATCCTCAGGAGAAGTTTCTTCAACTGATCATGTGATAAAAACTGTAATAAATACTCTGGATAATTTATAAGCAAAATTTTAGTGTCTATCACATGTCCTGAGATTCATCCACATATATCACAAAGAAGCATCAATCCACAGATTACGAATGAAGACAGACATGGCTAAATACATCTTCTATAGTTCATATAGTCAGGAAAATAATCTCTGTGACAGGATACAAGAATTCAGACATAATGAATATCATTTCACAAATGTACAGGTTACACTGAATTAGAGAGACATACCAGACTCAGAAGAATTTTAGAAAGCTGCAAGAGAAAACAGTCTGATATGTGAATTAATTATCTGACCCCTGCTTCAAATATGTCATATCCCTGTCGTTTCATTTTATTAAAAGACTGTATAATCATGAACATAATCATAAATGCAATGTTTAAGGAAAATCTGATTTGAACCTTTGTACGTGGGTCACATGTAATATAATTCAGCTTTACTCTCTTCTTAAAGTGATTCATATACAGAACTGCTACAAAAATATAAAACATAGAGGGAAAAAAAACTCTTTTCCAAAGAAAGAGTAACTTTTCAACCAAAATATTTAAAACAAAATTGTAAGGTCACTAATCCCATCACAATACCACGTTACCTAATTGGACAAAGGAATACTGACATTTTGTAGGACTAGATTGTAGCATGTATGACAAAATCACATCACTCTGATGGCAACACTGGAGGCATAAGCCTTTTTTCAAAATTAGTTAATTCTTTTTACTGAAACACATTTGAAAACATGTCCTTGGCCTACTACAGTAGCCATATAAGAAAAGCCTTGGAAGTTGAAGTCTGACTTTGTTATTTCATTGCCCTGTGTGTACTGAGATGATCATTCATGCTCGTTTGTATCATCATTTCAATGCAATAAATATCAGCCAATGATGTACAGGTCAGCAGGGATTGCTAGGAATATATTGGTCTGAATGGACAAGACTAATATTAATAACAGGATTTAGTACTAATCATTCTCATCTCCTTACTTGCAGGACTGTTTCTTCCAATTTTTTTTTTCTATTTAGAGACATTGCTGCTATAAATTTTGTTTGTGCCTCTCTTTCAAAGGTTTGCATTAAAATCTGTAAACAGTTATTCTCTTTACTCAGCATTTGATATTTACAGCCACACTTCACTAAGCTTTTGTTAAAGATCTCCTGCAACTATTACAAGCCTGTAGGAGCACATTGTTTATGAACTTAAAATAATAGAGAGACACCAATGTGGTTTTGTTTTAGACAGCATATGGCACCTACCTGGATATACTGCAGTGCCATGGATCGTTTGCTACAATTAATAGAGCTAGCCAATACAAAGAAAGGGTGTTTGGCAAAAAAATATGTTTTTTAAGGTTTTTCTCCAAATTGGGTTGAAATGATGATCTGAGATTTCCCAAAAAAAATTGAATTGTGAAAGGACTGAAACACGTCTTTTCTCAAATAGACTGGGAAACAGCTGTAGGAACCAGCAACGGGCAAGGGAAAAGAATGGCCCCTGGTCCTGCTCAGTCTCATTCTGCTCAGTGTGTTCATAGCCCTCTGCTTTGGGGAAGGTCGCCTGGGCTCACTGCACTGGGCCCCAAAGTGAATTTCAAGGTGAACAGATCATGACAAAGCTGCTCTGCCACTACAGACTGGGAACACCTCGAAGGACTCCGGGTCCCAAGCTGCAGGTCACACCTCACAAGGCTGCCTTCCTAAGCAGAGTTTCATACTCCCTGTTTCAGATGATGCTGCAGAGGGCACCTGGAAGCTCTGGAAGGCTGGGCTAGAACTGGAAGTCCTGAGAACACCCCAACCTGGCAGCAGCCTTGCTGTGGGGAGACTGCTTGGAGCATCCTAGTGTGGATTGCTCAGCTCAACCCCACAAACTGTAGCCATAGCATTTCCAGAGTGTGTGGCTCTAGGACAAGCTAAAAACTAAAGCACAGGTCTGTAGCTTTGGAAAACTTGTTCTACACAAAGGAGTCCTTGAACCTTAAGAGACAAGGTCTGTGCAGCTGCCACAGCATTCAGAGCCTCAGAACAGCAAGCCTGGAGCTGCAGATGGTGAAAGCACCTCTGGATGTGGGCAGCCCACTCTTCCTGTATCAAATACAAAGCACTTCCATTAACCATGGACGCTGGGACATCCCACCTGAGAGCTGCACTGAGAGTGGTAGGGAATTTTCAGCCCCTCTCTTGCTGCAGCTGGTAAAAGGCACCTCGTTGTTCAGGCAACAAACACTAATCCCCAGTCCTCTGTGAGTAAACGTTTCAAAAATAGGGAACTAAATGCCTACTTTAAGACTTTAATGTTCCAAACATCATGATGAAAAATTGAAGCAACGTTACTTCCTGCAGAGGTGAGACAGAAACAAATCAGGGGAGTAATTTACTTCAAAGGTCTCTGTGTTTACCTCTCCCTGTCTCCTAACTGGTGCACCAATCTTACTGACTGAAACCAAGAATGTAGTCAAGGGAAAAATGTCCACAAAATGCTCAAAACAGTTGAAATGAATGTAAAGTCTGATGGATTTAGAATTGGTTCTGACAGTTTTGTATTATATGACAGCATTAGGTGTTAATTTTCATTTTTGTTTGCATTTCTTGTCACAGTTAGAACCAAATTTTCCCTAAGGCAGAGCTGCCTTTGCAGCTTGACTCTGATCTGTTGGAAACCAATGGGAATTGGTGCTGCACAGAGTACTTCTGGCTTCTATGAGGAGCCACAGCACTTGCCACAGACCCAGAGGGCACATTCCATGCCAAAACCTCTGTGCCAGGGAGGAGAGAAATCACAATACAGCACATGGATACATTTGAGTAATGGGCTGCACTTGTTCTGTCACTTCTCATCCCTGAGTCTTGTAGTCTTTCACACAATCTGCTGTATTTTGCCTCACCCAAAAAGCAACCAGCTATTTTAAGTTGTTATATTTATTTCAGATTAAGAAAGCAATAAATCAAGAGAGTGGCAAAGGTTTTATAAGTGAACACAAAGTGAATTGCTATGTAAGAGGGAAAGCCAGATAACTCTGAAATGCAATAAAAAGGACTTATAGAGGAGATTGCCTGTTGCTTGTTAAGCACAGCAATGGTAACTGTTTGCTTTTATCAAAACACATGATTTTTGAACAATGAAATCTGACAGAACCATCCTAAAACATGCAGAAGTGTCCTGCCCAGATTCCCTGCTAATGTCCACTATACACAATTATTGTCTGGCTCTGCAAGACAGAATGTTTAAAGATTAAAAAGTGCAGTGCACAGAAAAAATGAGACTTAAGAATGACATCATCAAACACAACACAAAATGAGGCAGAATTACCAAAGGATTCCCTGGAGCGAAAAAAAGTCCTGCTGAGAACGTTCCTGCTGGGGCTCCCTAATTAATGTACCCATTTTCCACCTGTCACACAGCAGAATTAAACTCACTGCATCTCTGCTTTAATTCTCCACTCAATCAATAATTCGGATAAGAGATTCAAAGTTCTGTAGATTCTATGTATTGATCTTCTCCCACCCTCAATTTGCCAGTTGTCTCCACTAACTTTGAGCAGTACGTCACTGAAAGTCCATTTCATTTAAAATGTAATCATTTTGCCAATGCTGAACTGCTTGCCAGTTTTATTAGTCTTCAGAAAACTTACCCAAAATATGGAACAATGTGTGAACACATTGAGTATTGCCTAGAAACAGAAATCAGTGTTCAGTCCATGACTTCTCTTGCAATAAAAATTACTCTGTGCAGATACATAGACAGAAATTCCATATTTTAACCACCAACCCTTTCAAAGTTCATCAGAATTAGGCTACAGCTTCAAATACACTTTTTGGTTTTTTTCTCTTTGGCAACTTCAAATAATTTTTGCTGATTGGGAAAAAAAAAAAAAGTTTTACTTAATATATTTGAATAGAAAAGGTTTGTAACCAAAAGGCAAAAAATAAAAGAAAAAACCCTACCCTTATTCTGCTGAGGCAGCCTCTATCTTTTGCAACCCTGTAAAGATAGATCTCCAAACCTCATGAGGTTTCACAGTAATTAATGCAAACCATTTAGATCTGATTCTGAAAGATGAATGGACTAAACAATGGAAGGTAAATTACTTTTTGCTGTTTTACATCTTTTCAATTCCTCTGCAAGGGTCAGAGCTGACACGGGGAAGATTAAATAGCATACAGCACAAAACGACCCTTATCACTGCCTTTCTGGAAAATTTGTTTTCTATGTATGTAAAAGGTATATAATGCTTTTGACTAAGAAGATACATGGGCATCATTACTATGTTTATACCAAGTGAATAGAAATAGATCAGAAGATGCTCAGTTATTGGCGGAGAGATAGCAGAAGAAAGTTATTAAAATACAGAGAAAAGCACTGTTAGCAGCATCCAATGCAAGACAGGTCCCTGCATTGTTTTTCTGAAGATAAAATTCACTGAAAAAAAAGTTGCTGGAAAAAAGTAAGTTTCTGATAGCAATAAAGTCAGACATGAGTAAGGATCCCAGCCCACAGTATTCAGCTCCTAAAACTCAGAGTCTGGCTCCAGCAGTGCCACAGTGATGCATTTTCCAGAAGAATCTCTGCCCAGTAAATGCCTTTCCTGCATGTGTGTCATGGGGAAAAGGCTGATACATGAAGCCTGGAAAATCTGCTATTTGGTCAGCTCCCTTCCTTTCCCTAGTAAAGGCAAAGAGATTTTTGATTTGTGTAGTAGCTTAGAAGTATTGCTAGATAATAATTTTTCCCTTGATCTACCAAGTTATTTCACCACCAGCAGCCTGTCACCTTGGAAGAAACAAGGGAATAACTTTGATCACTTCTATGAAAAAGGGAGTGGAAGAGAATTAGAAAGGTTTACCAGCCTGGCAAAGTTCTCCCAGCTGTCCTGACTGACAGTTGTACCCAAGAGCTCATTAATTTTTTTTATTTTTTTTTTAATGGGATAGCCATACAATCATACATCATATAAACCAGATTTGGTTTTTGGTAAGTTAAGAGTTTTCAAATTCAGGTCTCCTATTATTCCAGGCTGCTCAAACCTGTGATAGAAGTGATCAAAGAATTCAAATCTCTAAGAGATGAGATCTCAGATTAAAGGCTAGCCTTGGAAATCAATGGTAGACTTGCAGTAGAAGAAAGGATTAGATTTTTATTATATTTTCCATTCTTTAAAAAAGAGTTGGAATATTATCAATTAGCTTCATTTCCTGGAAAAGTTCTTAAATTAAATAATCAAACATATTATAAGTGCCTGCAAGATAATAAGGAAATGGGTTACACCCAACAAAGATTTTGTCAGGAAGTCATCTTGCCAAGAAACCATCATTTATTTGTTAACGAGATAATAAGCTCTGTGGATAAGGGAGGAACAGTTAATATTGTGCCTTGAATCTAATAACATTTGCCATGTGATCTTACACAATAGCCTAACAAAGGCATGAATTAAACTGCTGCAAGTTAGGTACACAACTCTTTGGATTATCATGCTCAAAGAGAAATTATCTCTGTCATTTTTCCACACTTAGGCAAGATCATTGCATGGTTTCTGCAAAGGATTTGTCCTAAATATTGCTAGGCTCAATACTTTCTGTAATGGCACGATCACAGGACATGTAGCTGTCACCTTCAGATGACAAGAAACTTGGAAAGAGTGACAGTTTATCAAGAAAACAGAAAAAGATTTTATAGCGATTGTGGCAACCTGGAAAAATGTTCAGAAAAATGGAGTTAACAATTTGAGATATGGTACCTGTGAATAACCATATGTAGATGTATATAGTGTAAAATCACTAAGTAGTTGAGAACTTAAACCCTAATTGGAGAAAAAAATAGTTAGAATTTCAAATTATTTGAGCTGAAGATGAATTAATAGTAACATGCTGTATCACAAAAGGCAGTCAGGGCACAAGAACACAGAGAGTCAGGCCTGTAAAGACTCTGCTCTCTTTGCTATACTGTCACCATCTGCTTCAGAAAGATGCAGACAGGAATCCACAGCAGAGCACACTGCATCACAATGTCAGAGAGCAAACTCAAAAATGTGACCAGTTAGAGAAGACAGAAAGAATTCCGATCGTTTCTATAGAAGAGATACCTGAGAAGGGGTGCAAGCACTTAGAAAAGAATTCCTGTGTAAATAGAGAAATAAATTGATAAATCATGCAAACAGGAAAGGACTGACTTACGGCCCATGTCCTTGAGAAGAGAACGAGATGTACACAGCTAATGCAGCAAGCAGGAGTAAAGTTAGACCAGGAAAAACACACAGTGGAGAAAAGGACAATGCAGCACTGGAATATGGTCCCTAGGGCAGGCTCTGGGTTTCCCCTCAGTAGAGACCCTCGAGAAGAGGCTGGACAGAAAGCTGCCAGCAGTGGCAGGATGGGCTGAGGGTGGACAGAGCCCGTCTCAGACTCCCCAGCTGCTCTGAGCTGCACAGCTGCATCTCAGCCAGATGTTCTGCAGGCAAGAGAAACACACACACACACATGCAAGAGTTATCTCTGGAAAGATGACTGTGCAGATTTTTATGAGACACATTAGTGGTCTTGCCCAACCTTGCATGGACCCTTGCAAACTTCTGCCCTCCTGAATAGGGAAATGTGTTTTTACATTGGAATTTCAGAGTAAGGGAGCAATTCCAGCTGTATTATCAACAAGATCATGACAAAAATGGACAGGATCAATGCTTGTAGATACATGGCCATGCACAAACTGTGGGACCTGGGAGCTCTTCTGAGTTCTTCTGTCCCTTTCAATGTTTCATTCATCTCCTTACTCGGTGCAAACCAGATGGTAAATGCTGTCCCTCTCCTTCTGTTGCAGTCTCCATGGGGAAGGAATACAGGTGTACAAGCCAGAGAGAAATTTGCTTGCCATCCTTGCACAAGGCTAAACCTGTAGATAGCCAATATATAACAAAGAGTGCCTGGCTTTCAAACTCATATCACTCACCAGGATCAAATTATGATGCTTTTTTCAGAAGACTCTGGAGCTGTTTTTTGCTGTACCATTTTGTTGCCATAACCTTGATGCATTGGTTCTCTTCACCAAAGGTCTCAGTGTTTAGCTACAATAAATCTAAGTCTGTTGTTCTGTTCTATTCATTTTCTGTGGGACCAGTGCTAAATGAGTTGGTCTTGAAGAGAACCTGTTTCACTAAGCTAAAACAAAAAATCTCTATCCTGACAGTATCTATTAGAAATGAGATCAGTAGCAAGTGGGGAAGAAGCCCAGCAGAAGTTATACCTATTGTGCAACTGGACTGAAGAAAAGGGCATTTCACTTACAAAAACTATCACTCATTTACTATTTCAACAGAGAAATCTCATATTAACTGAATTTGTAAAGCCTGCAAAGTCACAGCTGCATTGATTTATACCAACAAATGTACTCACTAAGTCATTTATTTAAACGCTGTGAGAACACTTCCTTCTAGAAAAAATGCACTGCATTTAACAAATACTGTCAATAAAATTCCTTGGTTTCTGTGAAACAACAGTCTTGTCCTGTGTACCCACTAGAAAATCATAGAATGGTTTGGGTTGGAAGGGACCTTAAAGAACATCTCATTGCAACCCCCCTGTCATGGGCAGGGCCACCTTCCACCACACCAGGCTACTCAGAGCCCATCCAACCATGCCTTGAACCCTTCCACAGATGGGGAAGCCACAGCTTCTCAGGGAATCCTGTTCCAGTGTCTCACCACACTCACAGGGAATAATTTCTTCCCAACATCTCATCTAAACCTGCTCTCTGACAGTTTAAAGCCACTAAATAAGTGTTACAGTGAGATTCATGCAACCTACTCTGTGATACCCATTTAACAAGGCTTTTTGGAGAGGTGAATAGAGGAATCCATGGGAGGTCTTAAATCAGTCCTTGACAATACCACAATGTTACCTCAGATGTGACACAGAGAACACTGCAGCAGCACAGGTTTCCCTCAGATCCCACATCTATAAACTCAATACCTGTTTGTGCAAGAGCAGCTCACTCTTAACAGCACCTCTATTAAGATTACAAAGCTTGTTTTGTCCTGATTAGGACATTTTTGTCATGTAACCATTTATTATTGACTATAAGGATGAAAAAAATGTCACGGTACAAGGGTTTTAGACTGCAGTCTATCCTGCAATGATGCAAGGCTCCCAATAAGACATTTTAGTTGTAGACTATATCAAAACAAACCTTGAAAACAATACCTTCAAGCAGTGGTAGCAACGACTTCTTTCTATTTCAATAAAAGCTTTCCATCTCAAGATCCTAAAGAGCTTTTTAAATATTAATCAAGCCTCTAAGCAGCCCTGGAGATGCTAAAATACTGCAGCCAATGATCAATTAAACCATACACAGTTTATCCACTTTATAGATAAGGCATGGCACAAATGCAGAACTGCCCAAAGTTGCTCTGCACAGAGCCAGATGAGGCTCTCCTGAGTGGATGGGAGCCACTTTGGCATCTGAAATATCCTCTTTACAGTGTCCCATGATGACTGTACTATCCAGGCTTGTCCATTTATCTTGGGGATCCAAATCCCTATTAAAGGAGAAGTGACTGCTACTTCTATTCTATCATAGATGAGTGACTGAGGTACAGGGAGATAAATGATTTGCCCAAGGTCACACAAGAGACCTGTAGCAGAGAAATAGGGTTTTGCTCAGTATTCCTGTTTCTTCTCAACAGCCCAAATTCTTTCTTTATTTTCCTTTTTTTTTTAATATCCCTTTTTCAGCACAGTCTAGAGGGTACTGAATCAGCCTGAATGACGTGTTATCTTGGCAGCGTGGGGATTTATTTTTTTGTTATAGTTTTGACATGTGTAATGAGTAAAATAGTCTGTACTTGCAGCATTATTTATCCACTAGCCTTAACTGCAGTGTTCAAAACCTCCCAGTGACTGCACCTTTCAGAGCACATGCAAGGGTAGCCTGTTATTTGTCAAAGCTCACAAAGGCATTGCTGAGAGTGCAAGCTTTGTTCCTCAGACAGAACGCTCTTCCCCTTTTATGCTGCAAATTTCTGGGCAATGTCAATACCCGTTTAAGAGGTCTCCCACTCTCTAGGCTCTTTCTGTCATGTGTTGACATCTTCTAGGAATCAGCAGATTTTATGCCTCTATTCAATTCACTTGACCTGCCTCTAAATGTGTTCCCGGCATCAGAAAANACCTGTAGCAGAGAAATAGGGTTTTGCTCAGTATTCCTGTTTCTTCTCAACAGCCTAAATTCTTTCTTTATTTTCCTTTTTTTTATAATATCCCTTTTTCAGCACTGTCCAGAGGGTACTGCATCAGCCTGAATGACGTGTTATCTTGGCAGCGTGGGGATTTATTTTTTTGTTATAGTTTTGACATGTGTAATGAGTAAAATAGTCTGTACTTGCAGCATTATTTATCCACTAGCCTTAACTGCAGTGTTCAAAACCTCCCAGTGACTGCACCTTTCAGAGCACATGCAAGGGTAGCCTGTTATTTGTCAAAGCTCACAAAGGCATTGCTGAGAGTGCAAGCTTTGTTCCTCAGACAGAACGCTCTTCCCCTTTTATGCTGCAAATTTCTGGGCAATGTCAATACCCGTTTAAGAGGTCTCCCACTCTCTAGGCTCTTTCTGTCATGTGTTGACATCTTCTAGGAATCAGCAGATTTTATGCCTCTATTCAATTCACTTGACCTGCCTCTAAATGTGTTCCCGGCATCAGAAAAGCCATTCCCCACACACACACATATAATGAAGGCAAGATCAATAGCACAAGATAAAAACAAACAAGCTAACTAAGGCAAGTCTAAAGTCTTAAGAGCCATCCACAGATGCTGCTATCCGGACTGTTCAATATGATGTTCTGAATTGCACACAGCAGGGTTTCATTTGCTACAAATAGCTCTGCACCAGCAGCATCTTCAATAATTTTATCATGCAGTGTTCCCTAGATAGACCAATATTTCATTTAATAAACAGCAAATTAAAATAGCAAATGTAGTGAAAGACAAAGCATGAATAGATTTGCTTCAGAGTTTTAAAGGGAAAGATTGAATTATTTTGTTTGGTTTGTTTTTTTTTTAGTATTTTCTGTAGTTGCTCATAAGGTCACCTTCATGACAATTCCAACGGGTTTATCTTGTAGTGCTCACTCTGACATACAGCCTGATGATTTATTATTGCTTAGTTCTTGATACTGTTCACTGCACAATCCAATCTAAGAGAGACACATATTTCTCAATTCAGGGACTTCTTTTATTTTATGAAAAATCAGCTTGGTGCTTTGTGGTAAAAACTAGACTTGGCATTTGATCTAAATTTTTTTTAAGTATTTCCTTCTATTTTCTGTTTCTCTGCTGCATCTTCGATGTATTCCAGGATCGTTTTTGTTTCCTATTCCTTTGCTTTTCTCCTCTCACCCTATTTTTCTGTGGCTACACCCTAAAGAAAAATCTGGCACAGCAGCAGTTCCTTACAGACACTCTTATCTAGATTTCTGTTTCGTACTAGTGGGTGACATGGTGATAGATTTCATAGACTTTCTCTTCTCATTTGGGAGAAAGAATATAATTATGCAAAGGAGGGTTAGATGGACGGTAGGAATATATCACTATTA
This sequence comes from Thryothorus ludovicianus, assembly GCA_013397245.1. NCBI lineage: Eukaryota > Metazoa > Chordata > Aves > Passeriformes > Certhiidae > Thryothorus > Thryothorus ludovicianus. Next base: position 341,912 of record VZTB01009808.1, read on the forward strand.
ACCCACGAGAACACATGCAGATTCACTCTGGTTATGTGCTTAGAGGGGGAAAAAAAGCCCTTCATATCCTAGACAAGATATTTTCTTCTCCTTGTATTAATATCAATTCAAGGGTAAGCCAACAATTCTCGTCATGTCATTCCAGTGTCTATGGTGTTGTGATAGGGACCATTTAAGCTCTGCTTGGCTGCAAAGCTGTCTCCAGTGTTCCCATAGACTGTCTAAGCCATTTGGAATCATTAACCCGCATGGACCAGGCTGCCCAGAACTCAGAGACATTCCTTCAAGGCTGCCAGTCATTAGCTGGTACGTTAAGTAGCTAATGGTGCTCTCACAATATCTGCTGCATCATGCAGGTGCAACAGAATAAACATTTTTTCCCACTGGTGCTTTGTCCTAAATCATTAAGGACCCCAATCCTGCAAAGATTTATGCCTGTGAATAAGTTTACTCACATGAGCAATCCTGTTTCAACCCTCTTAAACACACGCTTGTAGGGTCAGAGTCTCAATGATCAAAATATCAGGTGTTTGGCTAAAAGCTTATGGAAATGCAAAACAACATCAGAAAACATAAAAAAAATTTAAAAAAAAAAACCTTTCTGCTCTGTATTTCTTTGTACTGAGGAATATTTGCAGGAGTATCCAGCTCAAGGCCAAAGATTAGAAGTCTCACCTGCTCTCTTATGACCCCATTACTTGTCCGCCAACTGATCAGCATATAAATATATATATATATTTGAGATATACATACATACATACATATATATATATAAAAGCAGTATGAATATTCCCCAATGAGTTGGCTGCTGGAAAGGGAGACTAACTGAGGATATGTAAATTATTAAAGCCACAAACTGTTTGTGGAGCCTCCTGGCTCTCCTGGGTGAGGTTGGTGGGATCAGCTGGCTGTCCCTGGTGGGGCTGAGCTGGGGCAAGGTTAAGCAAGCACCCCCATCTCGTGTCTGCAGCTATCAGACACCTTTGCTGACTCGCTGGCGCCAAGAAGTCAGGCACCACCCTCTACCCCCAGAGAAGCACAGGAGGTTGCAAATGGTAAATTTAATACCGCAGCAGGAGGTGCCATTTACAGTCCCAAAGGATGAGTCTCCCCCTCTTCCCTTTCATGCTCATATAAACAAATGGAGGCTGATGCAATTTTGAATCCTGTTGGCTTGTTTTGTTTTTAAATATGTAATTTCCTCCTTATTTTAGCATCTAGGCAGGGTAGCATTAAAGGATTTTTGTACACATGACTGATGGTTAAACTGCAATGAGGATTTGTGCTTTATGAATCCATTGAAGCATTGGCAAATACAAGCAAAAAAATAAATTAAAAAAAAATTTACAAGCAAAAAAATTGTGTCTTATTAGTAACGTGCATTTTGAAAGAAAAAGAGATTAAGGTGCCTGCACAACCAAGCCTTACACAGAGTATTCTTTGTCTTAGTTTAAAAGACAAACAAAATCTACTGCAGAAAAGACTATCAAATATTTGTATAATGCTTGCCTGCTTTGCTCCATTTATTGTAGCATATTCGTTCTTGGAACAACGTCTTTAAAAGGTTAAAATCATAAATTATTTTCATTTTTTAAAAGTTACATATTACCTGGCACTGTTTCAAAGAATAAAATAATATCTAGTGAAAATCACTGCCTTATCAATTCAATCCACTCCTTTTATATGTTGCTAGAACAATGCAAGAAAACATCTTTTGTATGATCAAAAACTTTTTTAAAATAATTACCATCTATATTGGAAAGATGCTTCAAATCAATATTTTTACTGGAGGTGTTTGAGATTAATGCATTAATTAAATAATTGGAAAAATGCAAGACGGGAGAAGTATGCAGCTTCTAAAAACAGATACAGAAAATAAAAATTAATTCATCTGAAGAGAAGACTGGCACGTTTTCAGAGGATCCAAGGGCCACACTCATTTTTCAGTCCCCTTTCCTATACAATGTGGGCCAGAGGATTCCACTTTGTGGCTTCTGAATCATACCTGGTCATGTGAGGTTGGGTGATATCAGCACTTTTACAAGGGCACCAATCCTTCTAATTAGAGAATCTATTTGATTTCCAGGCCAACTCTTGTGGTCATCCAGTTACTCTCACTGCTAAAATAAATGGGGCAGCAGAGGCAAAGGAGTCTTGGCAGCTGTGAGTGACAGGGTGACGGCAGAAATGGGAAAGGAGAGAGATCACAGAATACCTCAATTTGGAAGGGACCCTTAAAGATCATAGAGTTCAACTCCCAACAGGCCAAAAATATATCTAGAATTAGTAGACCAGAGGAGTGGGTCGGCACATTAGCAGGAAACATGGAGCATTTCCCTTGTCAGCATAAACATCTGTGACATTTCAGCCATAAATTACCCAGAGCATGCCAGGTTGCAGCATCCTGGCTGCTGCTCCAGGTTGTGGTGGATTCACCAGGTGGATCCTCCAGGGTGGATCCTCCAGGCTGGATTCACCGGGGTGGATCCTCCAGGGTCGATCCCCCAGGCTGGATCCTCCAGGCTGGATTCACTAGGGTGAATCCTCCAGGATGGATTCACCAGCGTGGATCCTTCAGCGTNAGGGTGGATCCTGTTGCATGGATTCACCAGGGTGGATGCGCCAGGGTGGATTCACCAGGAGGATCCTCCAGGGTGGATCCTCCAGGCTGGATTCACCGGGGTGGATCCTCCAGGGTCGATCCCCCAGGCTGGATCCTCCAGGCTGGATTCACTAGGGTGAATCCTCCAGGATGGATTCACCAGGGTGGATCCTCCAGGCTGGATTCACCAGGGTGGATCCTCCAGGGTGGATCCTCCAGGCTGGATTCACCAGGGTGGATCCTCCAGGCTGGATTCACCAGGGTGGATCCTCCAGGCTGGATCCTCCAGGGTGGATCCTCCAGGGTGGATCCTCCAGGCTGGATTCACCAGGCTGGATTCACCAGGGTGGATGCTCCAGGGTGGATTCACCAGGGTAGATCCTCCAGGCTGGATCCTCCAGGATGCTGCAGAGCCCCGAGCAGGGCTCCTGCAGGAGGCAGAACCTGGGATCGGGCTTTCCGTACAGACCCAGGACCGCACACGCCAAATGCAGGCAGGCACAGGGTAAATAATTCACTGCTACATCGATTCCAGCGGGGACGGAGGGAGAATCTGAGGACACAAGAAGAGTTTTGCTCTCCTATCTCACACACAAACTTCCCGGTGGAGCCGAGGGCAGTGGTGAAGGCACGCAGCCTCCCAGGCAGCCCTGTGCTGCTCAGCACACACACCTTGGGCTCAGGACACAGCCACAGGCTCCCAGACAGCCCCTACAGCCTTATTGCCCTCACAGCCCCCATCTGTACTCCAGCCCTTTCCCCATCCATGAAACACAAATTTAACTCTGATTTTTTTTCCTCCTTTTTGTCCACAGTTAAAATGCAAGATTCATCTCTGCATCCTTATTAGTATAAGGAATGAAGGCCTGCATTTGACTGTCTGACACATCACAAAAACATGGAACATTCATTAAAGATTTATGGCAACATCAAACATTCTGCTTTACTTTCAATTTTGTCACATAATCCCAATAAAACAGTGATTTAGCTGTACATGTTTAAGTTATTTGTCAGTGCTGAGTCCTTCCCGTATCACTGCTGACACTCAAACACCTAAGCCAGTGGATTCAGCCTCCATGGGCTCTGTCTCTTTTGGGAGCATTTTAAGGATTCTTCTTCTGCAGGAGTATGTTCAGATTGGGCTCTATATTATTTAAGCTTTCCAGGAAAAAAAAATAAAAAACCTTCTTAAGTAATGCATTAGTGTTATTGTTATCTAGAGAAGGCTTGTGGGACTAAGTGAAAAGATAAAGGAAATAACAGAGACATGTAGCAGTGCTAATGTTAATATTTGATTAGAAATATTCCAAACAAGATGTCAAGACAAATTCAGCTCTTGTTATGAACACACACCCAGCTCACTGAGGCTGAAGTAGTGTGTTCAGAGGTACAGTTTAGAACTCACATTATTTGAAATTAGTTTATGTTCATAAAATGAAGATCGAGTCTGGGGAAAAACAAATAAAACAACACCCTAACCCTTCCAATGCAATGCTCAGAATGAGTTAGCAAGCACAAGAACTACTGGAATCAAATTCATACCTGTTCTTCTATTATTGCATGTTACTTAATTTACAACAACACTGTTTGCAGCATCAAACCATTTGACTTCATCTTCCCAAAGTCTTAAATTAAATAATGTGTCTAAAGTCCTCATACTTAACACATTTTCAATTCTCTTTTTGACCACAGCTGCCACAGGCATAATTTCCTGAATTTAAGTGGCATGACAGCACTCTCCTCTGCTACACCATGTCAGTTCACTCTCCTTTTGATAGAGTTTCATGTATTCAATTGTTAATTGTCAATGTTTTTACACAAGACTTGCCCACTGCAGCAAGGAAGAAAACAATCTAAAAAAACAACCTGCCTCAGGTTGTAAGTCACCGTGATGGTGCCAATATTGTCATTGTCGACAATGATGTTCAGGGAGAAGATGGAGAGGGAAAGGCACACAATTAAGTCTAAGCTGATGGCATGATACCCAGAAGCAATTGTCAGAGAGAGAAACAAGGGGATGGAATTGGATGCAGAGCAGTCAGGAGCAGAGAAATTGAGCTGTGTCTCAGTTGGGTAAAGATAGCAGGTGAAATTATACAACTGGACAACATCATCTGGAGAGAAAGCAGGAAAAATTTAAAAATGGAAAAGTAAATAAAACAGGAAAACGGGAAAAAGAGGGAGCTAAGGAAGAAAAGAGTGGCTGACTAGGGATGGGGAAAGAATGGAGTAAGCACCAAGGGAAGCTGGAATGTTGAGAAGGCTTAAGAACTAAGCATAAAGATCAAGGCTGGATATGGCAATCTGGCCAATTGCTTGAGACTTGCTAAAAGCCACCAGAACTCAACCCTGAGCCGTGATGTAACTGCAGGAGAAAAATTCTCAACAGCAGTTCCTGCCTGTGCTGTGGCCTTCTCAAAACTGGGACTTAGGTTACTGGGTACATCAGAGGATTCACCTGTTCTCTCTGTCTGAGCTCCCCCATTAGCACATGACTGAAATAGTAATTGTTTCCTGCATGGTAGTTCTGGTAGATTAGGAGGGGAGACAGTACTGGAGCCAGAGAAAGGTATGAGATGTGTGAAAGCATTTCAAGAGAATGGTTAAGGACACATTTCTTGATGATGGGCACAGAAGTCAGCAGCAGCCAGAAACAGAAAAGAAGGGGAAGGAAAGACACACCTGAGGCAGTGGGCAGAAGGGCTGGAGAGAATTGTCAGGAGCATCCAATATGGACAAGAAGCATTGGGAGCTTAGGCCATGTTACTGTGCATCTGTTAGAATTACCTGTGCAGCCCCCTTTCACCATTCCCCCGTTTTTATATCTATCTCCTGTGCTCTTCAAGGTATCATTCATAGAAATTACAATTACTGTCATTTCATTTATCTGCCTCTGTTTCAAGATGTCTGCATGCATCTTAGCTCCTCTGATAAAGGTGTTTCACAGAAGTCTTAAGGAAAAAGAAAGAGATCAGAAGTGGGAATCAAAAGTCACCATAACTAATAAAGCTTACTTAATTAGACACTATACAATTATTTTATGATCCATGAGGTTGCCTGCAATAATTCGGTCAGTGAAATAAAGTACATTTTAGATTTTTTCTTTCCATGAGAAATCACCTCTTCCATAATATTTAAACAGCATTATGACCCAAGCAGTAATAAATAGAAGGCTTTTAAATACAGCTGCACAGGAATCCATAAACTACAGAATTGTTTGTGATGTATTTACTTCAGCTCGCTTCAAAGCAGGACTAGCCTTCCTTAAAAAAGGGAAAAAAAAAACACAACAAAGAACTGACCTTGGTTTTGCTGAAGAAAATCATTGACAGCACTTTGTGGGGAAAAGATAGACTGGTAAAACACAAAATCTTTTTATATTAAGACATGTCAAGTTACATCAGAAATAGTTTTGGACTATGCAACTGTATTTTGTCTCAGGCATTTGCTAAACTTAACAAGCTGGAATAGACAACAGTAGAGTTGTTCAGATTTATTTCTTATTTTCTTCAAACGCCTGTGTTTGTTTCTGAGCAAGAGGATGATTTTCTCATCCTGAGAAACAGTGAAAGAGACAGTATTTTTCAGTGTAAGTCGGGAGATGGAAATTAATGAAAGATACTTGTAAATCATTCATCAGCCTTGGCAGTGCCAGGCATTTTGCATTTCAATACCTCCATGGTTCTAAGAACAGCATAAGGTAAGTTTATAGAAACCAGACTATTTCCTCAGCAAATGTATCACGGATTTACCGGGAGAAGGATTTTCACCCCTTCCATCTCCTGATTAGGGCAGAACAGACCATTGTAGCAGCTCTCCTCTGAAATATTCCTGGCATGCTGACAGACTTTTTTCCCAACACTATTGCATCCTAATGAGCAAGACTCCAGCCTGCTGTAAGAGCTGTTTCTCTCGCTTACCACAAGGTTTTGTGCACATGTATGTGACTCTTCTGAGAATGAATTGTGAACACTGTGTTTTCCATGTACAAGTGTTTCTTTTCTGAGGCACTGCATCTCCTCATTGAAGACATTCAGCTTCTTCCTAAGGCAGCAGGATACTGGTTGTCACATTATGTTTCAGTCTTAGATGACAGCATATTTTTCAAGTGTCCCTGCATTTACCTCAAAGTTTCCTCTCTGTTGACAAAAAGTTGCTCCTAAACAAGCAAGAAATTGTGAACTAGGGGGTGATGCCTCCTTTCTAAAGCCCTTAGCAGGTCTTTGCTTTCTCAGATTCTTTCCTTTTCCTTCTTTCATAAGAACTCATGCTGCTTGCCCATATCAACATTTAGAAAATGTAGATTTTTTTTTTTTTTTCAAAAAGAGCACATCTGCTTGGGTAGAATTACAACAAAAGAAGCAGAAATGCTTTTCATTCAGCTACAAGAACTGTGGTAGAAGTCTGAGGGCTCACTTATCTGAGTTACAGCATGTTCCATAAACGTGATTGTGCCCTAATGATCCCACTGTCCTTTAGCAAAGCCCTGGGGCCACGCAAAGTGTTCAGTGCCATGGACAGCAGCTCATGTTTTGCACACTGCCTAAGGCCTAAATAGGCCTTTCATATACAGGCCAGATGTTCACTCTTTCTTAGGCCAGCTTAAGGCTAGAACAAACCTTTTCAACCAGGGTTTATCAGAGTTTCTAAATTACATGCTGGGAAGAAATTTAATTGGTTTAATTAAGAAAGTTTATTTCATGGTAATTCAGTTTTGTTATGCTGCAAGACTTAATGTGTCCTCTGATAGGAGTGATTTGTTATAAATATTCATAGCAATCCTCTTCTCAACCAAGCCAAAAAAAAAATATATATATATTCAAGTAGAAAGTTGCAAATTTAAAAAAAAAGGAGTACTTTCTATAGTCTGGAACATGACTGATCAAATCTAGCAGTAGCATCCACACCTATTTAAGCCAAGGTAATTGTCATCTCTCTGTATAAATGACACAGTGCTCATAGATTCTTCCTGTTTTCAACAGAAATGTCAAAGGCAACAAGGTCACATCCTGACTGCTTTTTTCCCATGAAGTTTTAGTCATTATTTTTCTTGACCAGTTGCTGTGTGCTGCTGAGGTTTGGGGGGTTGTTTTGAATTTGGTGGGTTTTTTTCCCAAAAACCATCATAAGAAAGAAAACATTTTATGTGATATTATTCAATGCAAATATCATAAAGCTGATTTATTGTGTTTTGAAGTGAGCCCTGCTTGACTGAGATGTCTGACAATGCACATTTCAGCCAGAGGTAGAAAGGCAGTGTAAGCCAGAGGCCCTGCTACCTGTGAAGGTCATGACTTAATCCTTCACACTGAACAGACACCATGACTTAGCTGAAAATTCAAGTTCACAAACATCAGTCACTACCATAATAGGCCTGCAGGTCAGGCAAGACAACAGGAGGAAAACTAATGTTGATTCAGTTGGGTTCTTCTGAGGCTCAGGCATCCTTCACACTGTTCCCTCTTTGCCCCTCACCACCAATCATCACCACGGTGAGGAGGCTGCAAGGAACATTCATTTCAGGATGCACAGAGATCCACACAGATCAATAATGTGTTCATCTTTCAGCAGCAAATTCACTGCAGGCAAATGATGTCCCCTGACCAGGTACCCCTGCCCCGACACCACAACCACTGCTGTCCCCTGACTGAGTCCCCAAACCATCCAAACTGGAATGAGGCAATAGTTTGTCCTGTAAACCAAAACTGGAGGGAAGTCTGCAAGAATATCATAGGAGAAATCCCTCAGCCATTGTTATTGACTTTGTAAGATTTTCTGTTACACTAATCCCTCAATGTCACGTGCAGGATCCTGGCTCTGTGTTTTAGCTGCTGTTCAAACACAGGTAGAAACAGCATTTCCCAAATGAACACCTGATTTAAAAGAACACAAGAAAAAGTAGGAGAAAGAGACATGCCAGACTGTTATACACTGAAGAGACAGGGAAAATATTTTTGATTATTTTGAGCAACCCAAGATGCTCAGTTCTTGATATGTTGAACTGCATTTACTAGTTTTTTCATTAAAAAACCCAAGTCAAATAACTAAATGGTAACAAAGGCTTTCCAAGAACTTTATTTGTCAGTCACAGCATGACTCTAAAAGTCATTTATTTTGTGAGTCTCAGTTTGGCCCTGAGATAGAAGACATCTTTACACGTATTGTGCAGATTTGCATGATTTCCTCAAGGCTTTTAAAAACTGCAGCTCTCAGATATGAAAAAAACACACAGGTACATTTTCAAATATTTCTTTTCAAATACTTTCACGTTCCTGGCAAGTAAAGCAATGAAAAAATACTGAGATTATTTACTAGGATACACAGCGGTACCTGAAGTCAGGAGTTGCCCTGAACAGACAAAAAGAGAACACCTTTTATGCTCCAAGTCTATTTTGCCTTGTATGATTTGTAGCAGACCAAGCACAACTCTTGATTCTGTATCTGAGGTGGACGCTGATGAAGTGTCAGATAACACAAAAATAAAAATAAAAGAATGATCTGTAAGAATTTCAGCACAGGATCTACAAAAGGGTTATTTTTAACATCCATCAGTTAAAACCCCTTTATAGGAAAGGTCCTGAGCTGCCCTCACTCACATGAACGGCCAAGAGAGACTCTGAATGCAGAACAAATGCATTTTAAAGGATGTGTGAGTTCCTTTCTTCCCTGTTAATACTACACTGTGTAGAACTCTTTATCACCCAGTCCCTATAAGAGCTGCAGTGCTTTCAGATATTCTTGCTGAAAAAAACCACAAACTAACAAACAAACAAAGGAAAACAAACAAACAAAAACACCAACCAATCTACAAATAACCCCCTATTCTTCAGCAAACAGATCAACTTCTCCTCAGCTGGTTAAATTAGGGAAGTGATGAGCCTTCCCTAGGTTACTAAAACACATAAATCAGATTTCTTGACAACACCTCTCTGCCAAATCATAACATGGAAAACAAATCCATTTACAAAAAATCCAATTGATACAAATGGTATTTTCTTTTCAGTTCCCACGGCTATATGAGTATTTGAGGCAACAAGAAGGTAGAATTAATCTTCTTTAATACTGCAAGGAACACATTTCAAAATAAACAGTATTAACCGTCTATTCCTTTTTTATCAAAACAAAAAGGATAAATAAGCAGCATCACTGACTCTTATTGTGAGAGACTGGCAGAGCCAGTAGCTGACACTACCACTGGGAAAGAAACAATCTGCCTTTTTAGCTGGCCCTCCTGCACTTGGAGGTTAGGTAAGTGCACTGAAGGTTAGAAAAGTGTAGTTTCCTTCCACAATCTAAATGTGCCAGCCTGTCACAGCACTACAGACAATAGATGGCTGGTGACTGCTTGCTCTCTGTCTGGTTTTCTGCAGCTCTTGATGACAGCTCTTTCTCTCAAGTTTACCAGATCAACGTTGCCATAATGGCTTATGACAATGCAGCAATGCAGGACTACCTGCACAGATGCACATTTATTCTTTCTGTTGACAGAAACTCAATTCATTTTTCAGAATCCACAAGCTCCCTACAAAATGAGCTGTGGAACACTCTCAGCTGCAGTGAATTGAGCAGTTTTGAGAACAAACCATTGGGAGAAGACATTATGTGGCAAAAGCACCTCAAATTCCAATGTGCTCTTTCCAGAGGGAGAAAAAAAAATCTTTAAAAAAAATTTCATGACCCAGACAACATCAGATTACATACGTGCACCAAAAAAATATATTGCCCTTCTGAGTTTCCAGAATCAATTTTCTGGATTTGAATATAATTTTTGAATCCTTTGTTTGCATTCATAAAAATTGTAAGAAAAGAAAGTATATGGAGCAACCTGGTTGCAAGCAAGGCCATATTCTTGGATGAGATGAGAAATCCACAGAAAGGGTTGTATTAAAAGAAGTGTGGGGAAGGGGAAAGGAAGAAAATTGGAACACAAAGCTATGAGACCATTATATGAATTTAAAAGAATGCTTTAGTGGACAGAGGCAGAGATAGCACGTGTGACAAGAGAAATAAAAGGTTTAAACCTCAGTATCATGTGCAGAAAGGAAAAGCCCATCAGGAGCAAAGTATTCCAGATGATGGAGGAGATCATTTCTGCTATGAATTTTTTAATACATCAGAAAGAAATGAGCTACGTGCCAAAACAGCCAGAAAGAAAAACTCAAGAGAGGTCTGACCAAAGACACCAGTACTTGTTACCAAGATGAACAGTTGGGCTGCAAAAATCTTAGCTTTTATTCTAGACAGACTTTTCTTCAATAATATCCACTTGCATATCTACAGAAAAATTTACTTAATTCACCTCTCTGACTGCAGGTAAAATCGCTATATTAAAAACTTGCTGTTAATATTTTCTGTTCCACTCAAATGCATACCTGTCTTATGAATCATTGCAAGTGCACTATACTTTAGCTTTAATTCACCCGCAGATTTATCTGGGAACAAAAAGATTATTTAAAAGAAGTCATTTTAACATTTTGCTACACTTTTACTATTGCTTTCAATGGAATTTGGTGTAATATATGGTTTTGGCTATGCATTGTGCCACTCTGAGTACAGACACACCATTCAACCACAAATTATCTCTGCTTCTCATTACTAATGTTCATTCACTGCATGAATTCCATGCAGGAACTACACCTTAAAGCAACATCAGTCCTCTGTGAAATTAGAAACTGAAGACTGTTTCATTAGCAACCTTTTTATTTGATGTCGACATTGCACAGGCTTTAGACTGAAGTTCATAACCTGTTCATAAGCAGTATTTTTTCAGTTCACTTGCTACCATGGAAAAGAACCAAACCAATTAAGAATGCTAAAATTGCCATTTCGTTTTCACTAAGGAAAGAGAGAGATTCTGCTAAACTGACAATAAAGAAAAAATATCTCACTATGGGAATTATCCAATTTGACTAGATAGGTCATTTCATTAACTAAAAAGTAACATCTCTAATCAGTCTTTCTCACCTATAAATTACCATTATCTCTTCAAATCTTTAATTCACTGTTGCTTTTCTTCCCATTTGCTAACAACTACTGCCTTTGAAACACTACCATCAACCACATCAAAGGCATTTTAAATAGAGGGGGGGGTTCACTTTGGATTGTACAGCACACGAATCGTTTTCCCCACTTTTCCCTCCGCTGGTATATTTTAATATAAATATGCTTAAACTAGCATTACATTGTGTTATTCATAACATACACTAAGTGTCATGGGAAGTAAGTCAAGTAAAACCTGTCCAGTGGATTCCTCTCCAAGCACAAAGAGCAACAAGAAGAATCTTTCATGGGCAAGGTGAATTCAGTCTCAAAGGAGCTTGCTGCATGAAATGGTGCAAAGGGGTGGAGGGGGAAATCCACATCCACAAGGAAAGCACAGTGCCCACATTGAATGGATGCACATTTTAGTGAACTAGTATGTATCTATACCTGAATACAAATATACATATATACAGACACACACATGTAGATAAAAGACCAAAAGGCCAGTTAAAGCTGCTTCCAGAAATTCCAAACTTATGGGACCAATAACTCAGGCAGACATTGATCCTAGCACTGGACCCCTGTATCAAGTACCAGACACAGGCCACTGCTGTCATCTCTTCAGATGTGTTTCTATCTTGCTAACTGTCTAAAAGGAATTTCAGATTGGTTAAGGTAAAGTTGAGAGCAGGGACTTTTCAGTGGAGGGCCCTGTCTGTGAAATTCCATGTGTTCAGCAAAGCCCCTTCTTTGACCATCTTCAAAGTTCAGACTGAGACTTTTCCACTGAAATGTTCCATATCTGACTATTTTGCCTGCCCTCTCTTCTCTACTTCTCTATTTGGCTATCTGTCTCTCACCCTCCTTGCTAAGAAAGGCTGTTCTCACTGAAGCATTGAATCTTCCTCTTTCCTGAGGTTTTTCTTTTAGATCTGTGCACTGCCCCAGATACAGACAGTCAGCACTCTAGACAATGGAAGAATAGATAAGGAACTTCAAACTTTCACCAAGAAAGTATTTCACAGAAGCCTCCAGCAGAACAGAAATGTGGCAAGTTACCCCAGTTATCCTTCAACAACCTTTGGAAAATAATACAGAAACAAGTCAGAGTCAATTTATAATTATCTCGTAAACAACTTACAATTTTTTGTAAGTTACAATTATAACATTGGTGAGTCCAGTCTCAGACCATCACCAGAGACATTAAACATCACTCTCAAATTACTGTCAGGGGTTCATTTCTGTTTATGCTCACTGTAGAAATCAGTAAGTCCACTGGTGCTCTGCCCTCTGACTGAACAACTTCCTCTGATAAAACTTCCCCCAGTGTCCTCAGCATCCTCTCCAGTAGTACAGGCATCACAATCAAGCAAGGAATAAAAAGGCAAATTTCTCTATAAAGATGAAAAAAGCCTTCTTTTTCACCCAGAAACTACTTGGGCATAAGACACTACAATTTACATCATCATTGCAACACCATTGGGTCATTTGATCTATGCAGGGCTTTAAAAAAGTCTATGTACCAATGATCTACATTCAAATCAAATGTGATTTGGGCATGCAAATTTCCCTGGATTAACAAACTTTTATACATGATTTTTCTTTCATGCAATAAAATCACTACCTATACCAGAACTCATAAAGTAAATGCCCATAAATAGCAACATAAACAAGTACTCATAAATATTAGCCTCACTGTGTAGGTCCTAGCATGCTATTAAGTGACCTGAATATTCCAGTTCAATTCCCAGGTCCTATTCTCTTAGTTCTTCCAGAAGTGTCAGAATGCTGATGAGTTTAATCACTAATACAATAGATCATACACAGGACACCGTCCATCATGTGGGAATGGGTTTAAAAAAAAAAATTATTTCACCTATCAGTGGTCATTTCCTAAGGCTAGAAAGCTGCTCAAGCACTCTCTAGCAGATGAAAAGTCTATTTACCCTTCAGCAAGGAATCATTTTTCTCTGTTCTCTAATCTCTTGAATATTATATGATACAACTGATACTACGCAACAGTTTTTAGTAGCTCGTAGCTCTTACCATTGACCAGGCTTCCTTGCAGATGTAAGAAAACCCAGGAGATCTGTATTTTTCCCCTGCTTTAGTCTCATTATTGTTTGAATGGAAGACTGTATGTAAATCATATGAAATCAAATGTTTCTGTACTGTTGTCTCCTATACAGACCCACCTTAACATCCTTTCTGAGCAGCATTAGTTTGCTGTCTTCAAGCTACCACATCTGGTTAGCAATGCACCTTTTAATCTGTCACATTATCCATTTGCTTTATTCTGCTAACAGAAGGGGTTTTTTCCTCTAGCTTGAAGTCCTTTCTACCAATATCCAAACAATAATTAAAATAAAAGCCTAACAATTAGTAATAGCAACCGGTATTTCTTTCAGATATTTTTTTCCATACATGTCAGGACACCGAGTAACTATTATTAACTGCAGTTTGTTACAGACAGAAAAAAATGACTGCTAGAGAACTAAAGCATTCCAAACAGGCTGCCAAAGGCATAATGAGGAATAAAACAATGAATTCCAGTCTCTAGGATCAGTGATTAATCCATGGTGAGATTGGGAATGGCCATTTGCCAACCCAAACTCTTAAAAAATCTACATGTATCAATTTTTGGAGGAAGCATTAAGAGATGAGGGCTCTTTTCTGGCCCTTGGGGCTAATTCACTGTTATCTCCAACAAATAACCACTACATGCCATAACATGGATATCTACATCCACTGGAAGCTGGTGAAACTGCTGTTTTCTGTTGGATTTTTGTCTAGAACCTCACATCAGTGTTATGTTTCTTTGGACTACAGTGTGAAACTGCTTAATTCATATGGGATCTAGCAGGAAGTGAGATATCCAGTTGAATTTCTTTCAAATATCATTCAGTATTACAAACAGCAGCACCAGGCTGCTGGAAATTATTACATTTAAACAATGTCAATGAAAAATAAGGAGCCAGAGTTTGTCTTCTTGCTTGGATGCAGAACATGAATCAGTGCAGTGCTACCTGACATTACAGGTCAAATTGAAAACAAATTTGCTGATGGAGTCATAATTTGCAGAAGATTTAGAGCAAATTTTAAAACTTCAATTGTACAAATATTTTAAATCACTCAGAAGAAGAAGGAAAATTTTAAGTCATTAATAAATATCAGCTAACATCCTTGAAATCAGGTAGAAATGTATCTTCTCTGTTTCTGTACTTCAACAGAATTTTCCAAAGGTACTTGTTCCTCTGAATAAGTGAATTTTTTTTCATGGTAGCAGCAGCTATCAGACAAATCATTCCCCCCCTTAATTCCCAACATAGCAGTGAAAGACAGATTAAATCAAAGAGGATGCTACCCAGGTAAAACCTCTCCACACAGGGAATAGGTAAAACAACTTTTTGTGCTGTTACCAAACTTGCACTAAAGAACCTGCCACACACCTAATAATTCACTTAAGTGGTTTATTCTTCCCCTGCCTTTAAGTGGAACAGTTTGTTCCAAGTGTGAAAGGACTTGGCTGCTCCCCTTGTTCTGTTCCCAGTTCTGTCACTGCCTGGTGGCTTTGTCCTTAATATTCTGCCATTTTTGCCCTCATTCACAGATCTCTGTTTGCAATGTACAGCAAGCCCATTCAGATTACACAAAATTTTCAGACACAATAGCATTCCTATCTTGATACTTCCCATACAAATTTTTTAACGTGTGAAAAGAAATGCAGTGTGTTACTTAGAAAACAGATTTTAGTGTTCTTTCCATCAGCTAACCAGATAAAACTATGGTATGGGTAAGCCCAAGTTTGGGGGTTTTAGTCCTGCTCTGAAGGCAATTAAATCACAGATTTTCAGACTACAATGGGGTCTTTCACAGACTCATGCAAGACATTCTTGGATTTTGGTGGGTTTTGTAAAATAATGTTTTTTCTGTGATCTTAGCTCAATGTCACAGTGTAATTTGGTTTCTGTTTGCTTCCCTTATTTTAGAATATTTCATATGGACTATCCAGAGATAACTTCTTTAATTTCCTGCGGTTATCAAATTCTGTTTGGCGCATTCATAAAAAGCAGTGTCACTTTTGGGGAAAATTTAAAAAATGCACACACACAAAGTGCACAGGCTTCTCACACTGTGTTTTTGTCTTGCCAAGGTCTTGGTATCTTTGCTTAGAACTCTGGACTGCCCCCATGTCATCAGTCCTAACACTAGAAGCAGTCTTCTATAAAAAAGTTTGAGATGTTATGTCTTTATTTTGTAGATGCCTATTCCTTTGGTATAACAGTACTACAGTCAAAAAGAAATTTTTATGTCAAGTATTTCAGTTCTGCATTGCTATATTTGTTTGACTTATCATACTGTTTATGAAAATTTAGTTTGCTCTGTGATTTAGCACACAGACCAACGACTTTTATACTTCTCATTTGTTGAAGAGCACTATGATTATGCATTTTACAGCAGATTCCCTCTGTCAAGCTCTTTTATACTTTCTCAATTTTCTTAACTACCATGGAAAGAATGATAACTAAGCTTGGACATTTATCCTAAGGAAAAATCCATCATAGGTTGCTTTTTAGTAGAACTATAGACAGATTGTCCATCAGTCAAGGCACAGAAGTGTATTATTCAGAGTGTATTTGTATCCATTTCCAAAAAGCAGCTTGCATATATGTCCAAGTGCAATAAATTTCTTGTGTTCCAATGTATTTATGGAAGTGGGTAATCAGCACTCAGTTTTCAACGAGCCTTTTTTTAATTTGATGTCTTCCCCGATTTCATTCCAGCCTGTGAGAAAGAGGGAGCCACCCTAAACAGCCTCATTTTTTCATGCTGCAGCTGCCAGTGACTCAGTGGTTTAAAAACTTGCTGATGGGGAGGCAGAGGGGAGATAGCACATACAGAACATGGGGGTTTTAATCTGTATTTTAAAATGCCACAGGGTAAACATTAAAATTACAGAAATATATTTTTCAAATATTGGGAGCTACAGTTACTCTTTCTCCAATCACCCCTTTAGTCACAACACCCTATAATCATAAAATAAGGCTTTTCCTTTCTCACATGAGCAGAGCTGAGCTCACTGGAAGCAGCTGGAGATGGACAGGACCTGCTGCCAGGCACCAATTTGAAACCCTCTCCCTCGAGGGTTCACATCTTCACCAGCTTGGAGCTGCACTCCACAGGTGGAGAATTTCTGAGGCACACAAAATGCCACAGCCTTGCCATGCACAATAACCAGGGAGAATATAGGAAACAATTCTGATTCATTGGCTCTTCCTATGGATTCCTAAAAGGGATGTACAGAGAGGCAAAATCCTCGGGATTGGTGAGGGGCAGGGAATAAAGGAGTCGCAGCTTCCTCCAGAAATTACGAACTCTGATCCAGAAATGCCCAGAAACAAAGTGCTCTTTCCTCCACCCACCTGCCCTCGTTCTGCAGGAATCCATTTCACTAACCTGTACTGCTGACTAGGGGTTTCATCCTCAGCTTCAGTTTTCAAATTCATTCTGAACAATGGGAATATTGCCACCGAGCCCAGTGTGTGTTGGCTCAGGCCCATCCTGCACAGGGAATGGCTTTCTGAGGGAGATGGCTGGGCCTGTAAAAGGAAATGTGCATCAAATGTAGATTGCTATGAAGTAATGGGAGCAGGAGCAATTGACCAAAGCGAGAAATCCATATTAAATGGAAAAATTATGCAGCATGCAGCCAAAGGAAAGGACTTCGGGACAATTCCTAAAAGACGTAATCCTAGCTTGGGGATGCAATTAAATAAGAAAAAAAATATGAAAATAAAAGTGTTTGGGGAGACAGGAAACAGAAATGCATTCAGAGATTAGAATACAAATCATACAAGGATGCTGCTGCTTTACAAGCCAGCAGCAGGACCCCCAGGTGGACAGTCCCCATTTGTCAGTGGCTCAGAGAGGAGCCTCTGGCAGCAGCAGCACCCAGGCAGGACAGCACGAAGGGAGGGACACTGTAGGCACGTGCCACTTCCTCAGATATCCCCAGCACAAGCACAGCACACACATCCACTCATCCAGCAGAAGAGCTTTATGTTCTCATCCCAATTCCTCCAGCACCTGAAGCAATCAGGATTCCATCCAGAATGGAGAAAATAGGGCTAGGACCTCTCAGACTTTCTATACCTGACTGAGATTAAAATAAAAGAAACAACTCTGTTGTGCTAACTGGCTTTGCCATTCTAACAATCTTTGTGCCCTTGAAATTTAGTTTGAAATGGAGCAGCCTGCTATTTCCACATCAAAAATCAATACAATCAACAGGTTAAAACATTCCCAGCTACAATGAAACTGTATCTGAGGAAACAGCTCATGATACTTTAAGAAACATCTGAAAGCTTATAGACCATAAGAAAATAGAAAATGTCTTTGTTTGCCCAAGGCAATGGAAGTATAGATGAGCTCCACAGAGAAACTTGAGGAGATGGGGTGTCTATTCCCAGCAATGCCAGCTATCTGCTTTGTGACCTTGGGCGAGTCACTTGACTGTCCCCTGCCAGAATGAGGTAAAAATGCTTCCTTACCTAAAGTGGCTCAAGATCTCTATGAAGAAATTGTATTTCTCTTAATAATCCTCTAAACATCAGATGTATATGCACGATATAATGACACAAAACCATTTAACATTGGGCTGTAGCAGAAAAAAAGATTTCACACAGATTCTTCTTCTGACTGGCATTAACTCATCCAAATGACCTTCCAGAAAATATTGTGGACCTACAGTAACAGTCTGATTTTTATTCACATGAAACAAAAAGGAAACAGCTTAGCATGCATGCAATCAGATGAATCAGAATGCACCTTTCCACAACCAAATTAAGAATGAAATTAAATTCACTAATCTCATGCTAAAATATTGACAACAGCCTGATTTAAATGTCTCTCTTAGTTACCACACTCCCAAAGCATCCAGCTTCCTTACAGGTCCAGGCTAACACACTGCATCTCTTCAACTGAACATCAATTCCTGACCACAGGCTGCAGGGGCACATTGGTTCCTTCCCCTTGCTTTGAGATAAGAAGCAAAAAGAAAATCATATTTGGGGATTGTTTATAAACATTTTTTCATTTGACCCTTTTTCTATGGAATGTCTAGCACAAGGATACGAGTGAGGCTTTTCAAAGAGCCTGATAAGGTATAGATCACAAACTCTAGGAATCCCATATGCATTTGTAAGAGGGCGAGTGTGTGCATGTGTGTAAATAAAATGGCCTAGTTTAAAATGTCTCTAATAACCAGTATTTGCCGGTTTGAGCACACGGCTGTGAGCTCCCCCTGCTGACTCTCAAGCTCAAATCAATGAATCGTCTTCAGATGCTTTTGCAAACACTTCTGATATTGGCTCAAGGTCAAAGGAGTGGACTGCTGTAAGGACATTAATTTTAGCCTCACTAGCATCACAGAACAAAACCTAGCAATAGGGACATTATGTGTTTTATTTTGATCCCACTGGGGGGCTTTTACACTGGCTGCTAATCCAGATTTCAGTGATACTGCCCAATTTGCACTCATAGAATAAAAGCATTTAATGCAATCTTTGTGCCTCTAAAAAACGTGCACCAAGTAACAGATTAAAAATCGAACTGGAAGGAGAATATGTGCTTTCACCTTAGACATGAGCACTTGAAACAATATATGCCCAGCTACAGTCAGACACCAGCCACCTCTTTGATGAGTTTTAACATCTATATTACTGTACCACCTAGGCTAAAAAAGAAAAAGAAAAAAAATGATATTATTTACATCCCTCACATTTTAAAGGCTATAGCAGGCTTCTACAAATGTGAAAGTCATTTCATGGGGAGGCCCAGTAATACAAGATTACACATTTAAAGTAGACCCTATTTAATATTCTATTATTACTACCAAGACCATATTTTTCTCCTTTTCTTCATGTCAGTCTCATCAACAACTTGGGGAGCACTGTCCATTCTCATCTATTGGCTATGTTTTATACAGTTCCTGATTTTTTTGGCAAATGTTTTTATATCACACAGAAGTTTGGATGAGAACAAGTCAGTTCATTTATTGCTGCATTTCCAGATCCATTTCAAAAGGAATTGCTGACATCTACTGGTTCAAATTATAAAATACTCAAATTACAGTTCTTCCTTTCAAATAAAATCTAATGGCTCCGATTTCTTTTTCGGATGATGGTAGAAAAGGCAATTCTGTTGAAATTAGCAGAAATAAACCCATTCTCTCCCATTTAGCAGTTCATCTCCTCTCCACGTTTTTTGGCAGACATAAATGTCTAGAATTATATCTGCTAGGCACCAACAATTTTTTGAACTTGAAAACGACAGGAAGCATTTGGCTATCATATGAGGCTGCTCCACCCAGTACAACACAAAACCCTCACATTTTGTGCTGAAAATCCTCAAGCAATTCTACAAATCTGATTCAACACGGGATTTGCATCCTCATCCTCATCCTTCTCAGAAGACACCCAGCTGCCACCAGCCCTGCATTTGTGAACTTTGAGGCTGCTGCTCAGACACACCAGGGTCACACTGGGCACTCCAGCTCTCCCTGAAACACCTGGGGTGCCAAAATTTGGGGCAGGTATGGAGGAGAGGAGAGGGGCTGAAGTGCTCCAGTAAGTGATTTGGCATTTCACACTGTGGGGCTCTTTTAAACCCCAGACCCTTTCTTTTAAACCCCTTACCCCTTCCTCGGGACCATGCACCCAACTCTTATCCTCACAATTCAACACCGAGCCAGGTCAGCCATTGCAGGTGGCTGTGCCTTAGCACACACAAAACCCCTCTTATCCCTCCTCTGTAATTATTCATGACTTCCTACTCTTTCTGGAGCAGGGAACAGCAGGCACAGGTGTGCTCTGAGCACACTTCTGGAGAGGCACACATTTACAAGACAGACCTTTCCTTGTTGTGTTCCAGAGATCAAGTTTAGGAGCTCTGGGGCTTTGGCTTGAGCAGGAACTGCTCTGTAGTGGTAGGATGGCATTGCAAGCAGCTCTGCAGATGCCAGCCTGGGGAACTGGAGACACTCACAAGGCCAGAAAGCAACTCTGACTACTTTGAAAATGTTTCTTAGATGGAAAACTGTGGCAATTAGAGAGGCAGACAGGTACCTGAGGGCATTTGGAGGCACAGGTCAAGAGCAGTCCATTTAGCAGGCAGTAAAACTAGGACAACTTCCTATGCCAAATCCTAAGGTCTTATCTCAAAACAAGATTTCTCTTTTTATATTCCTAAGGGCAGCAAACCCAATTTTTACTTCTTCTGCAGACATCCAGAATAGTACTGCTGTCAAGTGCATCACTACTGGCAAATCAGTACCTTTCACTCTCATTGCCAGTACCTGGCCAAAGAATCAGACAAGCAGGAGGGCAATTAAAGTATCACTCTGCTCCAAGAAACACATCAAAAGCCCACAGACTCCAGTGATAACATTGAAGTAGACTAACATCAAAATGCTCTAGCAGACCTGGCTAACAACAAGCATCAGGCAGCAAAGCTGGACTTCTCTTTCCATGGGTTCTTTTTCCTCACCACAAATTAAAACACAGATCTACTCTGCATAATGCAGTTATTGTTCCACATTTACAAAATCCTTAATTTCAAGTAGTCTTTCAAAAATGCAATTTGAGATACAGAAAAATAGTTTTCACTGCTGTAGTTTTTCAACACTTTGCCCAACACAACTCTTGAGATAGAGCATTAATATAGGAAAACAGGAAAGCATCTGAGAGCAGCAGGAATGCAGCAGGGCATGGGATGAGTAGAAAACACAAATAGAATAACCAAAATCCCACACAGAGCAAGATGTGAAAATAGATGCTGGAGAGGAGGAAGAAAGTTCTGGCATGTCAGATTCTGATCACAGCTAGCAGAGATGCAGGGCACTGGCTTGCCAAGTACAGGGAAACAGGAAAACACCTTACCAAAAGCAGGAATGGGAAAGGCTGCGGTCAGCAGGCTTGACTGACTTTTTCAGAAGCAAGCCTTCAAGAGAGGACCTGTAGGATAGAAACAGTCACCATGCAAACTATAAATGAGAGAAACTAGCACCAGAATCCATCCATTTTTTCTTACGTCCACAGGCAGATAAAGTGAAGAAATTGTAGGGTCAGCACTGGCCCTCTAGAGAACTAGACTCTATTCAAGACAGGAATGTAAAAGTGTCTGAACATTTTCTTGCAGAATTGAATTAGGAAGTTGGCCAGGTAAAGAGGACTGAAAATTGATGGAAAATGAGGGTGTAATTTAGGGTCAAGGAGAACTGAAGTTAAAAACAGTAAGAGATAGGCAGATAGACAATGAATGCACTTTAATGACCACACAGAGACCCATTTCAACCCGTGCTTTATAACCTTCCTGTTACTCATCAGGTCTCAGCCAGCCCGTAGAGGATGTGCTTGATATGCTGCAGTGAATAGAAAAGTTCAAACATTAATTTATCCACACCAAGGTGTATCCTACCCTAAGGGCGTGCAGTTTAAATTGGACAGAACTAGAACATGAGAGGAGACACAGAAAAACAACAGAGAACAGAAAAATGTTGAGTGGTATGATCAAGGCAAGTCATACACCCTTCGAATGGTTTTGTTTTTTAATTTTTGTGGTCAAGCCAAATAAAGAATGGTATAACATTGAACAAATAGAAGGACAAAGACATGCCTGAGATGCCTGACCACCATATAAATCCAGGTGCTTTTGATCAGAAAAGCTAGTTAGCCACAGAGGAGGGAAAGGTATGGGAGTAATCATTTTAGATGGTACAACTACATTTTATTTCATGATAGTGTTTCAATACCATTGTGTGTTCAGCCAGTGCAGAGAGATACAGCCATGCTAATTGAGATGTTCAGCCATTTGTGGCTTGTCTGAGTAGGAAAATAAGTCCAAGATGAAGTAGACACAGACTTTTCCAAAGTCAAGACCAATTTATAATTTATAAGTAAAAACAGTATACAGATAAAAGACCAGCTGTAAAAAGTAAAATCCAGACTTACATTGTCCAAGACTTTGATTCAAGTCCATTCAAAATTCCAGGGTATTTGCTGTATGTTTCTGTGATGGCTGTAAGAGAATATGGCTTAAGATCAGCCTTTAATTAGATAGATTGTCCTCTGTTCACAGGCCCATTAAGCACAGATGCTTTTGCCAAAGACAAAAGCAGAACTGCTAGAAATTTTGGAAAGCAATGAAGAGGGAGGCCTTGAGAAATAAATGATATTTTGGAGAACTCTGTTTGGATTTAGTTGAAATAGAAGCATATCTCCTTAGGCTCAATGTACAAAACCTTGAGAGACTGTGGCGAATGCATGGCCAGGCTCTACAGATAATGTCAGGTAGGTGCTGTTATTTAATTGGTCATTTCAGACTTTTATTCAGTTGGTTTTGCAGGCAAATGTTCTTATGCCATTTGGCTGCTTCCACAGAAAGGATAGAAGATTGCCATCACTTCGTCATGCTAACAAGGCAGTAATAAAAAAGAACTGGCAGTCTGGAATGAAACTGTAGAAAATGTAAATGGTGGAGCCACAGCACTGATGCCAAATACTTCCAGTAAAGGGATATAATTATTTTCAGGTACTTACACAGTGACAGGAAAGAAATCACTGAGAGCTTTTGGTCTTGGCTCTTTACCCCTAAAGCTGCAGAGGCAAGATGTACCAAACACACAGAGCAATGATCCAGGCTGGGAGCTTCTGCTCCTGGCATCCATAGCTGAAGTGACTTCAGAGACCAGGAGATTATAAAGCTGCTGAGCTTTTCACTTTGAATCACCTCATACTCAACACATCCTTTAAGGCCAAACATACAGCTAGGGAACTCTGAGAAACTCAAAAGTTTTCTCCCTTAATCCTTTGGCTGACTGGTGACAAGTGTCTCAGGATTAATAGAACAGGACATTGAGGGAGAATCTGCAGAATACAAATTACCTGAGAAAGGCTACATAATGTTTCTTCCCACTTTCAAACTAAGAACTCAGCACTAGTGTTTTGGAATTTGCCTGACACTTCCCTGATTCACTAGGATGTTCAACTTCTACAAGTATTTAACAAACTAGGTGTCTGTTGGTGACATCTGTAAAGGAGGGAAGTTAACTCAGTGCCAAGCAGACATTCACCGTTCACCCCGAGAGAGGATATATGCTCACAGCAGGAAAAAGAGCAAGTTTTTAGAATTCTGCATTCGTATAGAAAAGGGAAAAAAATCAGGGAAAATAATGAACAGCAAAAAATAATTTTACAAAGAGAGAGAAAATCTCCTATAAGAAAATAACCCTTGATTAGATGCTGTAAGTTCTTTTTTATGGAGCATGTAACATGAAGATAAGGAAGTACCTTTCCAGTAAAAGGATCTTTCCTACTAGTTTTCAATGAGGTTTGCATTCATTTACCTCAGCAAGGAAGTCTCTACCCTTTGGGAAGAGAGAAACAAACAGCCAAGGGAGTGCAAATCACTACAGCAGACCTAGCAAACCTCACTCAGATGGCCTCAGGCTTAGAAATGGAATAATTCAGATCTCAGCCCAGTGCAGCTTGCATTCCCTGGAAATTCTCTACTAGGCTGAGTCTATCTTATTTTTAGCTTTGTCAGACTTTCTGAAATACTGGGCAAACCATTTGCTACTCCTCTACTTCTCACCTGTAAAATGGGCACTTGCCCTTGGCACATCCCACCTCAAGGCCTGATTCTCTCATTCACAAACACTGTTAGAAATATCAGTAGCCCATTCTTCCAGAACACTGTTCTGTCTTAAAATGTTCCATTTCTCATTTCTTTTCAGCCCATCTGCAAAAGTATACACAGATATAAAATTTACTTCTAAATAGTGTGGGAATGGTTGTGTTCAGAAATTCATCTGCAGTCCTTTACTTGCTCGCCTTGCTCTACAACTTCCTGGAATAAGTATAGACTATGCCTCAGGAAAACAAAGCTATTTGAAAAGAGAACAGCTGCCATGGTGCTCAGTCAATACAGGCAGACAAAATAAAATAAAATAAAAAAACTCCAGTGCATCTGTGGCAATGTGTTTTCCCCCCCTCCATCACAATATCCCTGATGCACAACGCCTTGGCAACAGTTCAGCAAACAGTCCAAGCGTGTGCTTCAAAGAAATGCATCCAAACCCTGGGATCATTAAAACAATACACTGGTTGCTGCAATGGGGCATCCACCCAGCTGCTATTGCAGCATCTGCTTTAGAACTATTCCCTCTGCCTCAGTCAGGTTCCTCTAAGCCATCTTCCTCTGAGGGATGAGCTGTGAAAAGGTGCAGTAAGTTACTTACTGCTGTTAGCAGCAACAATAAAGGCAAAATGCTCCAAAAGCTCCACCATCTCTTGCTAGGCATTGGCAGAGAGCTGCTGTTCATCTTTCCTGGTGACAAGAACAGGTTTGGAGCGAATATTCATCTGTGCTTTCACAGGGGAGGTTTTTCTCCATAGCAGTTATTTTCACAATATGGTGAAGGGTTTTCCACACTTGGCATTTATGCTGGTAAGTTGTAACCAGGAGAATGCAAACCAACACTTAGCTCTTGGTCCTCACAGGGACCACCATGCCCTGGGGAGACACTGGAAATGTTTGTTCAGTGTTGAGATGTTATCTGTGACATCCCTCTTCTGCTCCGTTAACTGCACTAGAAAAATGGAGGATATAAAGTTACAGTAAATACAGCCTTGGAAGAATCCAGAAATACTGAATAAAACAAACAAAACCAGACAAAATTTTGGCATCCTAACCAGGGAATTCAGGGCTTGGATAATCCCTTCAAACTTTTACTTCAATTAAGGCTGAAGAGTGTTCTGTTTATTTAAAAGACACCTGCAAAAAAAAAAAAAATAAAAAAGAAGAAGAAGAAAAAAAAAGAAAAAGAAAGTACAGAAGAAAACCCACCCACCCCTACTTTTAAAAGTGGGAAAACCATGCCATGTGTTCCAAAGCAAAGTTTAAAAATGGCAGCTTTGTGAATGTTCTGAACCGTAAACTGGTTTTGTGAATATTATGAAAAGCAAAATGTACATTAGCAAATTGCAACATTCATACTCTGTGAAAGAGAATTTGTACAGCTGTAGACTGGTACATTTGATCTGCAAAACTTCAGTAGAACTGTTTTTTTACAGGAACAAGCCAAATTCTTTAAAAACCTTTCTTTGCTTTGGGATAGAGCCTTTTAGAAACTAATAAGCTCGTTTTTATTGTCCTCCCCTTGTTCTGAAAAACATTTCCATGGATGTAAAGGACTTTTCACTGGGGCATAAAGCAGAACTCCAGACATGGCTGAACTAGCACCTAACATTGCACAGAATTTCTTGTAACTTTGTACATGGTCCTTTATTCCCCACACTGCTGAAGAGAGGCCAGGGTGCTGTTTCTGTCTTTTCCCAGGAATTTGTTTGGAAGGCTGAGTCCTTTTTTGAGGTTTCCACTGCATTCCTCTGCTCAGCACCTCCTGGCAGACAGAAGGGTGGATGGGATCCTCCTCATTGCAATTTTGTGTCTGACTGCATGAGTGAGTTTTACACAAAACTCAGATTGAGTAAAAAAAAAAAAAAAAAATAGGGAAGTATATTTTATGGACACAGATTAGGAATCTTGACACTACCAATCAGCATTTTATGGGACAAGATATAATTAAGGTGTCAAAAATAAAAAATTAGCACCAAAATAGAGCATATTTAATAATAAAGCTTTCTTGTTCATAAAGAACTTTTTCTATTGCACAAAAAGCTTCTCTAATATAAAAGAAAAATCTACATTAGACTTGAATTATCATTTATATCAGCTTCTTTGCAATTTTCTAGCAGCATAAATGAATCTATACTGAGTACAAGTAACCTACATTCAGTCTTATCTGTTGATATTGCAGAACTGGTAAAAAGAGGCATTGTGGTAAGGATCATACCTGGTATGTTCACAATAGTTTTATCTAGGGAAGAACTTTATTAGCAGCATGAAACTGAATATTATGTATTCTAATGAGAGGAAATCACAGCAAGATGTTCAAATGTGCCTTTGTATGCATGTAGATCGAGCACCTCTGAATTTTTATCATGGTATATTTGTCAAGTGCTACCTCCCAGGAGGCACGCAGTGGTGAACACTCTGGGATCTGCATTCCCAGCTCTAACCATAAAAACAGAAATCTTCATACCAATGGAGTAAAAGCTGAGTTTTCCTGAGCCTCTCTGACTGAAAACACCAAGGTTCTTAGGTAACTGCATCTTTTAAGCACTTTTTGCAGACTTCTGTAACTAAATATGGTCCCAAAGTTTTGCTTTCTTTTAGGAAATCACCAATTATCCACATGGGCATTCCTAATAATAAATTTATATTAAAATATTTGCTTGAATTTTTTTGTCATTGGCCAGCTGTAACTGAAATGTTACTTTGGCTTTTACTGCTTTATCAAATAGAGAAATATTTTCCTTACATAAGTATCTCTGCAGCAGGTTTGTTATAAATTAGCAACATTTCTATGTTCTCCTTATACTGGAAGTATGCAAGCACAAGAAACTTTACTCATACAAGTAGTGTCACAAAGTCAAACAAGACTATTCATCAAATATCTATACTGTGCATCTAATGCTTGTAGGACTGACAAGCTGATCTAAAGCACTGACTGAAAATAGCCAGCATTTCTTCTGGTTTGAAGTACAATAAAACAAGCAAATAATGGATGACAAATCATTCAGCTATTTTATATGTGGATTTTCAAAAATAAAAGATCATATTTTTATTGTATAGTCATCATTAACATTTTTAGAATTGTATGAAAATTTTGTCTAGGAACATATTTCCAAAAACTGAAGGAATAAAAAGCCATCACTGGTAGTACCAGAAACTTGCAATTAAACTTGACTTTGAAAGCTGTAAGAAAAACACACTGCCAAGAAACCATTTCACCATCAGAGGACGAGATTTGCTGTTTTACATTCCTACTCAGATGACTAAATCAGTGTTCTTTATGCACTCTTCACAGCAACTGCAAACTATTCCACATAAACCAACAAGCCTGGTACCCCTTTATTTTAAGAGCAGGGTGGAAGAATTTCAGTCATTTTCTTTGCATTGGTTAAATGCTGTCTTGTAGCTATCACAACTTGAAAGAAAAGAGTGTGACCTGAAAAGGTTGGCTAGAAGTAAAAGTACATTATTTAGCTACACTGTCACTACCTAAACCATTCTTACAAAAATCTGAAGCATTTAGACTCATCAATGCAGACAGAATGGAGCTCTTCCTACCAGCTCCGGGCTTATTCAAAGGTTAGGCTCAATTTAGTGTCAGTTCAAACTCATTTAAAACCCCATCCATGGATTGAGTTTTCTGTCTGTGCTGCTGGGGCAGCTGAAGAAGGAGAAAAATGAGATCAGAGCAGCGCTTCAGCTACCCTGATTCAATTTTGAATTAATATCTATAATGTTATGTATACAAAGTGGATCTACTCATGCAATTTAATTTTTACTTTCTTTTTTTTTTTTGCAGTGAGGTGCACAAAGCCAGGGGAGGTTTCTGTTTTCAGCCAGAAACCTGTCTCACAGTGAAACTAAGCTTCAATCACAGAAATCTTGAGTCATTCCAAAACCTCTCTTTAGTGTTGCATATCCCCACAGACTAAGGAAAATATTCTTCTGCCTTTTTGTTTTTGCTTTCTTTCCTTGTTGTTTTGCACTCTCAAGAGCACAAATTCTTTCTAGCACATGCTTAGGCAAGGTAGAGGCAAAGCTTTAAGTGATTCTCTCTCCTTAAAGCCAAAGCAGTGGAGCAAGGGGCATCAATAGCGTAAGTGGAAGAGTCAACAACTTAAAGTAGTTTAAAAATCTTCTAAGTTCACTGAAAAACATTTCACAGGGAAATGAAAAAGGCACACAAAATACAGAAAGCCATAAAAATGGCTGCCAGAATCTAGATGCAAATATATTTAGGATTGGTTCCACTTTATGTTTGTTTTAGTTCCGCTATGATGCTTAGCTTCGCCTGGAGCTGACTCATAGCACTTCTGAAAGGAAACAAAGTTTAACATCTCAATTGAGGAGTGCAATCTGCCCAGAGACTGCATCTCCACGGCTTTTACTGACCAAGGAAAATTATCTGATTTATAAAATGCTTGACACCTCTAAGAACTTCTCCGCAGGCCCAAATGCCTTGCATAGCCCGAATTAGCTGTAGCAGATAATTCTGCAGGAAATGTTTAGCAAGCTTATTAGGCCCGTGCATATTAACACAGAGGGGGGAAAAAAAATCTTTTGCCATGGCTATTGAATCCTGCATGTAAAATATTTTTCAGTAAAAAAATGACAGCAGAGTGCCTTATTCCTATTTACTTCAGTCATTAGCCTCAGTTTAATTCAAAGTTTATTAAAGTAAATGGGAGTCAGAAATTTAGTAAACTTGTGAAGTACAATTATTGTATACATTCCCATGAAGAGGCACTTCAGGACATGGTAGAGACTCACAGAATCACAGAATGTTAAGGGCTTGGAATGGACCTTAAAGGTCTTTTAGTCTCAAGCCCCTGCCATGGGCAGGGACCCCACTAGAGCAGGTTCCTCAAGGCTCCATCCCACCTGGCCTTGAACACTTCCAGGGATGGGATATCCACAACTTCCATGGGCAATCTGTGCCAGGGCCTCACCAATCTCACAGTAAGGAATTTCTTCCTAATAGCTAATCTAATTTTCCTCTTTTTCAACTTGTATCCATTACTTCTTGTGCTATAGCTACATTTTCTGATAAAGATGCCCTCTCCAGCTCCCCTGTAGGCCCCTTCAGAAACTGGAATATCTTCTCAAGAGATGGTAGGGGCAAGCTGCATTAGTTCACTGTGAAACTTGCCTCATTCTGAAGAGCTCTAACTCAAAAAGAATTGTGCAAAAATTAGGAAGAAAAACATACAAAATGAGAAGTGGGGAAATCTCATCTAGTTTAAGGCCTAAAATAAAGCCTAACCAGAAAAAGCACTCTCCTACAATTTAGTTCCAGTGATCTCAGCTGGGCTCAGCTGTGTGTGTCAGGTCCCATCAGAAATGCTCTTGGTCTCTGTCGCTTCCTTTCAAGTTCACAGGAGCCAGGGCCCTCCCCAGTGCCCAGCTCTGAGCTCTCAGCCCCCAAACTCAGCGTGCACTAAACCACTAAAGGTTATATCCTAAACAGCTTTGTTGTCTGGCCAGGTGAGAAGGCCTGATCTATAGAAAGGTTTCCAGAGTATCATGAGGCTTTTTCCCAGGCTGTCTCTTCCAAACACAAATCTTTGCTCATTTTTATTTTTGTCAAAAAATAATCGCGGGACTATTCAAACTTAGGTGATAATATCTGAAGGTGCAGATGGGTGCATCTATTTGCCTGCCATCACCACACCAAGGTTTCTTCTCCTGCTGAGGATCCCATTAACATGTAAATCTTCCCCATTCTTACCTGACACCTGAATTTTTCAAAATAATTTAGCATCCCTTTTTCTCACCTGCAGGGCAACTCTCTTCCTTTTAAATGTTAATTAGGCATTTGGTGGCTTAGCCTAAAGTATTAAATTCAGGTCCATTTATCTATCAGTTTTTCCTCACCTCCCTTCACCCCCACCCACCTCTCAATCACTGCAGAGAAGATGGAGCTGTCTTTGGCTCTCCTCCACCCAGACTTCTCATCAGCAACCAAGGATGTTAAACAGTGTTAAATATCCCATGGGCAGGTGATAGGAAGATTTTGTTGGTGCTCTTTGGAGATGGCCTGCAAAATTTCATTTCTGGGTTTACCATTCACCATGAGAAAACCTGGATTCTGCTCTACCCTTGTAGAATGGCAGCAGTCAGGGAGCTCCACGTCCAAGCAAGTACCACCTCCTGCAGACCAGGTTGTCAGATGTTCTTTGCACACCCTTGGAGATATCTTGGTTCTACAGCTTTTAGCAAACACCCATCAACATTGACAGAATCAGGATTTAATCCTGCAAGGTTTCTGCATTGCCTTTAATGCCCCACTGCATCAGAGTTTGGATAGTTCTCTTTAATACATTAATGTATATTTACTGTGTTTATATTTTGAACCGAGAGACGCCAGGAGTTCTCATAATATCATAAAACCTGACAGCCTGAATTTGAGTAGTGACAAGCCTATGGATGACTGCTGAAAAGCCTCGAGTAAGGCTTCCTTCAGCTTCAGAGGTTTTACTGCACCACAAAAAGATTTGGACAACACAACCCTGGTTAACCAAAGTCAGTGTAATCCAGCTGCTGCTGCCTGGCAGGGGCTCCACTGCAGAAAACAGTATAAATTGGATAGAAAAACTAATGTTTGTTCTGTCAGCTGCACCTGCCTATCAAATCATGCTGCCCATTACAGGTTATTTTCCAAAATCTCTTAACCTAATAAACTGAACCCACACAATGATACTTATGCTGCTATGAAATACTGCAGCTTGTCAGTGCTGGAATACTTAACTATCAAATCTATGAGTTAGTTCTCCTCTCCAGAGGATTTTAACTCATGACAGAAGTGAATTGGAAAGGCAGATGTTTTCATGGCAGTTTTGAGAGAGAAGCAGATCCCACATCAGAAAAGAGAGTTTGAAAACAGCCTTCCCTCTCTCCCAGTTCTGTAAGACTGTCTCCATTAAGTGTTTACAAACCCCAGGATCCAAAAGGCATAGAGCAATAGGTTTAAATAAACAAAACCAAAGGTTTGTGCCATTTAGTACCAGTGTACACACAAACAGAGCAGGTTTGTTTTAGTCTATTACACAAAATAACTGCCTCAGATGCTGTTATGGGCACTCATCTCTGACATGGGACATTTAATTCCCCATCAGAATCAATTAACTCATGGTTGAGACTACAGCTGCAGGGAATACTAATTAATAACTATTAATTAGTCAATTAAAGGTTGGGACAGCCTGTCAGCCTCTGTCTCAGGTGAGTGTTACACAATACAAGGCTCACTGAAACAACCAGTTTGAAACTAAGCACATTTTCCTTTTGAGGAAAGCAATTAATCTGCTGCTTGTAATTCTGCTCAGTTCCTTCATTAAAAGCAGCATTTGTCCCCCTCTGCTGCAGTCTCTGCCCAGCAGATAACCTTCCTGGCTGTGCTCACCTGCATCACAACACCTGGAGATGCCCAGCTCTGGTCATGGTCCATTGTGTCCTCATTAGATCCTGCAGCAAGGGCTGCAGTCCTGGCAGGGACTGGGAGGAGGATGCTGTGCCAGGAGACACTGGTTTCAGTGTTAACTAAACTGGAAAAGGAATCTGCTTCCCCTCCCTCCCACCTAAGAACCAGCTGGCAGCTTAGGAATTCCAGCTGCAGAGCAGGAGGTCAAAAATCTCCAAGTCCCAGGTGAGGCCACCAGCACCTGGAGCTGCTTCTAAAAGTGGAAGCCACCTTCCAGAAAGCTGGGAGGATGGTTTACGTACAGCCTTGCTCACTGAGCTGCTGCACACCTGCAGAGCAACTGGAATGGCTTCCTCCACAAGGGTGTTAAAATAGCTTGTCAGCATCTCAAAATAAAGCAAAGTGGTGATATAAGGATAAGCCCAAAGATAGCCAAGGTTTACAACTTGAGTGGGAGAGGAATGGAACAAAAATAACACACAAGCTAAGAATATATTCTTCACAAATTTTCCTATATGAGATTTCTCTAGAGCAGCATTGAAAATAGTCTCTATGAAATCAAGCTGGAGAACAAAGGAACTAAAACATAATTCCTGCAGAATTCTGCTCCTGCAGAAAATATATGTTAAGAAAGGAAGTTAAAGAATAGAAACTAATGACTTCTACTAATTCTTTAAGAGGATATACTCCTGATACATTCACTGGAGAAAGCCATGTCTAGTGCAGGCAAAGAGGCTGAAACCCCTGACCCTGGATCAACCCATATAAATACACCTCGAGCCACTGAACATCTACACAATTATAGCACAGAGAGAAAAAATACCAAAACCACCCCAACCACAGCAGCACTTATAAGATTTTTCTCCTTTTTGAAGGCATCTGTGCTGCTCCTGGCAAGGAAAACTAGTAAGAGCAAGGAAATCTCTAACTCTTTATGTGTAAGGAGACAAACCTACTCATGGATATTTTTTTGCTGTGCATTATTTTTCTACTCAATATTAACTGCACAGAGAGGATAGCTGAGTTGCATATGCTACAACATTCTCTAGCCCCTTTCCATATACTTCCTCCATGATTCTGACCAACTCTGATGTCCAAGAGTGCATGTTTCTGGTCCAGACCTTCTGCCAAAATTGTGTCAGAGGTTTCTTCATGTAATCTCCAGTTGCAGACCCCCATTGCTTTAAAACACTCATTCTCCAGTTAGTCTAACCAAAAATCACACCTCCCCAAATTTAATAACTGAGGATTTCAGATATACATAAGTGTGGAACCCACCAGATTGGGAGCTCTGCAATTATCTGTCACAGAGAAATTGTGTCACGGTTATTTGGATACAAAATGGCTAGGACTTCTCAAAATTTCTGGAAGTAATAAAACAAACGCTTTTCTTTAAAGCACAGAGGCAAAAGAACAAAGGGAAGAGGAAATTAAAGTAAATCTTGCACCACTGAGCTGGCACAGACCACTAGATCAATGCCAGCACACAGCTCGGCTGTACGGGAGCTCTGCATGCTGATCACCAGCAGCCTGCATGCAAATGCAGCACTAAAGGAAGAACAAAGAACAAAGAGAGAAAGCAAATACAAAAGCACATGCACCATCATGCCATTTGGGTTTATTCACAAACAGAATTTCATTCCTTGCTCCCTCCTCTGAAAGGCTGCTTCTAACGTGATGGCTCCTTCTGCACTTGCAATATAGCAAATTTCAATAATCCAAATTACACATTCCCATGCGTGCAGCAGGAATGCTGCATCCACCTTTACTGACAAGCAACAAGAATGAATTTTATTAGTTCAAAGACTTTTCCCTAAACATGCATTCAAAGGAAACTATTTCTAAGAGTAAGTTTTCTCTTGTCAGCATCACAGTATACACAGGCAGGCTGGGGTGGAGGGGTAGTGCTACACGTCTTTGTGAAATTTCTGAAGAATTTCTGCCTCCATTATCATTAATAGCTGGGCTTTCTGGTATTCCCTAAGGTCTGCAAGTCTTCCTCGATCACTCCATCAAAGGCCACAGAGCTTGATTTCTCAACAAGTTGTCAGCTTTTAATAGTCTCTCCATAATAGCAGTATTTTTTAGATTAGTAAGATTAAGGAGCAGATTTTTAATGGTTTTCCAGCACCAAAAAGAATAGCTAAGAAATGCAGTGGCATTTTCAAGGTATTTCAGGAAGTTCAGCTACCATTATAAAACATACAACAATGTCTGAATGCAAAGATGCATACATGTCACTCGTGTACTCACAGTCAGGAATGAACCAGACCCAAGTCAAAAAAAAAAAAAACCCAAAAAAAACCAGGAATACAGTTCATTCCCTCCAATGACCTTCAGGCCAGGTCACTCCTTTCCATGAATCTGTAAGTAATGCAGATTGCCAGGTGAAGCCCAGCCCAGCTTTACACAGTATCTGTGCTCTGCTGCAGCTCAGGCACCAACTGGGAAAACAGTTCTGGGTCTCTAAGCCAGAGCCTCCCACCTCTGGGGATTTTTTCTTCTGTGTCTGCTCACAGAAATATCTGCAGCAAAACCCTTCCTTGCTCCATGGGCACAGCTCATGGTACCTGCACAGCATCAGCCCCTCTGGCAGAGGAAATACCCTCAGATCCTTTGGACACAGGCAATATCCCAAGGAAAACACGTGGGGAATCCTTTTCCATAGGGCTGGGAAGGAAACCCACCGAAAGCAAACATCAGCTGAGGAGTTCTTAAACAAAGTCCCTCATTAAAGCCAACCCAAATAATCAGACACATTTTGTTCTTTCTAATCATCAAACTGCTGTCCACGTTGCCCCTGACATGTGAAAGGAAAAGACTGAATGTTGAGTTTATTAATTTACTTCCTTAATAACTGCCTGTGTGATGCCTCATTTGTTATATGTTTCTCCCTCACACTGTTCCAAGAGCAAATACAAGTTTTAATATTGTTTATGTTACTATCATCTGAAAATTAATAGCTTTTCATATATCTTTTGACTTCCTAGTGGCTACAAGGAAAAAAAATCTTAAATATATTCAAGGCTAAGTGTCATTTAAACTGCCTCTGATATACATGTATTATAGTAAATTACCATAAACATGCTATGCAGTGATGGAGACAAATGCCCAAAGAGAAAACCCATGTAAACAAGATAACTAAAACTGTCTTATACATATTTAAGGGATCCATAAATGAGAGCTAGTCATAAACTTGACAAAGGTAATAGAAGATATATGTTAAACTTCATTGCTATAAAATTCAGGTTAAAAAGGTGATATAAATACTTCAGTCTTTTATCTAAGACTCCATCATTAAAGATTTAGTCCCACTTCAGCTGCTTTGGGGAGGTTGGAAGGTTTTTTTTTCCTTTTTCACCTTTTTTTTTTTTTAAACTTGCGCACCTTCTTTAGTTGATTTGAGTACTGCTTGATTTTATCATGACTTTGGGGTATTTGGTATTTTCCCTGAATTCCCAGGTACTCAAACACAATATTTGCATAGGAACCTCACCACATCCAATTTCTAGTTCCCAGGGTTGCAAAGAAGAGTAACAAATGTGGAAGAGAGATATAAAGGATGCCTTAAAGGTTGAGAAAAATGTCAAAACATTATTTTTTAAAAAAGGAAAGAAATAAATAAAACTCAAACATAAACCACTTTTATTTGTTATAGTCAGCCTCAAGAACTGTTACATGGCTTCTAATCTTTTATAAGTTAGATGCAAACACAGAGCCTTTTCAAGGGCTTGAGGGCTCAAAATCATGATTCAGGAACAGAGCTGCCACACTTTTACACCAACATCTGTCCCAGCACAACTCCTTGGCAAATATCTATCCTTATACAAAAAAAATATATCACCCTGAGGTGCATAACATGGAAATAGCTGCTAATGCTCACTACATGCACACTGAAGGATAGGTGTTAATGCTCATTAGAGGCACACTGGTGTTGAATGTCACGTAGGTGTTGCCCTTGAGCTTGGCTTACTGTAGCCATTTTTAAATTTAAAAAAAAAAAAAAAACTGGCAAGTGAGGTTTATTTATTGAATCTAACCCTAACCCAAATCAAATTCTATGGGTTTTCCAGATCAGAAAGATGTAGGAGCAGCGATTCTGGGGTCTTTCCAGGATGACCTTGGAGTGTCTTTTCCAGCCAGTGTTCTGGAGCTGAGGGCTCTTTGGCTCTCTCATGTGACACCATGTTGGTATTTTGGGTCCTGCACTTTTGCTCTGTCTCTCAGTGATTTCCTCATGAAGGCAGCTCAATTTTCAAGTGTTTCCCCCTCTCACCCCCAACAGCCACTCCTGGTAATTGTCTAACTCTGAAAGCCAGGCAAGGCCTTTTCTGGCTTACACATTGGTAGCAGGAGACTATGAAATCAGAGGTTAGCTAATAAGCCATCAGGACAGTCTGGACTGTCTCTACAGTCCTGGCAGAAGTAATAACACTGATTTAGTCAGCAGAACAACAAAACATAACTCTGAACATTTCCAGGTACCAGAAATCCACAGACTGAAAATCCTTCCATTCATGAGCAGTTGCTTTTGAGACTGGAATTGCAGGAAAAGACTGTCATTCAAAAATTGTCTGAGACATTTTGCTGTTCAGTATTTTGCTAATAAAGTTTCTACTGTTTATTTTAGATCTTATGCTTCAGGGAAAGAGAAAAATTTTTTCACTTTGAGCTTTTCTCACTTAATTTAAGCAAAGATGGCCCAGAACAAAGGTCTTTGATCTGAATATTCCCATACATTCAAAAATAAAAATCTAACCTTGTTCCTGTGATCCATCTGTCCCCTCAGTACTGTTGTATACCTTCCTACATTCCCTGCTTGCCATTCTCTGTGCCTGCTTGCCAGCTGTTTATTTTCTCTTCATCAACATTTTTGGGAAGAGGCCATTTCATTTTCCGTCAAGTCTCTTCTCTCTTTCATTGATTCTCATCTGTATTTTTCCCTTCTGCCCTCACCCAGCTCCACACGCATTTTCTTCTCCATTAAATTAACTCACAATTCATCAAGATTGTGCACTCCAGAGCCAAACAGATATGGAGTATTTGAGAAGAAAAGGCAGGGATTGCTCCAGCTCGCTAATAAAGGGTATCAATCTTGCTCCCATTTTAATGAAACAAGTTGTAAGCTTCTCTTAGTCACACTAATAAAAGTGTTATGCCAAGTTTATCCCCAGCAAGAATTCCACAACAAAAAGTAGGGGAAGAAGGGGATGTAGCATTGAGAATAATGGATGTATATTTTTAGCTAATGGATATTATGTATTAGAAAAATTAATCATGTTTTGGGGCCAGGAACAGGATAATAACATGCATCTCTGTAGTGAAGTGGAGGGCCAGGACCCTCACTCTAAAGGGCACATATAATGGCCATTATATATCTTCACAAGGTCAGTGTAGACCACATCAGATGACAACTATGAAAGTCTTGGGGAGGGGTGAGGGATTTTGTTCCATTACTGAAAGGGTTTTATAGCACCAAAGCCAGGACACACAGGTAACTCCAGCATTCTTCTTCAGAATTCCTCTTGCATTCCCCCCAGTGAGCACTGTTGACATTTACCACAAAGCACTGCCCTAACTGGATGGGTCTCTCATCTCCTGGGGCTGCTCAGGACGTGCAGCTTTCACCAAGAACCACTCCCCATCCCTGCACACACGGGGGGAAAAGGCCTCTGTAAACTGCTTCAGGAGCTCAGGGTTTTATCTCCAAGGCTGGAAAAGGAGCTGCCTGCACAGGCACTGACTGCATTTTTGAAGCCACTTCACTTTCCTGCTAACATCACTTCAGGGACTTAAAAGCCATTCTCCATCCCCAAATCAAATTCTACTTTCCCTTATCTCCCTCTCCCACCTCACTCAGTGAGCTCAGACAGAGTCTGATGCTGACTGTGCAGCCATGAGTTGCTCTGATGTCCCTGCATATTCTTTGCCCCACATTTCTCCAGACAGGATCTGCAGAACAGTTTTTCCTCCTTTTCCAGCGGGAAGGATTCCTCAGCATGGATGTGCCAAGGCCAGTGTGCATCCTTTGCTTCTCCATCATCAAATCCTGCTCCAGGCCACATCGGGCCCCTGGCAAAGGGCACAGGAGCATGGGGAACAGGAAGGGCTGAAATACTGCCCACACACCTCACTGCTGTTTTGAGTCTCTCCAGCTCTCCATTCCCAAGTTACAGATGCATTATTGTGAGAAAGATGCAGCCACCTCAGTCTGGTGTCTTCGCTCATCTCACGTCAATCTTCCATACCATTACAATATTACACACCCATATGAATACTGCTTTCAATGCTTTATTCTCCCTTAT
This sequence comes from Thryothorus ludovicianus, assembly GCA_013397245.1. NCBI lineage: Eukaryota > Metazoa > Chordata > Aves > Passeriformes > Certhiidae > Thryothorus > Thryothorus ludovicianus. Next base: position 379,914 of record VZTB01009808.1, read on the forward strand.
TCCTGTGAGAGATCCCATTTGAAATAATATGACATATTATCACCAGTTATCACAAACTACAATTTCTCTGTCTCTCCTGGGAAGTGTGTTTTATAGCTGCCTTCTCACTAGAACAAATCCTTAAGAATGATTGAAACAGACAAAATCTGGTCTACCTGAGCCTTTGTACTACAATGTGACCCAAAAAAAATAAAAAAGGTGAAAAAAAGTGAGGTCATAATCAGAACACAGGATCTTAACATCAACAAGTTCACAACTGTCGAAAAGATCAACTCATTGTGACAGGGCACTTCTTACTTTGATAAGTACAAAATATGAGCTGTGACAGTGATATAAGTTGTTGTGGTTAAACTGGGGTTTTTAAATGATAAATGAACTCCTTGGTTGTTGTCTCTCTTGTGATAGTTCTGAAAGAAGAGACTGTACAATGGCAGAGTATAATTGAATTGTAAAGACAGAGGCACAGATGGATAACAACTCTCTGTCATTTGTTCCCGAAACTTTCTAAATGAAACTCACATCAAAATGTGAAAATCCGTAAAGCATCATTAATTTCAAAGGATCAGAGTAAGATTTTAAGCAGGAACTATGAAATAGTTTCTGTGTGTACTCTTCTGATGTCTTTCCTATTTCACCTAATTAACAATAAAACAGATGTCCCGTGACAAAATCAGCTTTTTCATCCAATAACACCCTGACAATCTAAAAATGCCAAACCCTTCACATATGTAAGTTAAATGTCACTGAAGACAGTTGATGCAATTTAGAAATAAAAGCGAAGGGAATATTAACTTTGGCTAACTGTCTACAGGGGTGCAAAAAAACTCTGTTGTCTGCCCTTCAAGGTTAGAGATCTCTAGTGCAGTCACTTTTGGACTAACCCTGTTCTTTAAATGTAATCTTCCAATACTTCAAAAAGTTAAATTGCTAAGTTAAAAATCTTAAGATAAATATGTATATAAGGTGAAGTACTCAAAGTTCTTTCAAATGCTCATATCCTGAAGTAGAAGTGATCTGTATTTCCTGTCGACCAGTTGCAAGAGCCAGGAATAAAGGAAGATTAAGCTTCAACTCAGAAAAATAAACCAGCAATATACTGCTTAAAAAGATCTGACTTCCTTTACGTGGTTACATAAACATGGGGAAACTCACAGCGTTGGTATGTACTTATTATAAGCAGTTCAAGTATTCCAGCACCACAAACACCCACTCATTAGCAGTCTGCTCCTGCTGCTCATTTACCACCTGCCCTCCTCTAGATGATGCACAGGTCGTTCACATGCAGGTTGGCATCAAAGGCAGGCTGTTCTCTGGACAGGGAATTCTCCATTTGTTTGTTTTTCTTAGGAATTACACACGGAGGAAGGTAGCCAAGGCTGCTTCAGGTGGAGGAGTTTAATACAGTGTCCTTCACAACCTTTCGTCTAAGAATGTCTCCTCCTCACGTGTGCCCTCAAAGAAAATTAAGTTATTTTTGGTATTCAGAAGATACCCTTTAGAACAATACAATTATTCTGAAGATCCTACATCTCTTTATGAAATGTGATACACAGCACTCAGAGCAACTCTGGAGAAGTTAATCATAGTTGCAATCGTGTGTCTTTTCCAATTCATGCAGTTGTGTGATTGACAGAAACTCCCAAAGCAGAATCCAATTAAGTATAATTTTGATTCTCATAAGACAAGTCTGCCTTTGTTGTAACACCAAAATCAGTTCTGAAACGCAGATAAAACAGATATTAAATAATGTAATCTGAAGCTTCTCAGAGAGAATAAATGCCACCAATAATAATGCTGCCAATGTTCCCTTCCACAGAACTCAGAGTTGGTTCTCTCCAAAACTGAAATATAAACATCTCAAGTTATAAGATACTAGGGGGCAGATTTTTGAGGTTTTTAGGTGCAAAGACTCACAAAGATTTTCCAAAACACCAGGAGACCTACTCCCACTGAACCAAGAGAAGTTACAATCTAATGCTCAGAGTATCAGAACTATGAACATTGTTGTTGTGTCACCTTTAGCAAATGGTATTGTCTGATTCATCCTCTGTATAAAGTGCTCTGATAATGCTGGGTACAGGGCTGATGGTACAGCAGGGCATTGATCTGTGGGAATAATCACCATGATTTGTTACCCAAAAACCTTGAGAACTTCTGCCTTGCCATACTAGCACTTACCTTAATCCATTAAATGCTGTCCAAAATTTGATCAATTCATCCACTATGATTTTTCTCGCTCCACCAAAACCCACTTCAGCTGTGTTCAGTCCTTCCACACAACCCATAATCTGCCAGTGCTTTTCTCCTACCTCTCTCACACTCTGAGGAATAGAATAAAAATCTATTGCTTGCAAAGCGACCTCTGCCAGACTGGGATCAGGAATTAATGTCACCTCCTCTTTCAGTGCCACACCATGCCAGATATGGGATGGTTTCCCATTACCAGCTGGTTTCATGTAACTGCTGCCTCTTGTTTAGTGCCTGGTGCCACTGTAATCAGAATTTTACAAGCACAGACAGATTTGCTCCTCTCCAGCTCTTCCATTCTGCTCCTTCCACAGAGGCACCAGGAAGGACACAAATCCTTGAGGTGTCCTTACAGACTCCCTGCAGGGAGGGACTGGCCACCACCACAGCAGGAAAAAAAAAAATGACTTCTAGTAAAGGGACACATTGCAGGAACTGAATTTGGAATGGATTTGACCCCACAGGGACAAAAGTGACCCCAGGGACAGCCCAGGAAACAGGGCTGACCCCAATGTGACAGCAGTGACCCAGGGGACAGCAGTGACCCCAGGAGACAGCAGTGACCCCTCTGGGATAGCCCAGGGGACAGGAGTGATTCAGGGGACAGAGGTGACCCCAGGAGACAGGGCTGACCCCAATGGGACAGTAGTGACCCCAATGGGACAGCAGTATCCTTGCTGGCACAGCAGCATCCCGGGGACAGTCTGAGGGACAGCAGTGACCCAGGGGACAGCAGTGATCCCGGTGTGACTGAGGTGTCCCCACAGTGACCCCAGGGACAGTTCAAAGGACAGCAGTGATCCCTTGGACAGTAGTGTCCCAAATGTGACCGGGCTGTCCCCAGTGTGACAGGGATGTCCTCAATATGACCAGACTGTCCCCAGTGGGACAGGGGTGTCCCCAGTGAGACAGGGGTGTGCCCCGAGTGATCAGAGTGTCCCCAGTATGACCGGACTGTCCCCAGTGTGACCAGACTGTCCCCAGCGTGACCAGACTGTCCCCAGTGTCACGGGGCTGTTCCCAGTGTCACTGACATGTCCCCAGTGCCCCCGGGCTGTCCCCAATGTCACCGAGCTGTCCCCAATGTCACTGATATGTCCCCAGTGTCCCCGGGCTGTCCCCAATGTCACTGATATGTCCCCAGTGTCTTCACTGTCCCCGGGCTGTCCCCAATGTCACTGACATGTCCCCACTGTCCCTGGGCTGTCCCCAATGTCACTGACATGTCCCCAATGTCACTGACATGTCCCCAATGTCACTGACATGTCCCCTCTGTCCCCGCTGTCCCTGGGCTGTCCCCAATGTCACTGACATGTCCCCAATGTCACTGGCATGTCCTCTCTGTCCCCGCTGTCCCCTCTGTCCCCGCTGTCCCCGCCGGCGCTCCGCGCAGTCTCTGCTGCCCTCTCGTGGCCGATCCCGGCAGTGTCCGGCGGTTCCCCGCTCTCCTCCGGGCAGTCCTGTCCTTCTGCATCAACCTTGGAAACGCGGGAAGGAAACCTTTTGCTGGTTCCTGCGATGGTTTGAATTAACCACCGTGCGGGATACCCGGCGGGATGCCAGTGTCACATCACACTGTCCTACGGGGCTGCAAAAAGCCAATCCTAAACCCAGCGCTGTTGTCACAGCGTCAGAATTCAGCCCTGCAGGGTGGTGTACGAAGCCCCAAAGGACAGGCTCGTTCTTTTCCACCCTTTGGCCTGCATTCCTGGATTAGGATCAGAGGAGGGGAAGGCAGGGAGATCCCATGAAGAGACTTGTGCAATGTCACTACATCTATTTTGAGCCTGTACACACAGACCCACCTTGATCACCCTGTGCCTTAGGCCTGTGTCACCTTCATTGGGTGACACAATGCTTTATTCCTTACACTGAACAACCATGAAATGGAAGAAATCACATGGGACATGACCACAGCTTTCTTCACAACAAAAACCAAAATTGCCACAACAAAAACCACCCAAGCTGAAGGGATCTACATGATAAACTCACTTTTTTTATTCCCTTACCCATCTATATTCCTCATGGCCATGATAAATTAAAATCATTTCACACAATTCAGTTAAAGTATAACCAGGGTGCTAAGTAAATATATTGGCACAGACACAGCATGAGCAGCTCAGCACACTCATGAATGGGCAAAATTGCTCTACTAGTTATGACAGACAAGTTTGGCACTGGAAAGCGCTTCTATTTTTAGCCCAATTTCCAAAGGAAATGAGGTTTATGCAACTGTAGTACATGTAAATGTTGTGTGACAGTCATCTGCACCACAATCCTACTGTCACTACTCTGCCTGAACAGCCACCTGTAACCTAAGTCTCATAAATTATGGAAATGCATTGGAACTTGGGCCATTTAGCAAGTCTAATAGCAGAGAAATTCCCTGGAAGTGCTCTGACAGCAAAGCTTCTAACCAACTTTAGGACCTGCACAGAAGGCTGCAGGATTTATTGCTGACCCCTCCTTTTCTCTGATTAGAGCAGCCAAGTGCAGTCAGTAGTTTCCAGCAAAGATCTGCAGTCCAATGTGTGCTTCACTCCAGAAGCCAGAGGAATGCAAAATAAATAAATAAAAATATTTTTTTAAAAAAATTCTGCAGGAATCATATTTACCAGTTTGTGAGCAGGTCAGCAAGAGACAGGATACGACACTGGGGGTGTGAAGAAGGGGGTGGGAAGGGTCTGGGTGTGCCCAGTAACACCCAGCAGCAGGCAGGAATCCCAGCTGGGTCTGCACATGGCACAGCCCCACAGGAAGGATCCCATCCCCAAAGCACTGGGGATTGGCAGCACAGAAAGTGGGAGGCAGGAGAGAGTCTCTTGCTGTTGAGGATAAAGCTGAGACTGCATCTGAGGTCACCAGATGACTGCGAATCAGCTTAACATTTGTGGCATATTTGTTTTTACCTAAATTAAATAAGGTCTTTGAGAAACGGCAGAAATAGGCCTTTTTATTTATTTAAATTGCCTTTCGTACTATGTTAATAAAAGTATTGCATGACATTCTCAGCTGCTGTTCCCTTAGTAGCTAGAATTTCCTCCCTCTGTGGATTTCTTGTGCTGACATTTTATTTTTTTCTAATCTTTGGGCTCAAAGCAAATTTTTTTCACCCTGATTTCTTTACAAATATTTGGGGCTTGCTCCTGCATTCCTCAGAGCCAGTGAAAACTCTGAATGTGCAAGGAATGCAGAAGCAAACCACAGAGTAATTTATGTTTTCTATTTCACTCGCTTTGAAAGTCCCTGAAGAGACGTATCACTGTTTATTACTACAATAAAACTTTCCTAATTCACTCAAGTGAGTTAATGACTGAGAAACCTCCTGGATATTACCAAACTGGCAAAACATAAATGATTACTGTATTATTTTCTAAAAAGCAAACCTAATATAAGCTTTTTTTTTCTCATTAAGTACACCTGTGCTACATTACCTGTTGCAGTGCTTTACTGAACAACAAAGCTTCTGTGCTTTGCTTGTAACCTCAAAAACAAGAGTACAAGAGATCTATGACCCTCTAACCTGAAAAACACTGAACAGGTTTCCAGGACTCACACACCCCCCACCATCCTGGGGGGTGTCTGAGCTGTGGAAACCATCACAACTGAGATTGATGAAATCCCACTAAGCAGTCTCCCTTTTTGCTTGCATTTCAAACGGCTCTGTCAGCAGCAGCTGCTCAGCAGGGCCCCGAATTCATGCACGAGGTTTATCCCTGCTGTGTCACTTTTATTTACCTGTTACACACGGGCTAGTATCGAATTAAGAGCTGATTTAAGGGCTGTTTGTTGGTTTTTTTCCCAGTTTAAAACCCATCCAGCACAACAGACCCTTATTGCCCCAGGTGCCCCTGGCTGCCGCTCTAACACAAATACAGAGCCCATCAAATTCAGGGCAGCCACTCTTTGTTCACAGGGCGTGGAGGGGAATCTCCTGTGGGATGCCAGGACTCTGCTGGCGCCGCACAAATCCCGGTGAGAAGCTGGAATACCTGAAAGCCCAGCCCGGCTTTGACCACACAGTGGCAGCAGAACCAAGACACTGCTCAGGCGAGCCCTGTATCCAGCCTGCCACAGCAGCGAACTTCCCTGGCTCAGCGGGGGAAAGAGGGAAAGACTGTAAAGATGCATCAGATAAGATATGTAACTGTAACTATGGAGAGAAATTCCCAAAGTTTAGGGGCTCCATTTGCCTGTTCCAGCTTGGCGATACCTCATTTTGCTGGAAAGACCCACGGTGTGTTTGAACCTGACTGAAAGCTGGACCCAAGGACAAGCTCTGCCACTGATTGACCTCTAAGAGCTCCAGGGAAAGGGTGAAGAAACTGAGGTTAAATACAGCACATCCTGCCAGCATTGTGCTGGAAGCTTTCAAGCAACATTCTGGAACAAATGGTTCTGACCCACTCGTTGCAAAAGGCAGGTTAATGGGAGTTTTGCTCAGTCAACAGAAGTAAAATTATTTATTAATTAATATAAAATAACAACAGAGGACTTGACCTGCTTCCCCAATGACATGAGTAATCCAAGAACAACTGTCTCAGTGTCTGAATATTTTTGTTTATGCCCTTCTCAGCCAGTGGGATGAACAAACCAGCTTGGAATGGAAAAGAAGTAAAGTCAACCCTGTCTCGTTCCTGGCTGTCAGCAGAAGAAAACAAGCCCAGGTCCTTCTCCCTGCCATCAAATAGCCAGTCCTCCACCATGGAGTGATATCCCATGGGAGTGGGGGGTCCCTCTGTGCAAGGGTTTCAGCCCGAGGCAGCAGCACACCTCAGCCTTGGTGTGAGAGCAAAGGCTGCACATCAGCTCCTCCCCAGGCTGCAGCACCCAGCACCTCAAAACACCCAGTGCAAGGCTCCTACAGTGCTCAAAGGGAGCAAACAGGAGGAGCAGCACAGGAAAACAAACACCGGGGGAATGGAGGAGCAGGGTAAGGAAGAAGAAGAAAGAAAACCACTGTGGTCTGCAGACTCCACAAATCCTCCCTGAGGAAATGGGTTGAATGGTAGGGGTAGGAGTGAGGAACAAGACAAGAGATGGGGAATTTTCCCTCTTGCTCCAGACCCCTGCTCCAAAGCCAGCACTGTGCACACTCCTGCTGAGCTGCTCTGCCTCCCACTGGGATGGACTTTGGGGCCAACAGGATCCTGGCCCAGGAAGCTGCCACAGAGCAGGCAGCAACTGCACAAACCAGCAGGGAACAGCACATCAGCACCCACAACAGCTGGGATGGAAAATTGTGGTTTCTGGAGCTTCACTGGCACAAAAGGGCACAAAACACTGTAAATTAATGAGCTGTCCTTCTGTAAACCAGATGCACTGCTGCAGCCAGGTGTGAGGAGGGAAGGGGTGAAGCACTGTCTGAGGGCAAAGTGAATCATCCACAGCATTAAACAAACTTGTCAGGGGCTGAGTGCTGCAAACTTAGAGGAGAGCAGCATGTATGCACCACACACATTTTTCAGTTGGCTGTGACCATTTAACTGAACAGAGAGTCATCTGCCTTAATCATTACTATTAAATTTATTATTCATTAAGCATATGAATTATTTAAATTTAAGACTTTGGATCCTGGAAGCCATTGAGAGACACTGGCTGCCTTCAGTCTCTGACAGCTGGCAAGAGCCTCTCTTCTGGCACTGCCAGCCTGGACTCCTAAACAACAAGTCAGAGCTGGTCTTGGTCTGCTTCAAACATAATATTTTAATAGCTATGTCATTCCCTTCATTTCATCAAACCTTTAGAGTTGATGACTTTGATTTTTCTTCTTCGGCTAAGTGGCTAAAAGTTTGCTTTAAAGCACAATCTTGAGGAATTCCAGGACTTTGGGGTCCAGATCTGACAAAAATCCTTTCAGTACTAAAGCTATTCAGGAAGTCACCAACTTCAGCCAGCACTCACAGTTCAGGTTTGCTCGGTGCAGTAATTGTTCTCCTTTCTCTCTTTCAAACTCCAGCTACCTACTGTACACCTGGGGAGTTTGGGCTGAGGAGGACACAGCACACCTGTGCCCCAGGTGACCCCCCCCGAGCCCACAGCTGCTCTGTGCAGCACAGGAAACTTACCCCCAGCCTGCCTCAGTGGCAATGAGGTGCCCAAACCACGTTTCCTTTCCAGGGAGACACCCCTCAACCCCTGCACTTCCACTGCTGGCATTTGAACAAGAGCTCGGCAGGCACCTTTAAAGTTGTAGACGTGATTGTTAAAACAAAGAGGATTAGGAGACACCACTGCTATTACAAACCTCCTGCATTCTCCTGATCATCTCTTTAAGTCCCTCTCAGGAGAGAAGCTGCTTCCTGAGCCCTTTCAAGCACCCTGGAACACTGCTTGGTAACTGGATCTCAGGAAACAACAGGCTGAAGAAACAGAGCCTGGTGGGATTTTTTTCAAAGGGATTTTAATGGCAATGAGGTAGAGACCTCTTGGAAAAATATATCACATGCAGCCACAGCAATCTGCTACCCAACTTAGAGAGAAGAGCTGCAGGTTTAGGAGGCAGAGCAAAGGACAGAGTTGATGAAGAGAGTCTGTTAATGACAGGTGTGCCAAATAAACTTAAGGTGGAGGAGAAAATAGTACTGCTGTAGGAGGACAAAAATTAAATCGTTTTTTGGTGAGATTATGGGAGCCTCATTAAAAGCCTTCTAGCCAGAACATGACATACAGTTTCTGGCTAGAATGTTCTGGTGACAATGATATTTATATAAAATACTAAACACTGGATTACAACTGTAATATTCAATTGTATATGTGTGTGTGCATGTATATCTATATGTATATATATAAAAAGAAATTTTAAAGGGAGCTTATGAGAAAGATGGGGACAGGCTTCTTAATAGGACCTATAGTAACAGTTCTAAACTAAAATACGGTTCAGACTGGATATTGGGAAAAAATTTTTTATAATTTTTTTTTTTATGATGAAACCCATGAAACACCAAAACAGGTTGTCAAAAGAGGTTGTAGATACCCATCTACACGGATGGAGAACAACCTGATCTAGTTGAAAATGTTCCTGGCTTGTTATAGGGAGAAGGTTGGAGTAGATGACTTTTAAAGATCCCTTCCAACCCAAACCATTCTGTGATCCAAGGATTTTTTTTTCATTAATTTTGGCCTTTTTTTTTTAAATGGTATTTTCTGAGAATGCAGTTTTCTAATTTTGTGATTATTTCATAAAGGGAGGAATATGTAATTTATTTGTTAAAAAAAATCTAAACAATAAAAGCGTAATGGAAAGACGGAGACAGAAAAGATCCAAGGTGACTTTTTAACTTTTACTTAACCCAGAATAAAAAAATTATAGGGACCGGATATGCCCAACACCTTAATTTTATACTACTAATGACCACACGACTTATTCATGTTACTTGCAGAAAAATCTGAGTCTTGTATCAAATAATCTGTCAAAACTATTACTTTTCTCAGTGAGGAATGTTTCCCCCCAAAAATAGTCAGCTCTCATTTTGACAGAGTTCCAGCTAATATGATAAAATTTAATATGCATATTGTGCATCCCTTTTGCAAGTCCTCAAACTGGACTGGACTTCTGGAAGGATAAGGAATTCATGGCTTACACTTGTATAAACCTTCTTGGTCTTCAAGAGGGAGCTGCATGAAGGATGGAAGGAAGTTGAGAGCAATGATTTTTGCTGTATGGTTCTCAGGTCTTCCTCAAGGTCAGTAAAACAATATGAAATGTCCCAGGAAAGATTACTAAACTAAAAGGCCCCAAACCTTTTTTCTCAGCTATATTTCTCTTAATTATAATTACTTTCCTCTTGACCAGCAATTTTATATGATGAAATGACTACAGCCTTTCCATGTTCAAGCAGCATCTCTACTATGCTAACACTCACCTGCTTTCCAACATCAACATGAAAGAGATTTGTGACTCATTATTACCGAATTTTTGGTGAATGCTCAGAGCTGTCCAAGGCACACAGATTAAAAAAATCTATTTTGTATTGCATAGACCACAAAATTTTTAAATATGGAAAATATGTCAGTGTGAAAGTCACTGAGACCATTCACTTGCATGAAAAAACACAGGAGTTCCCAAGGACAGGTGTAGCTCAGGTATTTCAAGTTTAAAAGTGAATCTCAGACACAGAGCCACACGGTCTACAACCTGATTTCATATCTTAGCTTTGCAGTGTGGGTTTCACAGAGCTCACACACGTGATGGTTTTGGTTTTAATGTCCCATTCTAATCTGCATCCGTATCATTATCTTTCTAATCTACACAAAACAAACTTCATCACAAAACACCCATTTCTCACTGATCTCCTGAGAATAAGTTTGCCATAATCAGCAGCCCCACTAAATTACCCTCAACCTTAAATCAGCACATAGTCAGCATGCGTGACATGATGCAGAGGGAACTGCTGGGTTAGAAAATTTAATTGGTAAAGAAACTACAAATGGTAAATTAATTCACAAGGGTAGGAGAGATATGGAAATACGTGCATACACTGACACATTTATGTGTGTTATATTTATGGGTGTGTACATGCACACACAGAGATTGCTGTCCCTGAACTCAGCCACAGCTTCACACACAGATCTGTGAATTGACCACTTCGTTAACAGTAAATTTCTTTAGACATAAAGCAAAAGCCTATAATGATTAAACAACTGCCATGTGGCTTAGTCAAAAAGTGGGGGGGGTTTGCCATCCTTTAAAGTAATCTCTACTATACCAGCAATTCATTGCATCTCAATATAGGGAGGAAATGTTGCTTTGAAATTTTTTCCTTAGTTATATTGGACACAATCCAGGGAAAGAGGATTTCAGCCTTCCTCCTCCCCAGTGTTTAGAAATATGGCACAGGCCCCCACAAAATAGCCACGAGGCTGTAAACACCAGGAGCCTCCTAAGAGTAACTTGTCAAAGCACTTTCAGTATTTCAACTGGGCCATCAAGTCTTTTGCAAGGTCAAGCATTATATGGATGGCATGAAGAAAATTGTAATGTTTGAAAAACTAGGGATAGGTCTAAATTTAGTATCCTGTTCCCAAAGAAAAAAAAATCTTATTAAATTAACTGTACGGGATGTGACAGAAGTTATCAGAAATTGTATTTTTAACTCTACAGCTGGCACTCGGATATTGACCTTTTTCCTTTTCCAAGTTTCATCATGAGAGGTTGGTTGGTTTGTTTGGTTTTATTTTCAGTCAGATTTCTCTCAGTTTTACCTGCTCATAAAACATGGAGCCATCACAGACCCTTTCCTGACTACCACCGGACACAGGATTGTTTGGATGAGACCACAATTGCTCCACATTCTCTTGTCACACACCAAATTCCACCTTCAATTTTTGTGTGGTGTTCCAAAGGAAAAATCCAACCTGAACATCAGTGACATACAACAGTCCCATAGCATTCCTCTCTTCCATGTCTTTTGCAATCGTTTTGCAGTGCTGCCAGCACCAGGGTGAGGGTTTAACTGTGACTCTCATGTTTCCACTTTCTTGCACCACTCTCTCTTACAAAGCCAAGGTGAATGGGTTTGCTAGAATGCCAACAAGATTTTTCCCTTTCCAACAGCATGAATGTCTTTATTGTTCATTAAATGTTGTTCTGCAAATACTGGCCAATGGTATTTCTGTAGCATTAATGTTAGAAGCCTATGGGATTCTGCAGATTATATAAAAAAATATTTTGTATTTTTGTACTTCATCTCTTCATTCTGCTAATTCTATTGATTTAATAAAACAAGCCATCTAAAATTATTCAGGTTTTTTTTTTAATCACAGCAAGGAATGCCAGTAGGAATAGCTGTTCTCACTGCAAGTTGTCTAGGCAGAGAAGAGCTCATAATTCATTGTCTGAGAAATTCTCTAAGGAGAAGATTTTTACTTCTTCATCTTGTTTGCTCTGTTGATTGATTGGCATGTATCTCTGTATATAACTATATCTATGGCACAATGTTATAATAGCAAGGAAAACAAAATTACTACCTCTGCCTGACATTTCATCAGCACTACTTGGGAAATATCATCCCTGAAAAACACAGAACAGGGGGTTACAATTAACACTAAGAAGTGTTAATTAGACAGAGCTGAAATGACTTATTATTAAGCAGAGGGTATTTTACTTTTCCATGTCTCACAACAGTGCAGCTTCCTGAGTGAAGTCGGGGGCTCTGCTCAGGTAGCATAAAAGTGAGGAAATGTAGAACCCCTTGTTTGTACTTTATCATGCACAAGTACTTATTAACAAACATCTTCTTTGGCACATGTTCACATATATTCAGGACACGGGGTCTCTTTTGCCATTGTTAGAGCTCTGCTCTAAACTCTGAAGAATTTGACACATTTTAATGAATGAAGACAGAGTCCAGGAGAGCTTTCCTGCTATAGAGATTGCACACTTAATTAGGACCCTTATTAAAAATAAATACTCAAGTAGTACAAAAGTCTGCGATTCAAGTCTCGAGTGTCTCCTACTGAAACTGGAGACTGTCAATATTAATAGTCACTTTTTAAAAAATAATAAATTGTTTTGAGTAGCTCAAGGTCAAACAGTGTTGGTAAATCAGCAGCAGAATTTAGTACACAAACCAAATCTTCAGAGACTGATGTGCAGCTTTCACTACAAAACCTTACAGCTTCCTTCATTTGCAAGGTCCCAGAGGTGCTCTGAAATAGCAATATCTCATTCTTATTCCATGAGAATAATCCAGTGAAAGTTAAACAAACCAACCTGCAAAGATAAAGGATAATTGTACCTTTCAAAAGACTGGAGATAAGAAGTTAGTATGCTTGACTTTCAGTGTAGCACACTCAGCTGAAGCATCAGTTATACTTGTTTCAAAATCATTTCATTTTCAGATTAATCTCAGAACTAGTCCAGAGCTCACAACCACTGAGCACCAGCAGCATGTTGCTACCTCAGGAAGTATTTTAGTTGGGTGCATCCTGCTTCCAGACAACACCCTCTGCTTGGGACTATGAAAAAACAAAGGCAACTTTTGCCCAAGTGAGTCCAAAAATCTGAGTGTAACATCTGAGAGCATCACTTACACCACAAGATAAACTGAGAGGAAAGGAGACTCTCAGTTCATTGGCATACATGGCAAAATAAAACTCAAACAGCACCAACCAGAGTGATATATACCAATATTTTCATTGTTATTGCTGCTCATAAAGCCATCAAAACCTTTAAAAAAATCATCTACAACTTGTTTTTCCAGAACTGATGAGCAATAGTCAGAACTCAGACACCAAAAGTGTAGTAGTCATTTGTATGAAAATTTAAGAGGAAAAAAGAAAGAAAAAAAAAAAAAAAAAAGGCACAAGAGCAGCCTGAGAGTCAAAAGATTTCCAATATTTCAAATTTGAAGATCTGTCCAAAAAACTTCTTAAGGATAAAAACTTTATACAAATTTCCTTTCTGTCAAAATTAAGTTAATCCTTGAATGGGGAGAACATGTCTTTCAATTAGGGCTGAAAAAAAAAGATTCATAATACCATAAACATCTGCAAAACAATAGAGACAGTCAACAAAGATGGCTCTGTGCAAAACATTTACTGAAAGTCACCAAAGTGATCCCTTTTGCAGTTGCATTTTGGGTGCCAGATGGCTGGAGGGAGTTCCAGCAGGCAATTTCTTAATGAGAGTGCCTCTGCCCAATATCATCAATGCCCATCAGATGCAGAATCCACCCTGCTGACACTTCCAGGAAAAACAGACATTTTACCAATGACTTCACCAGGTCAGTCTTAGCCTTTCACAGTTTACAGAACATCATTTGCTGCTGTTCAGTTCAGCCCATCTTATCAGGACTAACTTAGACATTTCAGTGATGAGGAGGAAAATAAAAAGGCTGTGAGGTTCCCTGAACAGCCTTAGCTCTGCTTTTGGCTCTGTTTTTGAGAACACATCTATCACTTATCACCTCCATCGCCACAGCTTCCAGCTTAGCAGAGCCATTTCCCTCTCAAGAGCTGAGTGCTCCGTTTTGCCAGCCCTGATTCTTGCTGGAATTCCAGCCCAGCAGATTGGTATCCTCATCTCACACGGGTTTGAAGCCCTTTCCAGACCTAAGAGACAAATCCTTGCTTGCCAAGACAACACAAATTCTTCTTTCAGTGACCAAGGTACTGAAAACTAGCTGAGCCCTCCCAGGAGGGACATTAGGAAGCCAAAGTGAAATGTGCATAGGTCAAGCTAACATTTCAGCCTGGCATCAGAATCCAGAGACCTTTCCAGGTGACCCTTAGGAAGTAACTCAGCAGTGGTGACACATGTGAACCCTTAGGAAGTAACTCAGCAGTGGTGACACATGTGACAGTGCCTTTACCAGCTTCTCCAAGTGCCTGGCGTGAGTGTGAGGTACATCCTGAGCATTTTGAAACCATTACACTCCCAGGAAATTAGAGCTGGGTTAACTCGTCCATCTGGTGTACTTTGGGCAACAGATTATGTTTGCAAACCACATGATGGGCTGATTTTCCCCCAAATCCAGCAAGTTTTATGCTACCACCAATTCTTACGTTCCTAGATATTTTCCAATGGATCTGAAAATAGGAATTCAATTAGTGTTTTGATAGTCTTTTCACCCATTGAACAGGAAGAAGATCATAATATAAGTATTGTAGAAAAAAAAACCAAAACTTTTCTGATCCCTTCTGGTGCATGTGAAGCTTTCATGGAGAAGGGCAGAGATTTTTGAGAGAGGCTGAAGCCATGTTTTCTTTGCCAAATCTACTGGAGTAATTTTCCTACTCTTGGCCCCACTGCATCAAGATTACATTTTCTGTGTCAAAGTAAAGCTTCAATAATGTGGATAAAAAGAATGATTAGAGAAATCAAACATAATTCATCCCTCTAAGCAGGAAAAAAAGCCAGGCATCTCGTAGCACACATTCTAGCACACTGGACTGAGCATTGCAATTTTAGTCCTGTGTGCATGATCATTTGACATTTACTCCTATTGAACAGGCCCTTAATTAGATTCTCCTGCCAGAATAAGATATCTAACTCTCCCCTTACAAAGCAAAGGCTCTCCAAGTTATAATCTCCACTACTTGCCCCATTCATTTAGCTGTAAATATCCACGGCTAACCTTGCAAGCAGGAGATTTAGAAAACTCAGGAAATCCATAGGTTCTACCCAAGGTAAACCAGGGGCTTCCCCAAGCCAGGAGAGGAGATCAATATCCCATATCCCACTTACAAGGAAGCGAGGTAATGTTTTGATACCTTTGTTCCCTGTAAAGCTCTTTCACTGGTGGGTCCCTCCTGCACAAATCCCAGCTCGTTCTCGCTGTCTTCTCATGCTGCTCTTGCTCCTCGTGGCCTCTGTCTGGATCCAGCTCCCCTTAGCAGGGATCACATCCCCCTCCCTCCCCTGACTCCAGCTCCTGCTGACCTTGAAGCCCCTTTCAGAGTCTGCTGAATGGTTTACAGGGGCCCTGCCTTGCTGGCCCTGCCCCTGTCTTGTTGAAATTCTGTGGACCTCTCCTATATTCTAGGGCTTGCACCCCATTTCACTTCCAAACATCTGATTTTAGCAACAACCTCTGCATTTTAAGGCCAGTCAGTCTTGTCAAATCTCTCTGTAAACATAAACCTCAAGCAGATCTTTTTAAAAGCCTTTGTAATTCACGCTTTCCATCTGCCTGTCAGACCACACGAAAAGATCCACTCTCTGTTCCTGGTTTCCTTGCCCTCTTCCCCCCAGGAGCCTGCCCTGCTGTCACAAACCTACTAAAATTTGCAGAGAACCTACTAAAATTTGCAGAGAACCTACTAAAATTTGCAGAGAACCTACTAAAATTTGCAGAGAACCTACTAAAATTTGCAGAGAACCTGCCCATCTATTATGTTTTCCCAGTTAAACAGACAAATACTTTCTGAGGATGTGTATGGCAGATCTGTAACTATTGATGGGTAACAAGACTTAGGGTAACCTACTTTCAGGGGACTTCTATATCTTTTTTCTGAAATTTAGCTATGGTTTTACCCACTCATTTTACATGTATTCATGCATTGAGGGGAAAAAATTAAATTTTTAGAAACAATCTTAGCATAACTTTGTAAGCTTCACAGCATGTTGATAAGATCCAAAGCAAGTAAGGAGGGAATAAAAAACAGAAAAAAAAAAACTCTGTAAAGCCATACTAGCTGCAAGAACACTCACATTGAGAACATGCCAAAGGATCCACCCTTACCCCTCACAGATCTGCATTACAGAACTTCTGTGTGAAGTCAGGAAGCAGACTGCATTCCACATAGAGCACCATCTCTAACAGAAAATTAATCCACAATCCAGTATACGACAAGATTTTGCTCTTCCAGGCCATCAAAACAGTGCTGTCAGGAAGCAATGATTTTCCCCCTGTACTTTAGAGTTTGCAAGGATTTAAGATAAAACCTAAGACTTTAGCTCCCACATACAGGTAAATCCAATATTGCACCAAACAGAATTATCCCCCAGGCAGGTGTCTCACCACACCCTTGTCCACCTTTGCCAAATTCATACCTGGAGTGAAGAAGAACATGTGCTTATGCCAGATTTTGGATTGAACAGGCCTCAGACCAGACTTTATTAAACAGCCAGTAGCAAATAAAGCTATCAGTAATGGTGTGGTCTTTCAGCATTTTCACCTTTTTCGATGTATTTGCCTCCCCACGAGCAATCAGTGAGTCACTGTAGGAACACCCATCCCCATCCCACACCAGCAGCCCCTTGCCCAGGCCTTGCCCTGCATTTGAGTGTTTGTGTAATTGAGCCTCCTGACCTCTGCACAGCACCTGATAGCACTAATCTGAAATTAGGGGCTTTTCATCTTTTCCTTGAAAATGTAAATCCCACCATAGGACAGCCTTACCCAGCCTGTGCAGAGTGCAGTCAAGCCTTGAAGGTTCCCTCAGGAAAGGCAAATATATACAGATATTATATTTATCATTATATTAGATAATGCACAGTAAGTAACACATTTCCATCTTACTCTCCTAACAAAGACACCAAAATCTTATTTTAGAGAGTCCTAAATATTTTCCACAGCTCTTAATACTGCATCCAAGTTTTCCATTAGCTCTTGTGAGCCTCTTGCCCTATTCTTCTGTTCTGGAATTCACCCCCTTCCTCCTCTCCATCCTTCTTTTACCTTTAGGCATTATCTAGCACCAGAATTTCTTGCCAATATTCCTTCTCAGGCTGTTTCAGCTCCCATCGCTGTTAGCCGGGGTGAGCCAGCTCATCCCGCACCCTTTAACCTCTTCCTATCCCAGGGCAGGTCCCTCGCATTAACAGCACCTCCCCCGCAGCAGCACCGCACCCAGTAATTCCCACCAAATCCCAGCAGCCGGCCTCACAATTTGGCGGTGAATTCAAGGCCAAGCTGGGCTGCCCGGCTCCCGGGGAAAGGCAGCAGCAGCTCTCGCTGGACATCACCTGCCGCGGTTCCCTGGGTCAGGAGCATCTCTCCCGTTGGTTACTAGATTCCCTAATGACATGGAAATGAGGGGTAGTGGCTGAAAAGCAATAATTTTCAGGTTAAAGTGTGCGTTTAAATTAATTCTATCTTTTTTTTCCTCTAGTAAGTTCGTTTTGGAGATGAGATACAAACCAGCTTTGTGTAGTTTCAGGGTTTTTTCTCCCTGCCTTTTATTTTGCGAACTTAGGGCTAACAGCGGGTTTGTGTGGCTTTTTTGGTTTTCTCCGTAATAAAAAGGTAAAGAAAATAAAGAGGAAACTGGAAGGGAAGAGTAACAGGGGAAAAATACTCTTTTGCAACAGTGCGTTAGTATTTCTGTCGAAATTCGAGAGACGGAAATCGGAATGAATTTTCACGTGCCTCAACTGGTATTAAAGGCAGCAGAAAACGATGAAACACCCCGTCCCTCTCCCGTGGTAACTCTGCGTCCCTCTCTCGCTTCCATCTGTTGAGCTCCAGACGCGCCGCTGCTGCCCCGGGCGAGCCGCAGCCCCCGGGGTTCCCTGGAAGCCTCCGCCGGCTCTTCCTACGGAGCTGCTCCTCCTCGCTCCTTCCACCTGCTTAATCACATTTAAATATATTAAATACTTTCCTATTGTTGTTCTGGCACAGGAGTAATTGCCGCGGTTGCCATGGGGATGTTATGACAACACGGGGGGGATGCCCGCTCCGTGACAAGAGGCAGAGGTGTCCCCTCGCCGGGGGACGTGGGAAGTTCGTGTGCCTGACACCGGCACCGCGCTCCCGCCGATGAGATCAGCCCCGCAGCCGCGGGGTACCTGGTGTCGCCCCCGCCCAGGGGAGCACGGAGGAGGGATGTCCGGGAGCGGGGGCGAGGGGTGGGACGGTGAGAGCCGCGATCCCTCCAGCGGTGCCGTCCGCGGCAGCCGTGTTTGCTCAGCGCCGGCTCTAAGGCCGCCCCACCCGGTGAGGGACACCCGGGGCAGCCCCATCCCGTCCCATCCCATTCCCCCTCTCTGTGCTGCGGGATGGTTTCCGGCTTGGGAAACGGAGAGGCGAGTCCCGGGACAGCAGCAGCACTCCCGTGGCCGCGGGAAAGACAGAGCGGGAGTCGGGACTCGCTCCTCGGTGTCCAGTAAAACAACCCATGGCTGTCCCCGCTGGAGCCGCCCTGGCTGCCCAGGGAGCCACGTGGAAGCAGAACCACCACCCTTCCCTGCCCTGGCAGCGGAGAGGGGACGCTCCGTGCCGGAGCCGGGGAAGGGACGCGACCCCGCTCCGAGTCTTCCCCATCCCCGGTCCCTCGGCAGCCAGCCGGGTTTGAGGAGGGGTGGGAGAGAGGCGGCTCTGGAAGCGTGGGAGGGTAGCGGGGATTCCCCCCTCAGGCTGAAAAATAAACTGGCCAGCCTGGAAAAGTCCCCCCCGCTCCCCTCCCCGGCCTCGCTCAGCCCGCTGGGCTCCGCCGGGGCCCGGCCCGGCTGCCGAGGCTGCCTCGCAGCGAGCAGAGCGCGGGGAGGTTCATTTTAGGTGAAGGAATGTCATTTCGCTACTAAATGGTTAGTCTAATTTGATCTTTATTATGCTGTGGATTAGGGCTGATTCATATTAAACACGAGTGCAGTTAATATAACTCTGGAACGTGTCCCGCTGTATGTACAGCAGCCGCTGCTGCAGCTCCGCCGCTTCCCGCGACCCGTGGATTAAGATTTAATTAACAGGGAAGTTTGCGAGCGCTCGTCCGCAGCCTCTCTGCTTCACAAATAATTTATACTCGGTTCCGCCGATTTTTATTCAAGTGACAGCATTTTATTTTACTCTAAAAGGAACTTGAATATTTTATGTTCTGCCAGAGGCTTCTGTATACGAACCTCTCCGAGGCAGCTACAAACCCAAGGGATTTTTTTCTTTATTTTTTTGAATATACGGGAATTACTTCAGTACAATTTATCAAATTCTCTCAAACCCCCCTCTCGCCCTCCTCCTACTCCCCCCAGTCTAGCTGCCTAAACTACCCATATGAAAGTTAATCGTCGTGATCCCCATTGTCGCTTGTATAAATCCAACCTCCAAGACACGGCAACAATTCTGATAAATTGTCCTGCTCGCCTAACTACACAAGAATGGCTTTCATAATTAAAAGGGGAGCTGAGTTAAATCAACAGCTCCTAAGCCCTTCTCAACAGGGCTAGAATGGGAGAAATGTGGCGACCTGATTTCTTTAAGTAGCAGCTCTTTGTAGCCCGTTCATAATCCTAGATATGGAAACCCATCCTGCACAAAGTCAGCTGCCAACCAAAAAAGGAAAAAAAATAGGAAGAAAAAGTTTATTCAGATGCTCAAAGTCCATCTTTTTTTTTTTCGCCAATCTAACATAACCCTAGCACTTTATAACCAAACAGACAACTCCTTTTCCAATTAAAGTGGAATTAGGAAACTCAATCAAATTAGCTCACTATTAAAGCCCTTCTTTATTAAACCGTTTTATTGTAGTAATATTAAGTTTCACTCGCTCTTGGAACACGAGACTTTAAAAAGTTTCCCTTGTGATATTGATTTGGCTGCGCCCAGGATGGATCAGGGTCAAAAGTATTTGCCTAGGTGTAATCTGTAATATCTACTTACTTTTTTCGTTGGGTTTTTGGTTTGAGTTGTTTTGGGTTGCTTTCTTTTTTAAGAAAAAATTGTATCCAAGTTGATCAACCGCATGCGGGATGGAAGAGCTACATTTTGATGCAATTTGATTTTACCCAGGAGCTTCCTTCCATAGCTGCGGCGGGACTCCTGTCCTCCCAGCCCCACCAGTACACGAACTGGTTGGTAGGAGCCGCGCTGGCAGCTCCCAGCCAATGTTTACACAGTTATATTTGAAGTGAGAAAGTAAACAGTCCAGCTGTGCCACGGAGCGGTTCGCTGGGATTAGGTTTCCATACCAACCAACTTTAGGAGCTTTTACAGTCTTAATTCAACCATGCATTGAACTTGTTCTTTGTGAGTAATAGTTTTCCTGGGCCAAACACTCCCAGGACTGGCAAGAAAGTCACGCTCCGGCCTTGGGCGGGATGGCCTCTCGGGATGCACGGGGGCACGCCCGCTGCCCCCCGCTCATCCCGATACAGAAATAAATAGAGGCAGGAAAGCCTTTCTTACTTTTTGATCTTGGAGAACATTTGGACACCGTTGCCAAAAATAAAAGGGGAAAAAAAAAAAAAAAGGAGAAAGAAAGAAAGAAAAGGAAAAAAAGAAATGAGCCGCGCAAGTAGCCTTTAGTCTCAGATGAGAGTGAAGCGCACACAGCTCCAAAAACAGAGAAACCTTCCCTGCACTGATGTTAACTCATCCATCTCTGCCGCAAACACATCTTTACATTCTGAAAAACGTCATTATTATAGACGTCTTTTGACACAAAAACAACTGAAAGGCACAATCAAATTTCAGATACGAGGGTTAAAACCTCTCTGCTGCTACACAACCCTCGGTTCGCAAGGTGGGATTTGCTTTAACCAGGCTTCTCTTTTAGACAATGCCAAATTTCCTAAATGTGACAAAAAATATTCAAGATACCAGAGCGAAAAATCCTGCTTAAATTTATACCTCTGTATGTTTGTTGTTTTTCTTTTTTCCTCAGGCACATAAGAAAAAGACCAGAACCAGAAATAAACGTATTTGACAATTTCAGTTGATAAGGAATTTGCTCTTGCTTGTACGCTTTGTTTTTATTTATAAATTTATCTGAAGAATATCTAGTTTGACCATGATAAAAATGTAGTAAACATGTTTGTACTATTTGCATAAACTCCTTTAAATATTGACTATACTTGTCAAATTAATTTCCCAAAACACACTTCCATCATCTCATAAAATACCACTTGCCATTCATAAGATCGATTTTTTTTTTAATAGAAAATAACATTTATTTCTATGAAATGGAAACACAGAATTACCTGTTAGAAACAGCAAGAAGTTTGCTACATCGGAACAAGAAAGCAATTTTCTTGCAGATCACAAATGAAGGAGGCTTATTAAACCATCATACACCATTGGCGCCGGGGTCCTACGGACAGTTACAAATATATCTACTTTCCAATGTTATATACAGACCATAACGTTTCTGGGGGCGGGAAGGAAAAGGTTTTCAATTTGACAATGTTTCATCTATATGCCTGGTAAGTATTACAATGCGCTGCCTAACCTTTAGCTTAACGTTAATACCAAGTTCACCTACGAGTTACATTAATAACTTAGATTTCCATTTTATAACATTATACACTTGCTAGTATACATATATATATATATGTATGTGTGTGGGAAAGAGCACGCGTGCGTGTGTGTGTGTGTGCACACCCCACGACGCGCTGAGGATATCCATGCTTATGGCCATAAGCAACAAAGAGTGACTCATGTCTGGACAATGAAAGTGCACCTTTATCACCTTAACACACCTACGCCTGTCCGCGCCGGGCTCTGCTCACAACCACCGCCCGCACGGGGGGGAGAGGAAGCCACCCGTGTCCGTCCACCCGTGCCTACCTAGCTACCTCTACACAGACGAGCTTTAGGAAGCTGCTATTGCTTCTCGGGGGTGTTGTTGACCATGGGCCCGTAGAGCCCGCTGGAGTACACCTGCTCCTTGTGCACGGCCGAGCGGTCCCGCATCAGGTCGCTGAAGGCGTAGTCCACGGGCGGCCGGAACCCCAGCGTGGGCATCAGCCCGGCCGTGGAGTAGGGGGTCATGAAGGCCAGTCCCCGGCTGTGCGCCGAGTAGGCGAGGCGCAGGGGGTTCAGTCCCAGGTGGGTGCCCAGGGGGTAGGCGCCGGCCTCGGCCCCGAAGTGCGTGGCGTTGGGCTGCAGCGGGGAGAAGGCGGAGCGGCTGCCCAGCGTGCCGATGGCCGGGGCCATGGCGCCGGCGATCAAGGGCCGGTGGTGGGCGGCGGCGGCGGCGGGGGTGGGCGGCAGGCCCTGCAAGGCGCCGTCCCGGGCCCAGCCCTCCTCGGGGCCCTTCTCCGGGCCGCGGTTGTTGAGGATCTGCTCGATGGCCTGTACCACGTCCCCGCCGCAGCCCTGCAGCACCAGCTCCAGCACGCTGCGCTTGTGCGCCGGGAAGACGCGCGTCAGGATGTCGATGGGAGTCCGCTGCCGGCCGCCGGCCGAGGGCGACGGGTCCTGCTCGTCCTTGTCCGCCTCTGAGCCCGAGTCCGAGCCCAGCGGGCTGATGGAGCCCGGGCTCTCCTCCCCCTCCTTCGGACCCTTGGAGACGGGAGAGCTCAGGAAGGACTCGCCGTCCCCGTTCTCCGAGCCCGAGCCGTGGCGAGCATCTGGGGAGGAGGTGCCGGGCACGGACTCGCCGTCCGGGGAGAGGGGCTTCCCGCCCGCCTGCTGCGGGGTGACGGCGCGGCTCGGCAGCAGCGTCTTGGGGAACAGCTCGAACTTCTGCATCTTGGACTCTGCGGGTCGGAGGGGCAGGAGAAGAGAGAACTTTAGTGCGGCTGCCCCCGGCGGGCCCCGCGGAGCGCCCCGGCCGTCGGCGGGGCCGCCCGCCCGCAGGTCCGCGCCCCGCTCATCTCCCGCCGCCTCTCCGGGCCACTTCCCCCCATCACCGCCGCCCTGAGGGCTCGCAGCGCGGCCTTACCTGAGGAGCCGGCGNAGCTCCATCCCGGCGAGCCCGCCCTGGGAGAGCGGCCCCCCCTCCCCGGCCTCCCCCAAAGCGACGCGGGGCGGGGGAGCCCCTGCGCCGCACCCGCGCCCGGGCGCGGAGAGGCTCCCCGCGCCTTCAAGAGCAATCACGAGCGGGGGGCACACAGAGCCCCGGGAGCGGTGGGCATGCAAACCGCAGCGCCTGTCCTCTCGCCTCGCTCGACGCCCCCGTC
>VZTB01009810.1:8883-21561 GCA_013397245.1 Thryothorus ludovicianus
GAGGGAGAGGGAGAGGGAGAGGGAGAGGGAGAGGAGCTCCCCTAGAAGGGATTCAAAGCTCCCAGCAGCTGATGAGCAGATCCTCTTTAAAAATGCAGCACTGCCCTAAAATCCAGCAGAGTTCAGCTCTGAAGTTTGCTCTCCTGACTCCAAAAGCTCTGAGCATGAGCTGCAGGAGGCTCCTGAGGAAGTTGTGTCCCTTCCCCTGGAGCTGTTCCCTCTGACATAAATCCCCTCAAACCATCAGGGGGTTATCAAAGCATTTACAGCCTCACCCCTGCAGCAGGACACCCCCACTCCTGTCTGGTTAAACACCAAACCAGGGCAGGAAGAAGCTTCAAACAGGACAAGATGTTCTTATCTTGTTCCTCCAAGAAAAATCCCTCAGCTCTCCATTCTGGCCACCCAAACCAGGAACAAGACTCCCAGACTGGGGAAAGGTTGTTCTGTTCCATCATCAATTTTCTGATTGGGTCTATAAAGCATTTTTAGGGGTTCCCATGTCCCTGTAAGTAACAGCATTCCCAATCAGCCCAGGTGTAACCTGCTCGTGGCATTTGGGATAAGGTGAAGGATATCCTACAGCCCCTGCTCACCCTGCAGCTCCCAGAGCCAAAATCACGATCAAGTTTCCCTGTCTGGTTCTGTTGTGGAGTTCAGAGTCCTCAGGGACAGGACAAGGAAACACTTCCTCTGTGCCCACTGACAATGGGAAAAGTGACCCCAAAAATGGCGTTAAAATCCTCCAGCAGCCTCTGCTGCAGCCACCAACTGGGACCAGCCCTGGGACTTACCATGACATTAAAAAAAAATACAATGGCTGCTCTAAAAGCAGGATAATTTAAAAGAAGGTGGCACAAAACCTAGCAGGAGCAGAAGGAAAACCAGAAGGGAACCAGCTGGTTCTTGGTTTTACCCCATTGGGATAATTGGGTGACTCTGGGAACAGTCAGAAGCACACAAGTGGAACACCCCAAGACCTTCCCAGTTGCAGACTGGTGCCTGAACACCTGCAGTGTTATCCCAGGGGAATGAAAGAAGCCCAGCTCTGATGCGTGTCCCAGCCTGGCTCTCCACACTGGGAACTGCCCTGGGAAAGGCACAGCCCAGAGGGCTCCTCTTGGAAGCTCTGCCTGTGCTGCCCTTGGCATTCCAGATCCCCCTGGTGCATTCCCAATTTCCCACTGAGTGTTTTACCCTCCCTTCACAGGAGCTCAGGCCTCTGCTAAGGCCATAGTTAAACCATCAAACTCCCGTGGTTTTCATGTTGTGGAATAAATCCTGAATTCCTGATGGCAAGGCTGCTACAAGAGGGAATGTTTCCTGGGAGGCTCTCTGGGAAAACAGAGCAGCTTTCAGGAATTCATTTTGCCAATTGGGGATTGCTTGAAGGCAAAAGAAAAAAAAATTAATTAAAAAATAAAAATCCTGTGTGTTTTCTTGCAGTTATATCATTTGTTCTACCCCTCCCAAAACACTGCTTAAGCAGCCCCCACTGCTCAGCTCCAGCCTTGGAAATTCCTGCTTTTGGCTCAGGAGGTCGCCAGGCTTGGGTTTTGTATTTCAGGCAAAACAGGATCGAAAAAGTTATTTTATCCTTAATCAAAACAGGATTATTAAGGATCAAATGAGAATCCCTCAAAGCTCATCCCCTTTCCAGATCACTTTGCATCCCATCACCACCTCAAGAGATGCTCCCCCAGCACTCCCTGGAGGCAGGGAACGTTGGAGACTTATTCCATAGAATCCCAAAGGTTGGAGAAACCCTCTAAGATCAAGTCCTGTTGCCACAGCACTGCCAAGGCCACCACTGACCATGTCCCCAGGTGCCACATCCACATGTTTTTTAAGTCCCTGGAGGGATGGGGACTCTACCACTGTCCTGGGCAGCCATGCCAGGGCTGGATGAGCCTTCCTGGGAAGCCTTTCCCTGGCACCCAACCTAAAGCTCCCCTGGTGCAGACTGAGGCCATCTCCTCTCACCCTGTCACCTGGGAGAAGAGACTGATCCCACCTGGCTCAGGGATTTGGGAACAATCCAAATATTGCTTGGATGCCCAGGGGACTCTGCTCCCTGAGGAAGGAGCTGGGATTGGGATGGCTTCATGGGAAGGGGACAGCCTGCCTGGCCTGCCCCGTGTGGGGCTCCAGCACACCCAGGACATGCCCCAGCCTCTCCCAGGCTGTCCCAGGCAGGACAGAGGCAGAAAGGCAGCAATGTCACCCCTGGGCTGTGCAGCTCCTGCTGGCATTACCCAGCCTGGCTCCCAGCAGGGCAGAGGCACAGCTGGGCTCCAGGTGCCTGTAACTGGGCCAGGGTGTCCACAGAGCCCCCCTGGAATTCAGGATCGAAGACAGGAAGGGAATTCAGCACGTTCAGGAGCTCCCAGTGACCCAGCAACTGCTTCCATGTGCAAGGCCCCAAACCTGGCTCCCCCTGAATCCTCTGCTCCTGATCCCAGCTGCAGCTCCTTGGAGCATCCTGGGCAGAGGGAGGATGGAGGGAGCTCTGCTGCTCCCCACAAACCTCCTGCTCCCCTTTCCTCGTGTTCCCATCACCTCAACAGGCAGCACATGGAGTATGGAATCCAGGGATGGTTTGGCTTGGAAGAGATCTTAAATCCCATCCCACCCCTGCCATGGGCAGGGTCACCTTCCAGTGCCCCAGGTGGTTCCAAGCCCCAATGTCCAGCCTTGCCCTTGACACTGCCAGGGATCCAGGGGCAGCCACAGCTGCTCTGGGCACCCTGTGCCAGGGCCTGCCCACCCTGCCAGGGAACAATTCCTGCTCAGTGTCCCATCTAACCCTGCTCTTTTTCTGTTTGAAATCATTGCCCCTTGTTCTGTCACTCTGCCCATATAAAAAGTTCCTCTCCCTTCTTTGCAAAAGCCCCTTTAGGCCCTGGCAGGGGCTCTGAGCTCTCCCTGGAGCCTTCTCCTCTCCAGGTGAGCACCCCCAGCTCTCCCAGCCTGGTTCCAGAGCAGAGGGGCCACCCAAGCAAAAAGCAAAAAGCAACACTGAATTCCAGAATGGGTTGGGTTGGAAGGAACATCAAAATCCATCTCATTCCACGGGCAGGGACACCTCCCACTGTCCCAGGCTGCTCCAAGCCCCAATGTCCAGCCTGGCCTTGGACACTGCCAGGGATCCAGGGGCAGCCCCAGCTGCTCTGGGCACCCTGTGCCAGGGCCTGCCCACCCTCACAGGGAACAATTCCTGCCCAATATCCCACCCAGCCCTGCCCTCTGGCAGTGGGAAGCCATTCCCTGTGTCCTGTCCCTCCATCCCTTGTCCCCAGTCCCTCTCCAGCTCTCCTGGAGCCCCTTTAGGCCCTGGGAAAACATCACCATGAGCACCACCAGGACATTCATTCCCGAGGTTTCCCAGAGTACAAGAAAGGAAAATATTGATTGGAAGTGGCTGCAGATTTTCTGGAAGAATGGTTTTCTGACAGAAAATGACAATTTGATCATATCAAAACTTCCTGCTGGAAGGGGTCAAACTTAGCAAAAGCTCATTTAGGAAAACAGTCACAATCTGTCTGATTAGGTTAAACACATTTGTTCTTGTTTTGAAAACATGCTTATTTTCATTTTATCAAGCTTCACGCCAGAAATAAACCCTAAAAACAAAATTAAAATATTTTTATCCCTACCTAAACAAGCCCTCCTTCTTAGAAAATTCTGCCTTCAGCTTTCCAGAGAGAGATTTTGACACTGCAGAATATTTTTGGTGTGGTGGAACTCAGGTTCTGCCTGACTTTGAACCTGTGTGAGTACTTTGTGCCCAAGAAGGTTAATAGGATAATTAAATTATATAGAATATTTGGAGTATTTGCAATAATTGTTTTAATTTTTAAACTGACATTAATCGTAATCACACCTCTTAATGAGAATGGGGAGGCTGAGGGGATCTTTGGTGTGCTTTTGTGGAAATATTATTTCATTTGGTAGCTTGGGGATTTTTTCGTTTTTGGGCGGGGTTTTTTAAGTAATTGGCTACAAATCAAGAGTCCAGGAGACTGCACAAAATCCCTCCATTCCAGCTGGGATGGGATGGATTCCTCCATTCCATCCATGGATGGGTGGCAGTGACCACCCTGATTTTTCCAGGCTGGAACCCCCCTCGTTCTTCCCAAGCTTGCCAAAACAGAGCAAAAACCTGCAGTGTGAATAGCAACCAAAATTAGGCAAAAACTCTGAGCACCAGAGCCACAGCAGTGTTTGTGTTCTAACTCCTCCTGATTTCAAAGTAGCCAGGAACTGAGCCTTTCATGGATGCAGGCTGCAGATATTATTTCTCTGTTCTTTTCCCTGGTTTTCACTCCATCTCTCCTCTCCCCTGTCATCACACACTTGATTTCATTCACCAGCGCCTTTGCCTTGTTCCCTCTGGTACTCCGAAGGCATTTCATTTCATTTCCATTTTTTCAGACATTAAAAGCATTTCTTTTGAATTCTGGTGCCTTCAGCACGTGAAATGAGCCTCAGCTGCACTGAAAAAACCCCAGTCTGATGTTGTTACATGCCTGTTCTTCAGCGGGAATTAAGAGAAAGGGAAGAGCAGCTGCCTCTCCAATCCCCCCCTGCATTAACCACGCTCCAAGTTCAGAAGCTGAATGCAGAGGACACAGCTCCAGGTGCAAACCCTGCTGCTCCTGCTGCACCCCTGCTGCTCCCACTGCACCTCTGCTGCTTCCCAGCATTCAGGGCTGGACAGGAGCGATGGAGCCTGCACTGGATTTTTAACAGTATGGTGTGACTGCCACAAAATCATGGAATCACAGAATATCCTGAGCTGGAAGGGACCCCCAGGATCACCCAGCCCAGCCCCTGGCCCTGCACAGACCCCCCAGCACTCCCACCCTGGGCATCCCTGGGATGTCCAAAGGCTCCTGGAGCTCTGGCAGCCTCGGGGCCGTGCCCATTCCCTGGGCAGTGCCCAGCACCCTCTGGGGGAAGAACCTTGCCCTGAGCTCCAGCCTGAGCCTGCCCTGGCCCAGCTCCAGCCGTTCCCTATCTCCTGTCCCTGGCCCAGAGCAGAGATGGGAGCTGCCCCTCGGGAGGAGCTGCAGCCCCCGGGGAGCTCTGCCCTCAGTCTGCTCCAGCTGAACAATCCCAGTGCCCCCAGCTGCTCCTCACGGGCCCCTCCAGACCTTCCCCATTTTCTTAACTCTCCATCTGCTTTAGAACTTTCTTCTAAAGGTGGAGCCAGGGGCACCCAGAGCAGAGGGGACTCTGTGCACCCACACCTCCAGCAGGTGAAGCAGAGCTACCACCTCATCTCCTCACAACAGACTCCCATTCTTGCAGATCCCTCTGGGGCAAGGTAGGAAATTCCTGTCCTGGTTGGAGGCATCTTCCCACCTCAGGAATGTGGCTCCTAATGCAGCTCAGCTCAAAGTGACGTTGAGACAGAACTAAGCCAAGCTGCTCCACTTTGCCTGCAGTGAGCCAGGAGCCAGCTTTAGATCTGAGTTTGGGCGACCTGATTTTACCTTCTCCTATTCCCTGCGAGGGTGGGCAGGCCCTGGCACAGGGTGCCCAGAGAAGCTGTGGCTGCCCCTGGATCCCTGGCAGTGTCCAAGGTCAGATTGGACAGTGCTTGGATCACCCTGGGACAGCGGAAGATGTCCCTGCCCATGGCAGGGGTGGGATGAAATGGGATTTAAGGTCCCTTTCAACTCAAGCCATAGGATGTTTCCCCTTTACAGAGGGTGAGCATTTTCCCATGATCTTCTATAACATCACCTCCTAGAGGGAACTGGATCCGTGTCTGCAGCATTCTGCACAACACAACCCCCTGTACCCCGTACCTCAGCATCCCAGCCCACCTTGCACAACAAACACATCCTGAACATGGCTGGAGCTGGGCCAGGGCAGGCTCAGGCTGGAGCTCAGGGCAAGGTTCTTCCCCCAGAGGGTGCTGGGCACTGCCCAGGGAATGGGCACGGCCCCGAGGCTGCCAGAGCTCCAGGAGCCTTTGGACATCCCAGGGATGCCCAGGGTGGGATTTTGGGGGGTCTGTGCAGGGCCAGGGGCTGGGCTGGGTGATCCTGGGGGTCCCTTCCAGCTCAGGATATTCTGTGATTCTATGCCTCAATCATCATGAGCAGTTCATGCTCTGGGCACTGGCAGCTGCCCCACACCCAACCCACAGAGCCCTCCTGGCTTTGTCCCCCTTTGCTGGGTGGGAATTCCTCAGCAACGGGAGCAGGGTGTGAGTAGAGCCGGCTGAGCAGGCTCCAGGGAAGCAGACAGCTCCTGTGTTATCCACACAACAAACCCAGCCAGCCTTTCCCCAGGGACTGCTCAGCACTGGCGTCTGCCTTGTGTGTGCAGTCACACACAGAAGCTGCACGGCCCCTTTGGCCCTCGCTTACCCCAGCAGCTTCACAGGTTCTTTGGGATTTAGAACCTATTTTAGCCTTTATCCTAAAGCGAAAAAACACCCGACCAAAAGAAAACAACCCCCAAAATCATTAGACTGAGAACTAGCAGCAGTGATTAACAGAGAAAAACAATGAAGAAGCTCCCAAAACACACGAGCTGGGAACAATCTAGGGGAGCTCTTTGAAAGGAAAGCTTTTCATCAGGCTCAGCATGGCACTGAGCCATCCCTCTGATCCATCTTTCCCCTCGTCTGCCACACCAAACACCCTGGTGCAAGGCTTGTTTTCACCAACTTTCATCACTAGAAATAAAGCAGGATAATCTAAACAGGCTGGCTGGGGAGCAGCAGATGCTGCCAAGGCTCGGGGTCAGCCCCACGTGCCCCCGGGTGCCCCTCCCAGCACGAGGTTGGGGTTCCACCAGCAGCTCTCCCAGCACTTGGCATCCCTGCCAATGGATCAGGATCAGCTCCTCTCCCCAGCAAGGCAAACCTGGACATGAATTGCCTTGTCCAGGGTCATATAAAAAGCCACTGGAAACCTGGGAGAAAGAGCCCCCTTGATCCTTTCCATGTGTTTTTCCCAGTGGATCACAGTGCCACGTCACTCTTGTCTCCCTGGAAGGATCTGGGACAGGAACTCTGCTCTGCAAAACACTTTCCCTGTGCTCAGAGCTGAGCTTGGGCTCAAGGGTTTAACAGGGGGGCTCCCAAGGTGTTGTCCAAGAGCCACAGCTTCCAGAACAACCAGGAGATGGAGGATAGCACTGGCAGTGGCCACTGCCGAGCCTGGGATGTCCCACGCTCCCAGCTTCTGCTCATTCCAATATCCCTGCTCCCCCTGGGGAAGCTCTGGGGTCCCCGGGCCTCCAGAGCAGGCAGAGCTCCCAATCCCCCGCAGGATCCCACACCCATTTCCCAGCTCCCTGTGCCATTCCTGAGGGCGTGTGACAGTCCCTGCCCTCCTCACAGCTGCCCCAGGGCAGGGGCGATGTCCTGCTGCCCCGAAGGACAGCCCCAGCCCCATCAGCCCCATCAGCCCCACCAGCCCCACAAACCCCCATGTGCTTCCAGAGAGTGAAAGGACTCAGAGCTCCGAGCCAAAGCCACCTTTCCTTGGAGCGTTTGTGTGGCGAGCGGGCTGCAGCTGTCCCCAGATGGGCAGTGGCCCAAAAGGAAGGCACAGGCTCCTGTTATTGAGGAGCCTAAAGACAGCACACGGCTTCCCCCGGCTCCACAGGCTCCACCTCGACTGGGGAATGATTCATCTCCATCTCCCGAGGATTTTTCTGGTAACTGCTGCAGATCCACCTTGGGATGACAGAGCAAAACTAGCAGCAAACCAATCTCGTCGCTTCTATTTTTTCCCCCCCCCCACACTGAAAAAGCCATAATTTCAGGATTGAGGTGTCAGAATCACAGCTAAGGACGAGCTGGCTCCTTACGCAGAGGGGTTTGGGTTTTTTTTTGAAACCTGTTTTCAGCTGACAACGTTAAAGCTGCCACCCATAAATTTATTGGGGGAATTTATGAGCCAGCTAGGAAAGCCACCAAAAAAGGAGGAAGCCGAGTCCATTCCAAATCTGGGGACAAGGAACATGTTTCAGTGGGATTGAAAGGTGTTAAAGTCAGTAATCCAGAGAGAGAGCAGCATGAAATAAATACAGATACCCTCTAATCCCTAAATACTCTGTCTGGAGGACACGGAGAGCTGTGCTGCAAACTCATAGCAATAACTCCTAAAGGGCAGCCAGTCCTGCTTCCCAGATTGATAAGGAATAAGGATGAGAGCAAGGAAGCAGCAGGGCAAGTTAAACAAACACAAACACATGGCATGGCATTTATAAGGGGGGAAAATGATTTTCCTTGATTTGGACTTTGTTTCCAGCTGGCCCAAGGGAGGGAGGCTGCTCTGCCAGACCCTGGGGATTGCTGGATCCCAGCACCACGCCCCAGTGTCCAACATCCCCACACCTGCAGAGGCTCCCTGCCCTAAAAATGCCCACACCAGCATTTGTGGTGCTTTTCTGTGCCCATCCCCATGGCAGGAATGATGAACACATGAAACATCTCATGGCACGTGTGGAGGAAAGGCCAGGGGTTGTCACCACCTCTGCCTAAACCTGTCCCAACAGGGACATCCCCCTGCAGTGGTGACAAGGGACACGCTCAGCCCTGTCCTCCCACAGCCACCTGAGGGGCAAAGCTCTGTCTCCAACAAACTCAGCAGGGCCATAGATCCATGAGAAAGAGAAAAGAGAGGAATAATGGGATCACAGACTGGTTTGGGGTGCGAGGGTCCTTAAAGCTCATGTCATTCACCCCTTCCGTGGGCAGGGACAACTTCCACTGTGCCAGGATGATCAGAGCTCCATCAGCCTGGCCTTGAGCACATCCAAGGATGGGCAGAAACAAGGCTCCAAAATTGTTTTGAAGTTCAAGAGGCACATTTGCAGTCCATCAGATTTTTATATGTGTGTGTGCATATATATATCTATATATATATATATATATATATATATCACAGACACAGTATTTTTTACAGTTTTTTATTCAGATTCTGGGCAAACCAGGCAGTTTATTATTTTTATTTCTCTCCCCAGCACCCGCAGGAAGCTCAGCAAGAACCGAGCTGCACACAGGCAGCATTTAGTCTGCAAAGGCCTCCCCCTCCCTTAAATCCTTTTAAAAATCCCTAAAAGGGAATCATTTACTAAAGAAAACAGAAATTGGAGGTCACAGCATGATTGTCAGAAAAGCAGTGGAGGGCCAGGGCAGATTCTGCCGGGGAAATGCAGGGGCTGAGCTGACAGGAGCTGAGCCCCCAGCTCACGTTTATCAGGGCCAGCAGGGCAGCCTGGCTTGGATAATCCAAACCATTTTCCAGGTCTACGAGAACACAGCCCTGATGGGAAAAGCTGGCAGGAGGCAGAGCTGGGGCCAAGTGAGAAATAAGAACCAGAACACCTGGCTGCAGAAATGGTTTAAAACATCCCCAAATAATTAGCTCCTCAGCATTATCCCTTTCAGCAGGAATGACTGGAAATGAATTGGTATTTAACCAGCGACTTGGAGGCTTTAACACTGCAATATTTTCAAGCTGGGAACAGGGAAGGGGGGGGGGTGTTGCTTTAAATTTCCGCCAAGTTCTCAGGGGCTAGGTTAACAGAGGAGTAAAAATAAAATAAAAAAAAATTTAAAAAAAGGTTGAACTTGGAACATCCAAGCAGGAGAATTTATGGGAAATTATTTAAGGCTCAGCTCGGTTTGGGTCCCAGCCATGGGCAGTGCAGGGGGGTGATTGCTGCTGGCAGGATCCTGTGGTGACAAACGCCCCGCGAGGTCACAGCAGGGCTGGAGATGGGACAGGGGGTCAGTGCCAAGCAAAGGCTGTGGCAGAGCCTGTGCCAGGCTCACTCAGCCCTCGGGGGGCACAGGCACCAAATGCCACACCCAAAGGCACGGTGACAGCGAGGGACAGCGCAGACAAGCAGAGCACAGCCCTCCTCACGGTGCTGGCCCTGTGTGTTTGCACCTGGCAGCTCAAATTCCTTCTGGAAACGCTTCCAGCAGTTCTCCAACCCAGCCAGTCCTCCAGCCACTCGCCCTTCATGGTGTCTGCCCTCACCAGAAGGAAACCTCCCACAGCTACTCTGCAAAAATTGTTCTTTATGCGAGCCCCAGGTTCTCCTCTTTCCTAGGAAACAACCTGTGGAAGGGTCCTCCAATATCCACCATCAAATCCTCCAATAAACACCTCCAATATCCATCCCACAGCATCCTCACCTTCCCCTGGACAGAGCTGATGGAACAGGAGCACTCCACCTGCTGCTGACCTTAAAACCCCAAAGAGAGGCAGAGAGAAGACCAGGGGGCAATTAACAGGGAGGAATTAGTTTCTTTAGCAGCTCCTGCTCCATCAGGCATGAAAGTTTAGGATGCTCTCGGGGGAGGGAAGATTCTTGTCTCAAGGCAAACTGGCCTACTCACTCTATTTATAGAGGAGAGGCAGCATTTGAGCCCTGCTGCAGCTCAGCAGAGCCCACTGAGCTGCTCTGCTCGTTATGCAAGTGCTCCAGAGCCAGCTTTGTCCCCTGCCTCAGCCCCACAAGGAGCTGCAAGGTGTCCCATGCAGGGCAGGAGTCTCCATGTGGCACATCCGTGGGGACAGCAGCAGGGAAACTCAAGCACAGGATGTGCCACTCCTCCACTGGCACAGACTGGGCTGGGAAAAGAAATCTTGAGCATCCAGCTTCCCCTAAACCCCTTGGCTGGGAAGGACGTGGAACTGCAAGGAAAGAAAGGCAGAAAATGGGTTTGCAGGGAAGTTCCTGTGTTGGTGGGGATGGCAGCACATTCTGCTCTCTGGGGTCAGTGCCAGGCCTGGGGACACTCCGGGTGTCCCCTCACCCATGGTGGGCCAATGTCCAGAGCAGGGGCTGCTGCTGCAAGCAGGACTTTGGCCCTCAAGGTGCTGTCCCTGCTTTTGGGACCAAAACAGCCACTTTGGGAGCGAAAGAGTTTCTTTGGTCACCTCCAATACCCACAGGAGGCAGATGTCAGGCGGTGACCATGATGCAGCCAAGTTAATGAATATCCCCTTTCTTCTCCTTATCTTTCCCAAGCAAATTTAGCCTCCTAAAGAATGCTTTGCCTGCCTCCTATCTCAGCTGGTAATAACAACAACGGAGCCATCAATGGGAATTTAATCCTCATCTTTTAGGATAAGGTCACGGGATGTTTCAGGAATTCAGAGTTCTCTTTGTGCACTGACAGCAAGAGCAAGAAAGGCACATTGAACAGCAAAATCTTATAAATCTTATGCTCTTGTCCAGAGTCAAAATTGAAAATCTGTGGTTTTATAATGAAACCCCAAATCTAATACATCCATAAACACTGAGCCCACCCTCACATCCCTCAGTCCAGCCCTTGGTGCTTCCCACAGGGATGGGATCAAACAGCAGGGCTGTGAGGGTGAGAAGCAAAATGGGAAAGGTTTTTCTTCCCATAGCATCTGCCACCTTGCCCAGCACAAGGGATGCAAGTAAAACCACCAAAGAAAAATATTTAAATCTCCACAGATAAATTCCCAGCCAGAGCTGACTCCTACAGAGTCAGGGACACTTAATCATGGGGCAGAACTTGGTAAGCACAAAAGGCTGTGCTGTTTTTTAGGGATAATTCTCAAGACTCGGGGAATTCCTGGGCATCTCCATCACTCCATCACTCTGCCTTGTTACTTATTCCTCATCCTCAATATTAACCTGTGAGAAACTGCTTAAAACTCAGAACACAGGAGCTCATCCTGTGAAAATCACAATCTCTGAGCCAGAGGGGGACAATCAAGGCACAT
The DNA here is from genome assembly GCA_013397245.1 of Thryothorus ludovicianus. Lineage (NCBI taxonomy): Eukaryota > Metazoa > Chordata > Aves > Passeriformes > Certhiidae > Thryothorus > Thryothorus ludovicianus. The sequence continues at coordinate 20,628 of VZTB01009810.1, forward strand.
CATACAGGGGTTCTTCAGCACAAACAGAGCAGGATTTGGAGTTTCACCCAGGAGGGATCCAGCCTTCTCCAGCACAGCTCACAACCTGCAGGGACATCTGGGAACTGACCTCCCAGACATGGCCCCAGCTGAATTTCTCCCACATCACCCTGGAGCATCCAGTGGGGTGGGATGGTGAGAGGGCAGCTGTGCCTGCTGGGGCTGAGCACCACTCCCCTTTGCAGTGCTACACCTTAACATCCAAAAACCCTTTGCCTGCATCTGCCACCTCTACTGGGAGCAGGAGAATCTCAGACAGGGCAGAATGTCCCTGCTGGGGACACCCAGACTGTGGTCCCTGAGCAGAATGCCCCTGCTGGGGACACCCAGACTGTGGTNGAGGGCAGCTGTGCCTGCTGGGGCTGAGCACCACTCCCCTTTGCAGTGCTACACCTTAACATCCAAAAACCCTTTGCCTGCATCTGCCACCTCTGCTGGGAGCAGGAGGATCTCAGACAGGGCAGAATGTCCCTGCTGGGGACAGCCAGACTGTGGTTCCTGAGCAGAATGCCCCTACTGGGGACACCCAGACTGTGGTCCCTGAGCAGAATTCTCACCAGTGACACCTGGACTATTGTCCCTGGACAGACTGGTCCCTGCTGGTGACACCCAGATTATCCTCCCTGGGCAGAATGGTCCCCACCAGTGGCAGCCACACCTTGCCCTTGCAGACTGTGACAGTCACAGGGCTCCCACCCTGCCTCCCTGGGCTTCCTTCCACCTTTGCACCCCCATACTCAAATCCTCCAGCCCCTCTCCATCCATCCCCCANCACCTTGCCCTTGCAGACTGTGACAGTCACAGGGCTCCCACCCTGCCACCCTGGGCTTCCTTCCACCTCTCCATCCATCCCTCCAGCCCTTCTCCATCCAACCCTCCAACCCCTGTCCATCAA
>VZTB01009810.1:24154-38737 GCA_013397245.1 Thryothorus ludovicianus
CATCCATCCATCCATCCATCCATCCATCCATCCATCCATCCATCCATCCATCCATCCATCCATCCATCCATCCATCCCTTAGCCCCTTCTCCCCAGGCTTGCTTGGGTGTTTCACATCCCAGCTGGGATGGCAGAGCTGTCCTCACACACAGGGGCTGCACTGCCTGGGCAAAGCTCTGCTGAGAGAACGTGGTTATCTCATGGTTATCTCATGGTTATCTCATGGTTTTCTCGTGGTTATCTCATGGTTATCTCATGGTTATCTTGTGGTTATCCTGTGGTTATCTCATGGTTATCTCATGGTTATCCTGTGGTTATCTCATGGTTATCTTGTGGTTATCTCGTGGTTATCTCTTGGTTATCTCATGGTTATCCTGTGGTTGTGGGGGGGAGCACACTGCCAAGGAGCAAGAGAAAAAGCAAAATAAACCATTTCTCTTTTGCTCTCCTAAAGAGCCCCTGCTCTGAGTGAGGACACCAAAGTTCCCCAAAGCCCTGAAGCTTTGATTCCTGTTAGATGTTACAGAGGCTCTTTCAGAGACCCCCCCAAGCCCAGCTTTACCAGGCCAGCCCGATGGTTTCTGTGCAGTCCTGGTGTGTCCATGGCAGCCCATTCCTGGGGGGTCTCGGGGAAAAACTGCCAAGAAACTTTGCCCATAATTTGGGTGTTTCTTACAGTCCCTCCTGTCTGGGATCTGCCCATGAAGCAGCTCCTGGCCAAGACAACTCAGTTTAGGATTCTTCCCTCCTCATTTCAGGGGCTTTGATCCCTTCCCGCCTGCTCTCAGGGACTTTATTCACCATCATTTGCTAAAAGGAGCTCATGAGCTCTCCATGATACACAAGAACCCCTCTGAACAGCCGGGGTCCTCCAGTCCTCAGCTCCAACAGTGAAACTTTCCTTGGTCTCCATGTCCCTTCTAATGTCACCCAGTAGAGAAATAAAGATCCTTTAGTGCCTCTTCTGCCATGAATTGTACATGCACAGAGGGTACCATCCTCATCCAGCAGCCAGGAGAGCCAGGAGCACTCTGTGTTCCCCAAAGGCTCCAGGACAACATCTGACGTTACCAAGCAGCCTCTCCTGGGAACACAGGTCAGCCCCGGGGCCTGTTCCCTTCCAGAAAACTCAATTATTCACCTAATGGGCAATTTGCTGCCATCTGGACACTGAGAGCTTGACCTGTGCTGTGCCAGCCGTCCCCATGTGGTCACTGCTTGGCACCAGTGGGGTTCTGCCACTGCCTGGCACTGCTGGTGCCGTGGCTGCTGCTGAGCACAATCAAAAGAGCATCAGAGCTCTCAGATGGATCTTCCCAGTTTGCCCAGCAAGCATTCCAGGATGATTCCCTCCTGTGACACGTGGGTGTTGGGCAGATCAGTGTGGAAGGGTCGCCAAAATCCCAGTCCTCTCTCTCCAGAGCTGGGAGAAGCTCCTCACTCCCATGGAAAGCCAGTTTCTGCTGCCAAATGTCACTTTGCAATGCTCCAGGCTGAGCAGAGCCCCCAGCTCTCAGCCCCTGGCACACACAACCACGAGAACACCTCAAGGTTGTTCCAGCCAAGGCTGCTCCAGCATCAGGTGTCAGTCACGGGACAGCAGGGAAAGGAGAGGCTCGGGGAGGCACCACTCTCAACAAATCCTCTCCTGCTTGGGCTCCACCTGGAGGATCCCAGCCAGGACTCCCTGCAAAGGACAGGGCCTGAATCCCAGTTCCCTGCCCAGGCCCAGCACGCAGAGATGGAAGCTGTGCTCTAATAAAGGAGCACAAAACACGCTGCAGGTTGGATTTTATTGAGAAGCAGAGTCCCAGGAACATCCCTCCCTTGCAGCAGCTGACAGGGAACACACAAAGCAGCTCCAACACAAAGCAGAGTGGCACAAAAGTTATGGGGATTGAATTCTCCTGCTTTTGGACTCCAAGGGGGAGCTGAGAACTTGGCAAAGGAGGGGAATGAGTGTGTGCACGCAGGCTGGGATGACTGAGCCTGTATCCATGTGGATGAGCGAGTACGTCTGAGCAAGTGGGCTGCAGACGTGAGCGCCACGACAGCAGCACGTCCCAGCAGCTCCCGCCCAGCCCTCAGCCCAAATCCTGCCTCATCTCCACGTTAGGAATTGCAAAGGACCCACAACCACACTTAAGCAGGCAATTAAAAAAATAAAAAATAAATTAAAAAAAAAAACAAAAAAAAAAAAAAAAAAAAATAGAGAAAGAGAGAAAAGAAGAAATCAGACATGAGAAGGCAGGACCAGGGAACAGGAAGCCAAACACAGAACTATTTCCAGGAGGAATAACAGCCATATGGAAAAAGTTACCAAGATGATGAATTCTGCCTTCAATATGTTCAAGAAAGAAACTGCATCAGACCCAGTCTGGGGGTGGCCAGATCCTTCAAGAGGGGAGAGAAAAAAAAAAAAAAAAAGCTGCCAACCCAGCTTGAACTTGAACATTTGGTGTTTCATTTGCATCTTGGAATGAGGCAACAGTTATCAGTCAAACTTTGCATTCCTCACTTGGATCCCTGCCTTGCCGGGTCACATTTGTGGCTCTCACATAACCAGGAATCCCCCCGCTGCAATATGCCGCTTCTGGCTCGGCCCTGCAACCGAATTCCAGAGCAGCTGACATGGAAATTTACCATCAAACAACTATTAAAGTTTTACCTCAGGCTGTAAAAGCTGGAGTTGGTGTGCTCTGCATAAGGAATGGAAGCCCGCCCTGGGCTCACGTGCTCCGTGGCACCGTGCCACCCTGCCATCCTCACATCCCAGAATCCAGGCTGGAGGAGTGCAGGGATGGGAATCAGCCCCAGCCCTACAAATCTGCAGCTCTCTGGAGGCTCCTTGGCTGCGCTGCAAACTGCAAAAGCCACCTGAGAGAGCCAAGGCTGTTTCCAAGGATTTATTCCGCTGGGTTTGTGAGATTCCATCTCACCCAGGCCTTTCCCTCTATTTTCACATCCAGTTTTATTTCCTCACTTGAAGGGCTGGGGGAAAGGGAAGCACAAAGGGCTGTGGAGGGTTTGCACAAGGACACCTCAGGCAGAGCAGCCCAGCATCTGCCCTTGTACAATTTCCCAAATCTCTCCCCAGATTTCTCCCTCCCCAATTCACAGAGATGCCCTCTGAGGCAATTCCACTGTGTTGAGACACCACTCTGATTCCTCATCTTCCAATGCAGGTACATCACTCAAGAACTTAAAGATAATTGGGATGAATTCAGTTTTTTCTCCAATTAATGGCAATTTCTTTTTCTAGTTTGCATCCCAACTTCATCTTATGTCTTTCTTTCCATGCAAATCACCACCCACTTGCCTCTAAGGGTGGACAGCCTTTGCCAATACAAGTATCCAGCAGAGAATTATAGCTAGAAAGTATTAGCCATCACTGGGTTTTTTCCATCACCATCAAACTCTGAACACTCTTTATTCAAGCTACAAGTGGGCTGCTGTACATCTCCTGCAGATGTCTGTGTTTGAGGGGAGAAAACACAGCAGCAGTGAAATCCTCTCGTGGCTCATTAACAGGAAGGAATTGCAGTTGGGTTCTTTGCTGCTGAAGGAGCTGTGGCACTGCTAGCATTGCCTGAGAGGGGCTGATTTGTACCTTTGGTTTTACAGCCCCCTCTGAACCCTACCCCAAGCACAACCACACCTCTCTTGCTCATCCCTTTTGTCCCCAAATCCCAGATAATGTGGCAGAGATTGTCGCTCTTCGTCATTATATCACACAACATAGAGACATCAAGCTTATTTTCCCTAATTCCTACCCAAAACTAAGTCCAGTGAGACATTTTCCAGCACAGAATAATCCCAACTGTGTGCCAGACCATGAGACCCACAGATGAAATGCAAGGGAACTCGTTTTGCCCAAGATGCCGAAATGACTCTGCAGGATTAAGGAGCCCAAAGAGATTTTGCCACCAGCAAGGTTAAACAGTTGCTTCTTCCTTCCTCCTCTCCAAAGTGGCTGATTAATTCGGGAGCAAGGTAAACAATAAACAGTGATTATGTGCATGGGGGTGATGATTCAGCCAAAGCAGCAGAGCAGCATTTGAGTAACAGGCTCCAAACATGGGCTTTATTTTCCCAGTGATGATTCCCCCGTGAGCAATGGAACAAGATGTCTCAAACAGCCACCAGGCAATAGCATGGCTCCAGTGTCCAGAGCTCCCCACACCAGCAACACAAAGGGCTGACACCAAAGTTTAAAAAAAAAAAAAATTAAAAAGAAGATCAGCCCGTAGGGGATCACACATTCCAGGAGCAGATTTTTCCATCCTGGCAGCAGCGAACACAAACCAGCTGGGACATTTCAACTGGCGTGGCACTGCCTAGGAGAACATGTTGTGTCAAAAGAGATCTTCTGGAAAAGTGAAAACGTAGCAGGACACCTGCAAAACATCCCCTTTCTGCCTGCACAACCAAGCCCTGAAAAATTTAAATGGGTACTGCAAGAAAAATATGCTGGGGGAAGTTGTGTGAAGCCATAAAACCCAGAGCCACCAAGGGGATGAAAGAAATCATGAAGGCAAGCATTTGTGCTTCTGCTTTATGCCTCATATTTTTGTTTTGCCTCATCACAAGCCTGATTGGATCCTGTCTGTTCCTTGGATAAAGAGAAGATGGAAATGCTTTCTGTTGCATCAACAAAAAGCAGCATGAAAGAACTGCACGGGCAGCGAGCCAGCTCCGAGCAGCGCCGGGGCAGGGCTGCTCTGCAGCACTCCTCAAAGCGCCTGGAATTGGGGAATCTCACCTCCCTGCACCCCTGGAGGCTGATCCCCACCTGGGGCAGTTCAGTTTGCAAGCCCAACATATTTCCCCAAACGTCATTACCTGCGTGGGGATGGGGAAAGAGGGAACAGCCCCTCTCCCTTTGTCCCTTTGAGGGTGGGCAGCTGGGAGTTGTACCAGGACATCTCCAAAATCCCAAAAGCCTGGCAAATTCATCCCCACCTCTGCAGCTCGTTCCCTCTCCCAGCTCATCCAGCAGCACAGCCCCACCCTGGCTGTTTAAACTCACCTGATGTCCCCTGGTGACACCTGCCAGGGTCAGGGCACCAGCAGCAAGGAAGAGGTTAACAAACCCGAGGAATATATCCACTCCACTTAAGCAGAGCAGAGCAGCAAGGGGGCCCCGCGGTGTTGACAACTCTAACAGCAAATTAAGAAGCTGAAATAAAATGCACCATCAAGCAAGCAGCTGGAGCGAGGCCAAAAATCAGAAATAGACGTAAAGAAAACTAGATCGAGAAATCAGCTCCAAGCAGGCTCATTGAGCTCAATTACTAGAAATTAGAAAAGGAAATGGAAAAATTGATATTGGAAGGGCAGAATGCATTCTGTGGCATCAGTGATGGCTGCTCTGTTTATTGTCTCCCTCCTAATCGTGTTTTTACAGCGTGGGATTCGCGACACCAGCTCGGAATGCCATCGATACGGGAGGACAGCCTGACACTTCCAGGCAGCAATTCACAGCTTACGTTTGCAACAGCAAACCTGAAGGGAAATTCAGTGGCTGGGGTCTGTCCCCGTGCCCCTGGTGACATTGCCATGTGCTCACAGCTCAGCACTCAGCCTCCCCACCAGGCTGCAGCCAGCCTGGGCAGCACGGAGGGGTTTGCAAGAGCTCCCATCAGGTTTCCTCTTGTTCATTTGAAGGCAGTGCAGTCCTGGTTTGAAACTCTGCTCTGCAGCCAAGCACATCAACAGAGAGGTGACATTAATTTAAAAAGCAAAGAATACAAAAAAACGCACGGGTAGCATGGAATAAAAGAGTATTCTGAGTTCAAGAGTCCCACAAGAATCATCAAGTCCAACTCTTAAGAGAATGGCCCAGAAAAAGCAGCAGAAAAAGAGCAAGTTTTAGCCCTCGTTGTTACAGGAGCTGGCAGTGCTGCAGCAGTGAGCAGAGAGAAGCAGAGCCCACCCTGAAGAGATTTGGGGTCACTATCCAGAGCCCTCAGACCGCCCAGAACAGCTCAGACAGCAGCCCCTCCCTCCCCACAACTCTCCTTTCTTATCACCCACCTCTCCTGAGCCTGCCCAGCTCCTCCCTCTGCCATTGCTCCTGGGAAAATCAGCCAAATCCTGCTCAGTTCTCTTTTGTTACACACAAATCTGTCACTCCAGGCATCCCACGGACAGAGAGGTTTGGGACAGCCCAGAAGTGTTTGTGTTTCCAGCACAGGGCAGCACTTCCCAGCCTTCCCACTGTCCCCTCATTGCCAAACACCTCACAGGGAGGTCTCTGGTTTATCACTGAGGGGCTACAAGAGATGCAAACTCCAAGTTCATTATGGACATTCCAAACTGCATCTCCTGTCTGGGGAGCCAGGATCTCAGAAAGCCTGAAAGCAGCTGCCTTGACCCAGGAACTGCCATGAGTTCAGGAAAAACACATTGTTTAGCTTGAGTTCTCCTAAATTTGGGAGAATTTTTCCTCAATTCCTCAAATCTTTTGCCCAAGAAACCTTTTTCAGGCTCTTGGTTTGTAACTGCTCAACCACAGTTCCCCTTCAGCCCTCCTGCCACAGCCCCACCTCCATTCCTTGCATCCATTCCCATTCTTACCCCTTGTTGCTGCTAAAGAAATTCATCCCTGCAGGACAAAGTGCTGCTCCTGGAACGGGGCAGGACTCCAGAGTGTCCCCAGAAGGAGAACAGCTCAGATTTGTCCCCAGGTGTGAGCAATCCCATATTGCAGAGCATGGCAGGGCTCAAACCCAGGTACCAGCCCCAGAGACTCCCCGAGCAGGATTCCAGCCTTGCTGTCCCTTTGCTGCCCTGGAAGTTCCATTCAGCTTTCCCCTGGCAGGGATGGAGATGGATTGGGAGCTGGAGGAAGCGTTCTTTCTCCAGCTCACTGCTTAAATTGACTTAATTTCTTCAAAATGTTTTCTGTTATTAGATTTCAGAAGAGGAAAATAACCTCTGTGAAGTTACACATGCAAAAGCAAAGAGACTGATCCTTAGATTTGCTGATTTAAAAGGCTTGTGGGTACAAGCAGCCAGAAGTTTATTCCTTCAAAGAATTCTGCCCACTGGGGTCAGCTGCATCATTCAAGTTTTAAAGTTACCTGGGATGAATCTGTGTTTTTCTCCAATTAATGGCAATTCTTTTTTTCCCTCTGCATCCCAACTTTACTCCAAAGTGCACTTGTGTGCTCAGCAGCTCCCTAAAACCCAACAAAATAACTCTGTCCTCTGAGGATATCTCATCCCACAGTTGGCATTTCAGTGACTGTGACGGGATTGATGTTCTCTGTCCCTGAGGAAGGGCAAGGCCAAAGATGTCACCTGCCCCAAGCCTGCCCAGCCTGCACGTGCCCAGCCCACGAGCTGCTGGTCCCAGTCCAGCCCAGCGCAGCAGGGATGCTCAACCACCATCTGATGGCTGCTTGGGGCCTTGTGGGAAGCCAGTGGGATTGATCCAGGTCCTGGCAGGCAGGTATCCGTGTGTCTCAGAGCTGCTGCCTGCCAGGACCGGGCTGGGAGGGCGCCAGGCACGAGCGGGACGGGGTCCTCTGAGGTCTGCTGGCACCTCATGGCTCCTGCCCCGTGCTCAGACACGCTGCTCCAAGTCTGACACCTCAGAAAAAGCTTCTCATGCCCTTTGGGGGACACAGCTTTATCCCTTTTCCACGCTCCAGCTCCAAGGGGAACAGCACAGAGCCCCAAAGTTATCCCAGTTCCCTTCCCTCGCTTGGCTCGGGGCGGTGCTGGAGGGGCTCTCAGGCAGTGACATTTCCCTTTTCCTTAAGCACAGGGAAGTTGCTTTTTTTCCTGGGAAGGCCACAGCATGGAAAAGAAACCAAGAGGGTGGCGTAGGCCTGAGGCCCCCAGGAAGGCGTCAGGGTTCATCAGGAACAGCAGAGAAGCTGTCAGGGAGAAGGGGGCGAGGAACACCCGGCAAGGAAGGACTGCAGGCGAGCAGGAGTGGGTGCTGGAGATGCTGGGGAAGCTGCTGAAGGGGTGGAGTGATAGAGGAAAAAAAAAAAAGAAAGGGAAAAAAGGGATTCTGGGTGTAAAATTTGGGACTTTGGTAAAGCAGCCCTGATTTGCAGAAGGGAAAATGTGGCCAACCAGCAGAAAAATCCCAGTCTGCCCATCTGAGAACAGCAGAGATTCAGACAGACAGTGGCAAGCACAGAGCAAAGGAGGTGGGGTCCAAAAATCCAAAGCAGCTCAGCTCAGGTAAGGACCACAGTCCCATGAGGCACCCAGACAACACAGGGCAGCGAGAATTTGGGAATTTGCCCATCCCCAGGTGAAATCCTCAGCAGCTCCCTGCAGAGCTGCTCCCTGAGGGAGGGATGGGAGCCTTGCTCCCGCAGAGCTCAGGATACAGCACCGCTCCCGAGTGGGCGGCGCAGCCTCAGCCTTCATGAATGAAATTTTTTTAAAAAATTAAAAAGAAAAAAAAAAAGCAATACAAGAAAGAATCACACCACCCACCAGCAGGTACTCTATAAATACCATGGCAGGGGGTGTCTGCAGAGGAACTGGAGGCATTGACTTCAGGGTGTGCTCAGAGCCACAGATGCAGCTTCATTACCATGTAGAGCTCTTGGCTGAAACCTCAGAGCTGTGCTGAGCTGCTCTGAGCTTGGCCTGGATCTGCCCCATAAAAAGCAGGAAAACTATGAACAAGCCCAATTCCTTGTCCTGGAAAACAGGAAACTTGTATTTATACCACAGTGGTACCTGCAGGCATCCCAGTCCTGAGGAGAATTTAACTATAAACTCTGCTTGGAAAATCCTGGATGAAAACACAGCACTCCAAGTTCTTCCTCAAATATTGGAGGTCTAAGCTGGGCTGAAGAAAGTTGGTGCAGCTGACCTTCACTTTAGTATAAACGTGCTGAGCTTTGCAACAGCCAGAGCAGGGCAGAATTAAAATATTTGGCAAGCTCCAGCTGAGCTCACCTGCCTGATGTGCTCGCTAGGCAGAGAGAAAGGAGGAATCCCAGCAGAACCCTTCACAGGAATCACTGGAGGGAGAAAGTCATCGCTCTGTGGCTGAAGCAGTGCTGGTCAGAGCCCATAAATCACAAACCCACCTCATTTCTGCATCAGCATATCACAGTGACCAAACCTCAATCCTTTAATTCCTGTAAGACCCCCTAAAAATCTCCTAAAATGCAGATTGCAGCAGCGTTCATTTACAAAGACAAAAAGATATAAAATCACTTAATTGCACAAAGAGACCCGTCAGCTGAGAAAAATGTTTGGGTTTACTGTTGCAGAGAAAGAACATTGTTACCTGGAGAATGAGCCTGGAGGAGGAGCTAGAATGATGGGAGGGAATATTGGATGGATCACAGAAGGCAAAACAGGCACAGGCAGAAGCTGCTTGTGAGGGGCCCTGGAGTCACTGGTACCAAAATCCTCTGCACATGAGAGAACCTGGAGGGCTCTGCAGTGCTACTGACTGTCTCAGCTTTGTGTGCAGCAGCAAAGGGAACAGGGAAACCAGGTCCAGCTCCCAGGAGGATTCAAGGTGTTCCTCACATTGAGCCTGTGGGTGCCCCAAAAGAAAATATTTGCTTTTCTGGTACAGGAGCCTCAAGCTGTCACCAAGCAGATCAAGCTCCAACCACGGCACAACCAAAGCCAAGGCTGAGCAGGGGGTCAGGACTAGCTGAGAGTCAGGACTAGCTGAGCCCAAACTGTCACCTGGAGCCACCAGAGAGTTTTTGTCCCCATCTGGCTCTCTGGGAAGAGCTGGCACTGGGATCCCCATGGATATTGTCACCTCAGTGCTTTGCAAACAGGGATGTCCCATGGCATTACACAGCTCACAGCAGCCTCAGAGGCTGAAACGCTCAGCAAGTCCCAGGGCTGCTTTAGGGGGAACAATTACCCAGCTCTAAAGCTACCTGGAGAACCTCTCCTCTGCATTACCCTCAAGATTTAACTCAAGTGTGAAGATGCTCACAAGCTTTAGCTGTCTATTGGGTGCAACTTGGGGTTTAGCCCTCTCTGAGCACAACAAGCCCCAGCAGCACAGCTGCTCCATCTCCAGCCAGCCCCAAAGGCAGCCTCGTGCTCCCCTTTCCTCAGAGGATGTGCTGGGGAAGGGAAACCAAGCACTTTGCCACAGCAACAGCAGTGCCAAAGGCCAAAGCACAGGTTCCCTTCCCTGTGGAAGTGTGGAATCAAACAGGCAGCTCCTCCAAAAACTCCCTTCCAAGAGAGACTTGAGCAGGAAGAACTCATTAAAAAGAGATGTTCTCAAAATTTCCCAGCATTATGTGCCTGTACTCTCACTGGAGCTGTATGAGTGGAGATCTTCATTCTGTTCCTTCACCTCTTTTAGCAAGAATGCGACTTCAGGCAGACCCTCTGCCTGCAGATCTAATGATGATAATGATATTTTGGTGCTTGGGGAGGTGTTTTTTGTACAGTTATTCCTTGGAGTAATTCCCACACCAGCTCTCACCATATCTCATGTCATGGGACAGGGCACAATTTATGGTTTAACCCAGCACTGGCTGATTCAGGAAGGGACAAATGTGTGAAATGCCACCACCCAACCCACAGGGGTGTGAAGCAGGGAGCAAAACACGAACTCAGTAACTGCTCTGTAATTCACCTCCTCCATGGACCAGGCCCAAAAAGGAACAAATATAACTGACCAATTACCCACAACAACATTTTGATGTCATCAGACCTACAGCAAAGCTTCTCAGCCCCACTTTTCCAACAAAACTCATTGTCTGAAGAGCAACAGGGTGGGGAATGAGGCTTCTCATGGAGACCAAAACAAACCAACCTTCCCCTGTAGTCACAGTCTGGCCCAGCTTGAACTGCCTTTTTAGATCCTCTAGAAAAAGAAAGGAAGGGAAAAAAATTGCTTAGCAAGATGATTAAATAAAATGTTAGCTATTCCAGCTACCCACTGGCTCTGGCTTTGACGTCAGAGCTGAATGCATTAACTAAATTTGTCACTCAACAGCTAAAAATATCCAAGGCATTAAAAAAAAAAAAATAGAGCAGTGCTGGGAGAACTGGAGGTCCTCAAGAGGCACAAAACCCCTCCAGGTGGGGTTCACCGTGCTCTTGAGATTGGGATGCTGTGAAAGAGCTGTGGCTGGTGAACATTCAGAGGGAAGGGAATGGGATGCTGCTGCTGCCTGCTGTTTGAACTGTTGGATTGCCAAGGATGCCCAAGGTGTTTGAAGATTTCTCTCTTGCTCAGCTTCCCAGCCAAAGACTGATGGAGCTGGGATGCTGGAACGAATAATCCATAATTTTAGGGGTCACTAGAGGAAAGAATATTCCCATTAAATGATGGAACAGGACCATGTGTTGAGTTTAGGAGCCAGTCCTGTCCTTTTCCAGCCCCTTCCAAGGTTTTTGATCTCTGAGGGAGCTCTGCCTGCTCTCCAAGGGTGCTGTGGACACACCAGGTGTCATTTCCAAAAGACAGCAGTCAAAGCATAGCAACCACTGGGGTGAAGTCTAAAGCAGCCTTTTGCTTTTGTGCTTTGTCAGAGGCAGCTCCTGGAGAGTAAAACATCCTTCACCATAGCTTGCTCTCAGCCAGGCTGCTGCTTAAATCCTGAATTCCTGAAGGGGCTGTTGCAGGGTGGCAAATATCTGAGCAGTGAAAGCAGCTGCACAGTCTGGGGTGTCCTGAACTTCTCCAGGATTGATGCAGTAGAACAAAGGAAAAAGGCGAGAACTTCAGCTACAGGACAGAACCAGGAGGAAATAAATGTGGAGCTTGTTTAAAGTAATAGAAAGCAAACTTTTACTGTTCATGTTTGCGCAGGCCCTGATCCATGGACTCGTGCATTGAGCCCCAGGAATAAAATCTGGCTTAAGTGTGTTATTGATAGGGACAGAGTCAAGCTGGTGCTTTGGACTTGGGACAGAGGCTTGGAGCACAGGCATGACAATAAAGAGATGCTTGAGCTACCTGAAGTCCCTTCCTGCTGCTGTTCCTGTGGCATTGAAGAGGAGGGTTTGTTTCACTAATATTTTATGACAGGTTTACTTCTTACTCTGCCAGAATTTGCATGGGAAAAGCAGTGGCAGGAAAGAAAAGCCAGAGGATTTTGTGACCACACTTGGAGGGATCACTGTAATGGTGTGGCTGGTTACTAAAAGAACTCAGAGAGAGTGACCCTGCAAACTCCCATAGCCAAAATCCTGGCACCATACATCAGACACGAGTCGGTGAAGGAGCAGAAACAACATTACAAGTGATGAAGTGGCATTAATTGTTGTGAGAGTGGGCAGGCCCTGGCACAGGGTGCCCAGAGAAGCTGAGGCTGCCCCTGGATCCCTGGCAGTGTCCAAGACCAGGCTGGAGCAATCCGGGATGGTGGAAGGTGTCCCTGCCCAGGGCAGGGGGTGGCACTGGATACATTTTAAGCTCTATTTCCACCCAAATCCCTCTGTGGTTCCATCAGTACCAGAGCCCAAACACAGCTGGGGTGAAACACCACCAGGGACAGCACGGAGAGCAAAATCTATTTCCACAAAACCACGGGTGCTCCAAGGTTGCAGAAACCATCCAACGTGGAGAGCTTTAATGGAAGAACAGATGGATAAAAGATATTTCTATTACCAGCTGGAAGCTGTAATTCTGCTCCAGCCCACAAAGTGCTGACTCCCCTCACCTGAGCCCCGTCAGAGCCGTGTCACCTCCCCTCCTCCTGCCTCTGCTCCTTCCCCATTGTGGGACATTAACATATGTCCCATCTGCTGAAGGTTAGGGAAGGAATTTCTCCCCAAGAAAGGTTAATAAACAAAGAAGTCCTGCAGTAACAATACAGCCATTGTGTGAAAACTTAATTGGATCAGCAATGCATCAAATGTGCCAACACAGGGACAAACTTGCAAAGGAATTGTTTAATCTCAGCCCTAGGTCAGAGTCTAAATGAGTGCCTTGCAACAGAGACTGCTTCTAATTGTACTGAGAAGCTACAATATGCTAGAAATAAAAGCTGTGGGTAGCTGGCTCTTATTTTTAAAGTAAAAAATTATTTCTTTCGAGATTCAAAGAACTCAGAAAAAGATCAGCTGTAATAGTCTGTAAAATAATGCATTTCAGCAAAGAGAAGCTTTTTAAAAATCAAAAATAATATTTATTGAATGCCAGCCTGTTTGCAATCCGATTGGACTGGTGAGTGCAGGAATCCACCAAAGCAGGAACAGCAGAGAGTCACTCACCCAAATCTCCACCATCTTCTCATGAAATAGGGGGAGGACAATCAATACACAAAGTCCAACACTAAAAATTTTATACTTTTGAAACAGCTATGAAATTGATTGAGTTGGCTTTTCTTGGAAATGTTGCAGTGAACCAACACACTCCAGGAGAGATGCCAGCACTGACCAGTGAAGATCCAGTGTTGAACTGGGGAGTAAAACTTCCATCCTCGACTCCCACTCGCTGTGAGTAGCCCCTGGGGAACTCAATTTACAGCACTGCTCACAGCCTCACTTTGAAGCAGAATGGAGTCTCCTCATCAAAGCAGCTCATTTCCACCAAGGGGAACAATCTGCTAAAAAAAGGGGTTTCTGGGTGCCTTGATTGTAATTGGGAGAAAATTAAAAATAAAGAGGAGCTGACACTGACAGCCTGATGAGTACCATGTTCTGTAGATGCTATATATAATAATCTATATATACACACACTACATAATAGATAGTATAATATGAGTATTTAGGTAGTAGATACTTTGATAGAATCTACTATTGGCACCCCCAAGGCTGCCAGAGCTCCAGGAGCATTTGGGACAGCACTCTCAGGGATGCACAGGGTGGGAGTGTTGGGGTGTCTGTTCAGGGCTGGGAGTGGGACTGGATGATCCCAGTGGGTCTCTTCCCACTCCGAGTATCCTGTGATTCTGTACTACGCAGGATTTACTAAAGGGACCAAAGTTATACAGATATCCCATCCAAAGGATGGTTTTTTTAAGCGACCACAGGAACAAAGCAGCAGGAAAATGTCAGATTTTCCCCATATATATGGAGGATTATACATTTCACAGTGACTAGGAAGGAGTATTCCTCTTGTTTGCTGTTTCTCTGATTTCCTCCATCTCTGGGCAGCAAATCCATTTTGATGCAGGATGAGCGAAATGGCAGCGTCCCTTGGGAGAAGCCACTCACAGTTACAAACACCAGAGCAGTGACATTTCCACATTTCCCATGCAGCCCCTCCTGCGAGGGCTGAGGACAGGGACAAGGAGTGGCAGGAGGAAGGAGCCGCTGCCAGGCTCTGCTCCCAGCCAGGCACCACTCCCAGGTATCCAGGCAGAACAGGCACAGCTCCCTGGCAGATCTGGAATCATCAGCACAGATACTCCAGGGCCAGAAATGTGGGGTCGGCTCAACCTCTGCGTGGGCATAAATGTATTTACAGCACAGCTGGAATGTTTCCTTTATCCCAGAGCACCAGAAAACACCAACAAGAACACAGTCCATAGACTGACACCAAAAACCATCCCACAGCCTCAGAGCCTCTGTCTGTCCATGCCTCAGGTCCTGTAGGATCATCAATCTGTCTCTCTCCTGCCTATTGGTGTCCGGTCCAATATTCCCAGGAGGTTGTGCCTG
>VZTB01009810.1:38926-59481 GCA_013397245.1 Thryothorus ludovicianus
TGACAGACAGCACTCATCAGGGGTCAGGATGTGGAAAGGAGGAATGATTGACAAACCTGGCTGAGGAATCATCCTGGAGGGGCCTGGAGTATCCTCAGACACACCACAACACTGCCCCATCCAGAAACCCCAGCCTGTTTTCCATGTGCTGGATGGATTTCAGAAATGTTCCAGAGCACAGGATTCAAGATTCAGGTTTGCTAAAGCTGCAAAAGCTTTGGGATTTGGAGGCCTGAGTGTGCCCCTGCTTTCAGGCAGGGTTGGTCAGGACACTGTTGGGAGCAGACAGACAGATCCCACTGTCCCTGGTGCTCTGTCCCAAAGGCAGTGATGCCACTGTCCCACAGTGTCCCTCTGGTGTGTGGCTCTTTGTCATTTAGCCCTCTCCAAAGCCTTGTGCACGTTCATTCCTAAGCCCTGGTTCAGAGTAAGTCCCACCCTGCACAGCCCACACCGGGGCTGGCCTGTCCCCACAGAGTATCCTGAGCTGGAAGGGACCCACCAGGATCATCATGTCCAACCCCTGGCCCTGCACAGGACACCCCAGGGGTCACATCAGAAACTGAGGATGACCCAGAGTGCTGCAGCATCTTATCCAATAATCCCATTCCCAGCCAAATGCTTCCCCCAGCCTTTTCCTAGCACAGTCCTCTTAAGGAATAGACCTTTAAAACACTCAGGGCACAAATTCCTCAAGTGCAACTGCCCACTAAGCAACATGGTCCAAACACAATGTCCATGGGAAAGAAAAGCCAGAGCAGGAGCACGGGTTGGGTGAAGAAGGGAGAGTGAGGTGGGAAATGCCTGGTCCTGCCTGGGATTCTCAGTCAAGTCAGGGAGGACCAGAGTGGAGGAGGATTCTCTCCCACGTGAGTGTTGTGTGCCCAGACACTGCTGAGCATCCCCAGCCCCTCCCTGCAGCACCCACCCTCCTGCTGCAGCACAAACCCTCTACCCTCGGTGTGAGGAGAGAGTTCAGGCTCCCCCAGGGACAGCAGTGCCCTCTCTGCACCAGGGCACAAACCCCCAAGCACACACCTGACCCTCACCCTGCCCCAGTCTGTGGCCATTGCAGGGTTGTCACCACTCCCCTGCACCCAGTCTTGAGAGCACTCATCTTCCCTTTTCCATCCTCCAGCCTGAATTATTCATGGGTGTCAGCAGTGGTGCAGAAGTACAGCCAGAGACGGAACTCAGAGACACTTTGGGAAGCTGTCGCCCCATTCCCAGCTGCAGATCCCCCAGGACCGGGCTCCAGCCACTGTAATGAGCTCTGGAAATACCTCAGCCCTCAGTCCCCAGCCCCAGGGGGAGAGGAACCAGCACAAGAGCAGCTCTAATGGTGCAGCACACAGGCAGGGATCAAAAACTCCTGCTGAATATGGAGGAGAGGAGATATATATGCTCGCACATAAAACATAAATGCTCTCACCCATCAATATTGATGTTTCCCTGTTCCCATAGAACCAGACCAAGGATAATTACATGCAATTTTTATGCTGCCTCTAACATACTTCAGTCTCTGCACATCAAAGCCTGGGTAGGTAACACTACAAGTTGCCAGGAGTGTCATGGATCAAAATGGAGCTCGTGGAGAGAAACAATGGGTGGCAAGGCGGGGAAATGCTGCCTGTGGTGACAAAGAGAATAATAACCAAGGTGATCACAGGCTGGGCCCAATTATCCCCATGTCCAAGGCTGGTGTTAGAGCCTGGGAGGGCAGGGGGAGCTGGCTGGGGGCCTGGTGGGATATCAGCAGAGCCGTGGGATATCAAAGCCATGAGATATCAAAGCCGTGCTCAGCTCGGAGCCAAGCAGAGAAACACCTTCAGCAAACTCCAGGTGCCAAGGAGCAGGAGCAGAATTCTTGGCCTGACATGGAGCAGGGAACAGCCAGAGGAGCTGGAGGCAGATCCATTCCCAGCCTCTCATGGAGCCAGGGCTGCTGCAGTGCCTCGGGGGAGCCCTGCTGAAAGCTTTTACAGAGCTGGCACATTTCCACCCCACCTCCTGGAGACAGGCACACCCCAGCCTCAGACCTTAAGTGCCTCTAAACCAGAGCCTGGGAAGTGTTTTCCACAGCCTTGGGAGGCAAATGCAGGCTTTCCTCATGGATGTAGCTGCTAAACAAGGCCTTGCTTTCCTGAGGCCACGGGAGCATCTTCACCTGTGGCTGGATAAAAGCAAGGGTCACACAAAACACGGCTCCACCACACCCAGCTGTGCCACACCACAGCTCTCCAGGGAGCACCGAGGGATGGAATCGAACACAACTTGGACCAGCTGCCCCCAGACCCATCCCTTTCTTCCAAGACAATCCGAATTCCCAGCCAGCACCACCCAGATGTCCCCGTGCCGGGGCCGTGGCTACGAGCAGCAGCCGGAGTTGTAGCGCGCGGCGAAAGCGAACGCGCAATTTAACGTTTTCCCTTGAATGACAGTTTTAATGAAAGACATCTCAGCGCTTGGAAAATCAGCATAAATGATCAGTTGCTAATCTTGTTCTCCCAGTAACTCTGGGAAGGCAAAAATAGACCAGGCAGAATAAACTGGGGGCTGCAAACGGGGGTGGGGAGGGAAGTGGGGGTAT
This sequence comes from Thryothorus ludovicianus, assembly GCA_013397245.1. NCBI lineage: Eukaryota > Metazoa > Chordata > Aves > Passeriformes > Certhiidae > Thryothorus > Thryothorus ludovicianus. The sequence goes on from VZTB01009810.1 coordinate 41,517, forward strand.
GTTTTGCTCCTCTTTCTGAGAGCTCACATAGCAATTGCCACTGATTAAAAACCCACTTTTCTTACAAAAGGCACGATTTGCTGAGCACCAGTGTTGAACAATAGTGGGGGCTGTCTCCAGGCTCAGCAGAGCGAGCTGGATCAGTCACTTTTCGTGCAGTCTTTAACCTCCTACACCCAGCAGGTCCCTGCCATCATCCAGGGCCTTTATCCCAACCTGACGAGCCACAGGTTGGCAATTCCCTGGCCCAGAAGCTTTGCAGGATGGGAACAGATAGGAACAGCAAAAGATGAGTGGGTGATGCAGATTTTCTACCTCTAAATAAACACAAAGCCACCAGATCCCAGTTGAAGACAAACACCAAGAGGATCGTGCTGCACTCACTGGAGAGAGGGGTTTTGTGTGCACAGAATCCCAGACTGGTTCAGGTTGGAAGGGACATTAAAACTCCTCTCCTTCCACCCCATGCCATGGGCAGGGACACTCTCCCAGGTTGCTCTGGTCACTAAAACCTGGGGAACCAATTCCCATCCTGTCCCCCAGGCCTCCAGGCTGGCATTCCCCACTTCCCCAGGCCATCAGAGCATCCTCTACTTTGCCTTCAACTTTTCCATCTCTCCTGTTCTCCTCAAAATCTAACCCTGGCCCTGTCACCATGGTACCTGGGTTCCCAGCAGCAAATTATTAATCTTTACAGCATAAGGAGGGACAATTTTGACATCAATATATGACTTGTAATAGCTGCTGTCTGTATGAGAGCACCGTTTTAGTACTTCTTTTCATTTCTGTGCTTTTTTATGAGGCTATTTTCTTTATTAGTGCATTTTTATAGCTTGTGCAACACCTTAAGTGCCTCCAAGAAGGTACTTTATAAATAAAATTTTAATAAGATTAAGGATTTAACTCCAAGAAAAAAAACCCACTTGGCCAAGTTATGAATCACCTGTTCCATACCCTTCTTGTTTGTGCATGTCCTCATATAGCCCACAGGTTTTTAGTTTTGGTGCCATACGTCTGGCAAAACAGTTGGAATCTCATCAGATCTCCATATTTCACATGGAGAGCTAACAGGACTTTTGGAGAGGCTATACTTCTTATTTTCTGCACTTTTCAGAGCTGAGCTCCAAAACTGTAAGTTTATATCACTTTGTTTGAGGCTTTTTAAAAATTTAATGGCAACAGAGCCACCAATTACCTGCAACAATCAGGACAGAGCCCAGCAGGCCAGAGGGGTTATATAAACCTGCTCCTGTGGCAGTTTGATTTTCACTTGTACCACACAAACAAGAAAATTAGGGCTGGACAACTCTGGCTCACTAAATTATCATTAATGATGCAGCTACAGAGCAAAGCAAGAAGGACTTGATGTGAGGCTGAGCCTCTCCAATATACACTCCTAAATGACAAGTGAAACTGGTTCTCCAAGGAAATTCAGCTCTTGTTTGGTTTAACTCAGGAGGAAAGGTCTTTAAAAGCTTCCAACTCAGCAGAAAGACCTGGCTGCCTTCCCTGGATCCTGGAGCACACGAATTTCACAGCCCACCTTTAAGGACAGCAGCAGAGCCTTTTTTTTCCTCTTTCAAAAGAAGCCTCAGCAGCTTTCCCTATCAACCCAGCAATCCCATCTGTGGCAAAACAAGAGGCAGTTTCAAAGGGATGCTAAAAGCATCACTTGAGTTAAAAACTCAGCACCTTCCCACAGCACATCCTGGGACACCACAGCAGCCCCACAAACTCCCTGTGGCCCTCACCTCACCCAAATAGACTTTTAAATACAAATGGCCCATAAAAAAGCCAAAACCCCCTCCATTCTCAAGAGACACAACAGTCAAAGACTTCAACCAGATACCTGCTGGTTTCTGATTTTCTGAGAGAGGAGGAATTCAGGAGCAAACACATCTTCAGCCTCAGAGGTGATGCCAGAGCCCAGGTCTCAGCCTTTGTGCCCAAGCTCAGCCAGTGTAACTCTGTCTTTGGAATCAGGGGAGAAGCTGCTCCTCCTCTGCCCTTTTCAACCCTTCCCCACACTCCCCTGCTCCCAGGTTTCCAGGAGGATTTGAGGCACCTGGAAAAGATCAGCTCCAGACCATTCCTCACCTGTGAGCTGGGCCAAAGGTGTCTCAAGGCCTTCAAACAAAACCCCTCCTGCTGAACTCAGTGATCTCTCATTTTTCCATCAGTGCTCCCCACACTCTCAGACATTTTCCTAACAAATGGGGTCTTTCACCAGGATCCCTAGGGAAGTGGGCAAGAGCTGCACTGAAAATAAATTCTGCCCTGAAACAATTCCTGCATTTGGACACTGCTTGTTGAGCCGAAGGAAAGGCTGTTGAAGCACCACAGGATTTGAGGACAAATACATCCCTTGGGTCTCACAGGTGGCCAGGCAGGACATGTGACCAGGATGCAGCATCCCATGGGTGGTGGCACCTTGGGAATGGCTGTACCTGGCTGCAGGCAGCACCTTCCCTCTCCACAAACACTCTGAGCTCCTCCTTTCCTTCTCCACAGACACTTTGCACCACTCTGCTGCAAAGTCCTCCTTCAGCTCTGAGCCAAAAGCCTCCCAGAGCCTAAAGTTCCTTTATTTCTCTGAATCCACCACCCAAGCCCTCTGAAATGAGACTTCAGTGTATCAGCAGCAAAGACCTTTGGCACACAGAGTCCATTTCCAGTGACGGCCCATAACTGCTTGTCAGAAATACCATCATCAAACCACTTTGTATTAATCAGAGCTATTCACAAAAGAAAAACAATTTCTCCCTGCTCCCTTCAGGTAATTATATTTTGCCCTGCAGCATGAGATTTTATTATGTTTAGTCCCATTTTATTTTGAGTCTGAAGAGAGACCACGACGTCTCAGAGAGGAGCAATAAAAGGAGATGATGCTCAAGCCCAGCCTTTTGCAAGTCAGCATCTGACCTGAGTTAAAATCATTCAAGCACAATAGGAGGGAAAAAAAGTCCTTCAGATTTGTATCTATTTGAAGAGGGCAGGAATGCTGGCTGAATCATGAACTCTGGGGAATACGAATGCCTCCCGAAGGAGACAGGCCTTCATTGTCAATGTGCTTTAAAAAGAAAAGGATATTTCATGTGGGTGTGTGCTGTTGTTTTTTTTTCACTGTAGAGCAAGTGTCCCATCTTATTTCTCAAATGGTCTTTTCTTTGTTGAAGCCTCATCTATTAATAATCCTTCACAGGAAGGGAAAAGGAAAAAGCAAGCTTCTGTCAGACATACAAGCTGTTAGTCTGGGGTGAACAAAAATAAACCAAAGCTGCACAATTAGCTGCACCATGGGTCACTTGTCTGGAGTTCTTACAGGCTATAACCATAACCTTGCTGAACTTGCCTTAGGAAATGTGGAGTTGGGAAGTGCTCGGGATCCAGGAGTGTCCTGGAGACCTGGAGTAAATTGAGGAGGTTTCCTGAACTGTCCAACACCACCTGCTACCTCACTATCCTCAGCTGGGGTCCAAGACAATATTTTGGTCTTGAGAATATAGAGGAACAAGATCAGTGGAATCCAGAAAAATTATGGAATCACAGAATGGTTTGGGGTGGAAGGGACTTGAAAGCTCATCCAGTCCCACCCCTGCCATGGGCAGGGACACCTCCCACTGTCCCAGGCTGCTCCAAGCCCCAATGTCCAGCCTGGCCTGGGACACTGCCAGGGATCCAGGGGCAGCCACAGCTGCTCTGGGCACCCTGTGCCAGGGCCTGCCCTCCCTCATCCTTATGGAACCTGGGCATTCAGAGAGCTGCCCTGGGCTCAGGAGCTTCCTCAGGATGTGCTGTGTTTTCTCCCTAGCATTCATTCCAAGCTGGCTCTGAGCCCTTCAGACACAGGGGTGGCTTTTTCTCAATCCCTTCTCCAGTCTGAGGCAGGTCCCTGGTGCCAGACTGGCCAAGGAGCTGAGGGTTGATCACAGGTGGCTGGACCTGAGCCCTTGGTTTGGTGGTGCTGCTCCACCCTCAGACTGTGGGATGTGGGCAGCAGCTCCAGGAGGCCTCCGGGATGAGCTTGAATTTGCAACTTCCCAAGTGAAATCTTGCCTTGTTTTCACAGGTCTGCTCCAAAGTGCGGCCCTTTGGAAGGAATCGAATGTGCTGGAAGCGTCAGCCCGGAGCTGCGGCGGTGGTGGGGATGTTAAAATGCCACTGGTGAGATCAGCCGTGCCGGGGAGAGGTGTGAAGTGTAGCAGCGAGGCAGCCAAGTACCTGCGTCACCGTGCCGGAGCCTGCCTGGTGCCACCACGCTGCCTGCGAAGGCACAGATGCCGTGTGAGCCCACGGCAGAGCCTCTCCCTCACACAGGCAGCACTCACAGCATCCCAGAGTCTTCCCAGGATGGGAACCCAGCCCTCGAGCCGGGCTTTAGCCCAGGAGCACACGGAGGAAGAGGTGACAGTGACAGAGACTGAGCTGAGAGCCCGATAATCAGCAGGGCACGGCGAGGTGGCTCACGGGCTGTTGGCACTCCTGCTCTGCCAGCTCCACAAGGCGCTGCAGGGTCCCAGCCTGCGGGGTTGCAGAGCCCCAGGTCCCCAGGGCACAGCCTTAGAATCTGGAATTGCGGGATTCCAGGGCACCATCTCAGCATTTGGGGTTGCAGGGTTCCAGGACACAGCCTCAGCATTTGGGATTGCAGGATTCCAGGACACAGCCTCAGCATTTGGGATTGCAGGGTTCCAGAGCCCACTCCAGCATTTGGGGTTGCAGGGTCCCAAATCCCCAGGGCACAGCCTCAGCATTTGGGATTGCAGGATCCCAGGGCACAGCCTCAGCATTTGGGATTGCAGAGTCCCTGCTCCCCAGGGCACAGCCTCAGCTTTTGGGGTTGCAGGATCCCAAATCCCCAGGGCACAGTCCCAGCCTGTGGGACCAGCTGGCCCCTTTTTCCTGCTCAGAGGAGCAGCATCACTCTTTCACATGAGTTCTGCTGCAATATTCCTAGTGTTTCTCTTCTCCTCAGGTCCCCCAGCTGCAGAAAAATATGCTAAATCATTAAAGTAATTCACTTTTCAGTCCCTTTCAAAGGCCACAGCCTGGTTTGCTGGGTTGGGGTGCCCCATTTTCTCCCAGGATTATTTCTTTTTCCTCTGCAGCAAGTACACACTCAGGTGGGAGATCCTCAGCAAACATATCTTGGTGTGTGGCAAGATCAAAGCTCTGCACACAGCAAACGGAAGAGACCACCTCTGTCACAGCAAAGGGCAGATTTGGGATCTTGTTTTCTTTGGAGAAGGCTAAAGGAAATATCTCCGTTCCCAAATAACATCCCAGTCAAAGCTGAGCTGCTGCACAACCCTCTGGTGCACCAACAGTGGGACTGAGCCTTCCCCTCTGGGGTCTGAGGGATGGACAGAACCCTCAGGGATCTCCAGATCTGGCAGATCCTGTGGGGAGGGATGAGCTGTAGCCATGTGAGCCAATGGAAGGGAAGGTGTCCAGTCCCAAGAGCAGCAGGAAGTGACCCCATAATCCCCCATGCACGTGAAGAGTCACCCATCACCTTCCATCCCTTCCCTCACCAGCACCCAAAGCCTCGAGGCCTTGGAGAAAGGAGGAAAACACGGGTGGGTCTGCACCCAAAGACCCCCTGGGTGGGGTGGGGATGGAACTGCAGCAGCTCCTTGGTGGAGGGAGAGGCTGTGAATTACTCACCTGCAGTCCACACGGATCCAGCCTGAACACCCCCAGCACAGCCCCATTCCCACTGCTCCCAACACCCTTCTCTCACACGTTTTCCCTCCCACATCTTGCGCTGCATCCCAGCCAAGCCCGAGCTGCTGTCCCTGAGCTCTCTGCGCCCGGGGAGCCGCAGGAGGAACAGGGGAATGCACATTTCCATGTGCGCCCAGCCTGCCAGCTTCAGGCACCAAACAGCCCCAACAAACCATCCAAGTAGCGTTTCACGAGCTGATTCCCTCCATTGCCAAATCCAGCATGAAAAACCTTCCACCCAGAGCCATTCCAGCTCAGTGGCACCAACCCTGACTTGTTGCCAAGCCCCAGAGCCCAGGCTGCAGTGTATCAGCACAGGCTGCCTTATCTGCAGGGAAATAAACCCAGACCTGCTGAGCACAGTTGAGTGCAACATCACCATAGAAACCAGGCAAGGAACTGGGGGAAGTGGCTCTCCCCAGCTCCTCTCAACGTGCCAGCAAGCAGAGCCCAGCCCCTCTGGGCCGGGGTGGGCGAGGGGGACGCCCGGAGCAGCGGCAGCCCCGGAGCAGCTGTGTCCCGCTGGGGAGATCCCCCACTCGCCCTCTGGGCTGTATTTTTAGCCTCAGGCAGGTTTCCTCCCCAGCCACCCACCAGCCCTCTGGAAGCATCCCCAGGGTGCTGCCGTGGTGCTGCCTGGCCCTGCACACCCCCAGCAGGCACCACCAGGCAGCAAACGCCTTTTCCTTCTCATTCCTTCGGTGGAGGAAGGGAATAACCAGCCTGGGATGAGACCACAGAGCACCCGGAGCTTCCACCTCCAGCACAAATTGAAACCCATCCCCACACTGGAGTCAATTTAGTGGGTGACAAGGCATTTTCTGGAGAGAGAGATGTCTGAGAAAATCCATCCTCAACTGTGGTCTTGCCCAAATTCCTTGCAGTAAAGGCAGGAAATCCCAGAGAGTGTCACGTTCACCTCCTTCCCTCCCTTCCAGGCTTGCAGGTGTCATGAAACACAGCCAGGAGAGCACGTCCAGTGCAGCACCAGCAATGCTGGGCTGCAGAGACACCACAGACACAGCTCCTCAGCCTTGACATCCCTAGAGACAGAGATCCCAGGCTGTGCCAGTGCCATGGAATCCTGCAATCATGGAAATGCTCCGGGCAGGAAGAGACCTTAAAGATCACCTGATTCCACCCCTGCCATGGACAGGGACACCTTCCACTACCCCAGATTGCTCCAAGCCCTGTCCAACCTGGCCTGGGATGCTTCCAAGGATCCAGGGGCAGCCCCAGCTTCTCCAGGCACCCTGTGCCACTCTCACAGAGAAGGATTTTTTCCCAGTATCCCATCTGACCCTACCCTCTGGCAGTGGGAAGCCATTCCCCTTGTCCTGGCACTCCATCCCTTGTAAATCATCCCTCTCCATCTTTCCTGTTGGCTCCTTCAGGCACTGGAAGGCCACAACTAGGTTTCCATGAAGCTTCTCTTCTCTGGGCTGAACAACTCCAATTTTTCCCCCCACCATCCTCTGGACTCAGGAGAAGTCCTGGGCTCCTCTGTGAGTACAAACATGGCACTTCCTCCCACATGGGGTTGCATTCTTGTTCCTTTTTTCAAGAATTACCTGCAATTTCTCCTTGTGCTTCACAAGAAAAAAAAGGAGCTGTTGATTCACTGACCCATTGTCTCTTATTTTTTTACATCTCTCATGTCCCCTTTTAGTAATTTTTACAATAACTGACTCTACATTTTTCATTAATATTGCTCCAGTGCTACTGGTTCTCATCCTGACAACTTCCATTGCCCTTCCATGGACTCTGTTAGATACAGGAGTAGCTCAGGAAAGGGCCTTTTGCTGATATATTGACATATCATTTCTTATCCCAGTGTAATGCTAAAGGGTTTATTACTATTTTCACTTATTCCTATTTTCACTACTGCCAGGCATTGAGGAGATTTTCCACTTGCTCTGCACAGCTTCACCTGGATCTCTCACCCCTTTCCCCACAGTTACCACTCCCTTAGAGTGCATTCATCATCCAGAAACTCAAATTCCCCCCTACCATGCCATGAGCTGTCTTTCCACAGCTGTCAGCACTGCTTTCTCCTGTTCCCATTCTGCCTGCTTAGTCCCTACTCCTGAAATCCTTAGCTAATCTCACTAATTCCATGAGATTTTTTGACCCTTGCATTCTCACACCCACTTTTCTGGGCCATTAACACATTTTCCATCAGTGCTAACTGATGTTTCCTGCCAGAAGAGATGCAACAATTACAGCCTTACATGAAAGCCTCATTTCTTCTGCATCCCATTCCCAAATCCTGGAGCCATTGTGCTGGAGAAAGGAGTTAGATTGTCTGGCAAACCAGAGATTAATAACTGGCCCAGAGGTTGAAATTGAGCTTCTAATTGGTTTCAGATCCAATTCCTGTTTGTATAGGACTGAGTAAAATACAGGCCTGGATCTTCTATGGGCTCTTTACAAATGGGGATAAATAGGTTCATAAAATGAAATGTTAGGTAATAATTTCTTAAATTAAAATATTGTGGATGTGATGATTGGAAGGTGAGATTACCCAGGACAGAGCCCTGCTTCTGCTGAAGAACTGTAACAAGAAATTCACTGCAACAAAAAGCCCTTTTCAGATTCTTTGAATTTAGGAACACTGGAAGAAAGCACTCAAAGGCAGTGGTGTGTGCAGGGGAGGGGGATTGTGTGTGCCCAGGGAAGCTGTGGCTGCCCTGGATCCCTGGAAGGGTCCAAGGCCAGGCTGGATGGGATTTGGAGCAAGCTGGGATGGTGGGAGCTGTCCCTGCCCACGGCAGGGAGTGGAACAAGTCCAACCCAAACCATCTATGATTCCATGTATGAAAAATACTTTGCCACCTTAGCAGCTCTAGAAATGGCTCCTCTTTGGACTATCCAATGTGGAATGGAAGATGCTCTTGGTCCTGCATGGAGAATACAACTGATTAAACCCTGAGGGGTATAAAAACAACCATGGAAAAAACTCAAATTTTTAACAATATTTTGGGCTCCTCCTCCTAAATCAGATTAAACCTGTTCTGGTCTATCCTGAGTGAAACTGGTGGGACAAACACCCAGAGAGGAGAGACTCTGAGAAATGAGGATGAACACATCAAACCTCCCAGCTCAAAACAACATCCATCTGTAAATATTGAATGAGCAGACACTGAGGGCAGAGGAAATCCCAGGTACAGACGTGCTGGAAAAGGAGGGACAACCCAGCTGCTCGTCTCCTGCCTGAGGGCTTCCAGGACTGGCCTGCAACTGGCCCAGGGCCATCTTGGGCAGATTGTTCTGTAGAGGAGGAAGAAAAAAGCTGTAAGAGAATCCTGCCCAGCTCGGAGCCCAAAAAACCCCAGAGCAAAGGAGCCGTGAATATGGAGCTCGTGGAGGTGATTGGCAGCTGCCACGCTCACTCCAGCCAGGAATCTGTCTGGAAAACTCTGCTCATTCTTCACTCAGCTCCTTTTCCCTCTCAGGAAGAGGCAGAGGGGACCTGTGAATCCTTGGTTTGGCAGAGGGGTGGTTATTGAAAGGCGTTTTTTGCCTCCAAAATTGTTCCTCCCCTCCTTCACCAAAGCCCCGTTTTATGAGCCACAGCTTCTGGACGAGCATTAAAGCTTCAGAGCATTTTGTGAAGGATAAAATGAAGAGAAGGCAATTTCCTTACAGCTTCACTGAAATCCAAGGAAAACTGGGGAAACTTCCATGCCCCTCCGGATCACCAGTACAGGGGCTGAGGAAGATGAAGGAAAACTGAAATGGAATGAAATCTTCAAGTGCCTCTCCAGCAATTCATCCATCCCAGGAGAAACAGGAAGGCCTGAGCATAAAAACTGTCTTTTTTCTAAACACCTTAAACTTGAGAATATCAGTGTAGAGTCACGTTTTTTCAAATATTTTCCTGAGAAAAAAAGAGAAAATAAAAGGTCTTTGCGAGGCAAGAGCCACCTGTGCTTCCACCCCCTGGGAATTTTGCTTGGAGATGCATCTTCCTGCCTCTTGTCTGCCTTGGGTTCACCCCTCCTTGGCTGCAGCCCTTTGTGATTTCCTGTGTTTGAAGCCTGCTCCAGCTTCTCTTTGTTGCACAAAACCTGCCTGTAACTTTCTGTGTTTTCCAGGAAAATACTGGCTGGAGATCCATAACCTTTCACCATCCCTTTCTTGTTTCCTTCTAAGGCCTGAACTCTTTCAGTGGCCCCTTCAGATGTTTTCAACTGAATTTAACAGCCAGGACCTGCCACCAGCAATGCCCAAATGCTGCACTGAGGAATTGGGCTTATTCCAGGTATTTCTGCTGGAATTACAGGCCAGAGACACAACAAAGCTTTGCATAACACAGTATACTCCCTATCAACATCCTTCCCAAAAAAAAAATGTTTCATAGCAGCCCAGACAAGGAGAAGAAAAGCTTCTTTTTTACATCATGCTTTTCTTTTCCCCAGAAAGGACCCACAGACCAAGCAGTAATCCTTTTCTTTCAGGGCTTGGTGCAATGGAGACAAATCATCTCAATTACAAATAACTTTCATTTCCTTATTCTCTGTTTACTTTGCTGCGTTTCCCAGCCAGGTCCAAGGTCTTCCCGAGGCAGAGCCTTTCTAATCCAAGAGGAATGCCTTGCAGAGGAGATTGGCAAAGGAAAATCCTAATTGCTGACACTTTCCTGAGGGGAAAACTGTAACTCAGAGTGCAGAAACAACAGGAAAAAATAATCATTGCCACCTGGAGCTGGACAAGGAAAATTTTCATTTGGATGAGCCAAACAAACTTTTCAGTTGGATGATCCAAATGAACTGGAGAAAATCATTTTTAGATAAACATTTTTCTATATGGGTTTAGGTTGGGAAGAACCTTAAAGCCCATCTCATTCTAACCCCATGCTGTGGGCAGGGACAGCAGTGAAAGCCCATTTACAGGCATTGTGCTTTCTCAGGGAAAAAGCATCCGAGAAAAGCCACCTTAGGCCAACCAAATATTTCATTTGACCTGAAAGTAACAGATTTATGGCGTCTGAGTCACTTAATTAATTTTTATTTACAGTTTAGATCAGTGCTATTTCCAAGCATAAAGTCAAAAGAAGCGTTTCAAGTACGTAAAAGCAATATATTTCAAAATGAAACACTTTCCATTTTCTTCCCTCTCCATTTTTGGCTTGAAACATCCATATTTCACTGAATGGATTAAGAGATTAAGAAAGAAATCTCACGTTTTCTTCATGGTGTTACTTTTTTCCCCTGTATATGCTCTTAATGGGCTCTTTGGCCTTCAGGAGAGCCCTTTGTTCAGCAAAGAGGGCTGGAACAAACTGAAAACAGCTCTTAAGAAACATGTAAGAGTTTAGAAAATGACGATGAAGGAGACCTGGGGTGGCCCAGCCCCTGGAGAAGGTCACAGCCCAGCTGAGAGAGCTCTGCTGCCTCTCCCTGGCAAGAGCCAACAGCCTTAGAGCAACCTCGTGTCAAACTCCCAGGACCCAAACCTGTAAAACACCATCACCTGCAAAACCAGCTCGTTTCCTACTCAGTTTTCAGGAAATTGGCCAGGACAGCGTTTCCTTTCCCCAGGTAAGCCCTGTCTTTAAAAGGCAGCTGAGCTGAGGAAGCTCAGCCTTGCCCAGCAGCACATGACTCGACCGCCCAAACCAGAGGTCATGGGATTGCTCAGCCTGGAGAAGAGAAGCTTTGGGGTGACCCCTCTGTGGCTTTACAGTGCCTGAAGGGAGCCCATAAGATGGACAGGAACTGTTTCCAAAAGCATGGAGTGACAGGACACGGGGAATGGCTCCATACTGACAGAGAACAGGGTTCGATGGGATGCTGGGGAGAAGTTTTTTATTATGAGGGGGATAAAACAGTGGCACAGGGTGCCCAGAGCAGCTGTGGCTGCCCCTGGATCCCTGGGAGTGTCCAAGGCTGGGTGAGATGGGGCTTGGAGCAGCCTGGGACAGGGGAAAGTGTCCCTGCCCATGGCAGGGGGTGAAATGAGATGGTTTTAAGGCTTCTTCCAACCCTGGATATTCCATGACCCCATGATGCTTCAGGCAGGAGCTGTGAACAGAAGGGTGTTCTCTACTCTCCAGAGCAAGAAGGTTTCTAAGACACAACTTCACCCTTAACTCATGACGCAATAAATTTCCATTTTTACAGATGGGGAAACGGAGAAAATTTGGCCTGGGGTCAGCTGTGATAATGGAGGAGTTCTTGCCTGGCAGCACCTCATTCATCCCATTTCATCAGGCACTTAATCACCATTTAATCCAAGGATTCTCATTCATCCTGGTTCTCAGAGCCCTGCAGGGAGTCTTTCAGTGTCACCCGAGATATTTCAAGCTGGGGGCCTGGCAAGGACAGCTCCCAGGATGGCACCAATTGTCTGCATCCAGTTCCTTGACCCTTTCCTTTCAAGAGTCCCTTGCTTCCAGTAGAAAAGCAGGAGGGGGTTAAATGGCCCTCATGAAGATGAAATAACCAACAGCAGCACATCCATTTATTTAGATCATCAGGGCAATCATGCTTGTGATCCTGAGCTTGAGAGGAAAGAGTTAAACCTCTTTTGAAATCTTCTGTTAGAACCAAGGCAGATTTGCAGCCTCCAGAGATTCATGAGGAGACAGACAACCAAGAGATTATATTTAAATTTTAAATATCTCTGGTTGATTGGGTCAGGTCCTGTTTAATGACACAGACTGATGGTCCTGCAGGTTGGGGTGGATTATTCTTGAGGATTCTGGCACCAAGTAGTCATTACGACATGAGGTAATTATGGAGCAGATTCATTAACCCACAAAGAGGTTCAGGTCGCTCCATAGACCTTGTCCATCCTCTGCATCCTTAGATGCCCTGGGGGGGATTAAAGGGAACTTGTCCGTGTGACTTTCTGCATCAAATGATAAGAAGGTGTAGAAAACCCCACCATGGAGCTCAGATTTTTACAGAATAGGTTGAATAGCACTGTAAAAACCAACAAATTGAAAATCTAATGGTGAAAACCACAAAAGCAGAAACAGGCAAAAGTCTGATTGTTAGAGTGCAAGACCGAGTGAGCACCCTAAAATTTGGGGAGATATTCACATTGATAAGGCTTCATTTAGACACCAGAGTCAGCTCCTCATCTATAGCCAAGGGAGTAATTTTACAATTCAGTGAGATCCAGCACAGAGCACGGCTGAAGTGCTGGAGGAAAGGCTTTCCTGGAGGAGAGCAGATTGACAATTCCTGATGCTCGGTGCCACCAGTTGTTTGTCACATGAAATAAGTGGGGCCAGGTTTTCCATCCCTGTGCCCGTGGCACTGGAAACAGAAGCCAGCCTGTCAGGTGGAAGGAGCAGAGTTACATTAGCCCAGGGCTGGAATCTCTCCTCTCCTTTCAGCAGCAAAATTCCTGTCCTGAGGTGTTCCTGAAGCACCCACTCACAGCCAGAAGGACAAGATAGAAGATATTTGCAGCAAAAGATGACCACAACTGTGGGAAATTGTCTCTGTCTCTGCTATATTGCAGAAATTCCCACAATGTACAATCTTTTACCTCAGCGAGAGACGGGCGAAAGAAGCAGAAACTCCTCAGGTCTCGTGTTCGAGGTTGTTTATTTTTCCTTATCTAAAACATCCTTTCTGTGCCCTGCCGAGCTCCTTCTAGCAAGACAGTCGAAGGCCTTCTCCCACCCTCAGAGGTGGTGCTTATCTTTTATACTATAAGCTACGTACACATTATTTACTAATTATTCCCAATACCTATTTCCCACATCAGACAGACACATTTTACCCTAAACCAATCATTCATGTCCCCGTCACCAAGAAGATGGAGATGGAAGAAGAAGAAGGAAGAAACCTAAAAACCACGAGGTTCCTCCATCTTAGAATTGTCTCACCCCCCTGTACCAAACTCAAAAACTACCTTTACACCCTGTGACAAACTCATTAATGCTCTATTCAAACTCCTGTGACTTGGAATTCTTCTTTTAAGGTTGGCAATCGTTCCCACGGGCTAAAATCAAAACCACAGGTGTTTTGGTCTGTGTTCCAGGGTCTCTGAGACCCCTGCCCAGGTCTCTGAACCTCCAGGATAGCCAGAGGCAAATCCTGTTTTCCCACACACAACAATCTGATTTTTGCTCCAGGAGGGTCAAGAATGAGCTGATGTTGCAAGTGCCAGGCTGAGCCTTAAAAAGCAACAGGGCTCTTGCAAATCTCTGGTGTCCAGGACAAAGTCATCCAGAGATGTGCTCCAGCCACACTCATAGCCTCTGCGAGTTCCACAAAACCAATTAAAGGGCTAAAAACTTATCAGGGCCCACAGTCCTTGTATATTTTTGGTTCAGACCAGCTTGAAAGGGACAGTTTGAAGGACTTTGGGGCATGAGGGACTAGAAAGCCTCATCCAGAGGTACAAAGGATTCCTTTATGGGACAGTAATTACTTGGCAGTAAAGGACATTAATTTGAAGTTAGTAGGGTTCAAGATATTCCATTATTCATTATGCAATGAAATCATTTCAAAGTGATGGATTCAAATTTAGGCTGGAATGGGACAGAGGATAGACTTGCTATGTTTTATGGGCATAAAGAGATCCATAAATTTTGAATGTTAAAAAGTCATTACAAAGAGAAAAAATATTTTAGCTGTCAAACTATCTGTCTTTATTGCTGAGGGAATAATTCCATGGGATACAGGGGCTCTGAGCTGGGAAATCTGTCCTGCAACATGGCCAGGATCTGGGGATCTGATCCGAAACCCATTGAAATTAGCAATAAGAGCATTAAGGATCTGCCACCCACAGCAAACTGCTAAAATGTAAACCCTAAACCTCTGTACTTCCCACTGACACAAGGAAAAGCTCTTTCCAAAGGTGGTGACCCCTGAAAAAGCAGCTGCACAGGGGCTTGGGCAGATTATCACCCCAGAGGCTGCAGGAATGGGCAGTGCATGTCTGGGAAACTTCCCTTGCACAGCAGAGCATTATCGAGATGGGAAAGAGCTCTGGGAGCTCCCTCACCTTCCCATCACACTCTCCATGCAGAATTTGACACCCCAAAATCCTGGGAGCTGTAGGTCCCAGGAACACACCCAGAGCCTACAGGAACAGCAGCACCACCGCAGAGCCCAAACTGTTACAACAGCCCTAAAAGGGATGAATAAAGAGAAGGAAGAATAAAACCCCTGGGTAGATTTGTCCCAGAATTTAATTCCCCTGTCAGTCCCACAAGTCAGCCCAAATCAGGGGGGATTTTCATCTCCCCTTTGGAGCAAGAAGTATCCAAGTATTACCCCAAACCAACTGCAGATTGCAGGATCACATGGCTCAGAATGTGCTGCCTCTCCAAAAAAGAGTCTCAAAAGTGGCATTAGACTTGCTATTAAACAATGTAGAGAACATGATCCTACCTCAGCAAGAATAGAAAAAGAGTAGCTATTTCCTCCTAACGATCTTGTTCCAAGAAAACTTGGAATATATGCTTAACATTGCAGACAGCTTTTCCTATGCCTGCTAAGCACTTCTGCTTGAAACAAATATAAACCTCATTTCATTTTATATATACCAACAAAATGCAAATTACGAGAGCAAGAGTCTGGAGTCTTCATCCTTTAGCTCATCTGTATCCCAGGCTCCCCACTTGCAAACGATGAATGTCTGCTCATGGATTTTCTATTTTTTTCAAGCAAATAACTTCTGCCACATTGTGTTTCTCTCCTGCAATATAAATAATGTTCACTTAACAGTGAATGCATTAGAGAACTATGTTTCCATTGAGTTGTCATTTCCAGAAATATTCTTCTTTTGGGTAGAAATTTTCCATTCTCAGTCTCGGCTAAAGAGCAGTTTTTCACCCCACTTATTTCTATTTTTTCAGCATATCTTGCTCTTATTTTTAATTTTAAAGTAACAGCAATATCTCCCAGTAAGAAATTCACTGCAAACAGACTTTTCCCCAACCTGCAACTAGAGATTTATATGGGGGCTGTTCAAACCCAGCTGAATTTCTGAGAGCAGGTCAGTAGTGAAGGTGAATTTTCACTGGAACCAGTGCAAAGCATAAGGAATGGCACAGGGAAGAGTAGGGAAAGAGGAAGAACCCTCAAAACTCCCAAGATTTCCATATTGTGGCAGGTGGGAAAAGCAAAACAGAAATAGCTCCTGAGCAAGTTATAACCCCAGTGTTGAATGGGGGAAGAGGTGGAGACAGGGAAAAAGTCTTCCCTTACTTTATTGACTTTCATCCTTTTCAAGTATTCAGACAATTCTCAGTTTGGACAACTGAAATAAAACCAGAGAGAAAAGAGGTTTTATTCAAAGTTCTCATGATTCCTTTTTACTTTTTCCCTCCACAACTCAAACAGCTCAACATGAAAACCAACTGGTTTTTTTTGTCAGCTCAAATAAACACCAGAATCCTGCCCATCACACAAAGACTCACTCAGTTTTTGGTTGTTTTCTGCCTTGCTCCTCCTGGAAGGAGTAGAGGATCTAGGCCAGTAGCTTCATCCACTCCCCAGCCCTAAAAATAAACAGCTTGTTCCTTGCCCCTTTTGCTTCACAAGATCTAAGATGTTAAATATTCAAAAAAGCCACATATAGAAACCTGATTCATCTCAATTATTCTTGGACATTTTCCTCCTAAAGCACAGATATTCCAAGGGAAGAAATAATGCCATGAAGTTTGTTCCTCCACAGCACAGCTCCACCAGCAGCAACTTCAGAAATCACTTTTGGCTAACAGATGGCAAAGAGGGCTCAGTGATGGGATGGGTGGTGGAAGGTTTCAGATGAGCACTCATTATAAGTTGCATAAACTGCCAGCTTTTAGCTAAAATGTCCACTAGGACGTTCTTTGCCACCATCACCTACAGGAATTTTATTTCCTGTCTGCATCATGAGATGAGAAATACATGAAGTTACTAACAGGCTTAAAGCTACTCACTCCCACCTCTTTTTATTGCTTATCATTTTCTACTTTTAGGTGGAGTTTTCTAGGTGCTGTCTGAGCCCTAAAGCAAGGAAAACCATAAGAAAATTCTGGTGTGAGCTTATGAGAAGCCCTAGAAATCTTTCCATTTGGATTGGTGCCCTGAAACTTGTCAAGGAATGAGCCCATGCAGGAGAAACGAGCCTATTGCTGTTCCCAAAAACAGGTTTTGAAGGTATTAAGTGAAAATTAATGGTTACTTTTGTCTTTGATATTCCTATACCTCCCTTTGCACTGTAAAATAGGGAACATCAAAGTCTGTCTCACAGGGGTGTTGTGAAATTGAGTTAATGTTGGTGTGAAGCTCTCAGACTGTGGCAATGAGGTCCATAAAAAAGAGGCCTGGAAGGAAATGATGATTCCCATGTTCAGCCCACGGCTTGAATAAGATTGTAAATATGACTTAGGGCTGTGCACTGAACAATAAAGATGGAAAATGAGATTAGAACAATCCCTTCTGCCACCTCAAACAAAGCTGGAGCTCAGTGGAGAAGTGTGGGGGTGATCAAAGGGAGCCAGGCAGGTTAATGCCAACATTGCCCCACTGCCAACAAACTGCTGAGCACAAAATGGGTTTGGGGCTGGACAAAACACTCTGGAGATGGAGCAGGTGCCTGGTGGGGTGTCTCTGCTCCAGGATTAACCCCACTGAGCATTTCTGAGCTCCCAGGGAAGGCATGCTCAGGATGAGGCAGACCTGGAGCCTTCCTCCCCATGTGCTGTACCCCCCAGGAGCTGAGCCCTGAGAGCAAACAGAGCTGGAACAGGATCCACCAGGTGTGTGCTGCGTGCACAGGTGCTGAAGGCTCAGGGACAGGTGTGTGTGGAGGGCCAAGTTAATGTTTGACAGCGTGAGGAGACCACGTGCACCCCAGGAGCACAGGATGAGCCAGGCCCTTCCCACCGGGCCCCTGAGCTGACCTCAGCTGCTCCATGTGCTCCATCCCCAGCCTCTCACCCTCTCCACAAATGGGCATAACCACAGGCTTTCCATCAGGATGGGCAGTGCAGGCTGCCTCAGAGCATCCCAGCTCCTCAGCAGATGGAGACCCAAAAAATTCCCCTTGGGCTCAGCATTCAGGTGCTGCGTCCAGTTCTGGGCCCCTCACTGCAAGGAGGACATTGAGGGGTTGGAGCAGGGAAGGGAACAGAGCTGGGAAAGGGCTGGAGCCCCAGGAGGGGCTGAGGGAGCTGGGAAGGGGCTGGAGCCCCAGGAGAGGCTGAGGGAGCTGGGAAGGGGCTGGAGCCCCAGGAGAGGCTGAGGGAGCTGGGAAGGGGCTGGAGCCCCAGGAGAGGCTG
>VZTB01009810.1:59522-73952 GCA_013397245.1 Thryothorus ludovicianus
GGAGCAAAGGAGGCTCAGAGGGGCCCTTCTGGCTCTGCACAGCTCCTGACAGGAGGGGACAGCCGGGGGGATTTGGGATCTGCTCCCAGGGAACAGGGACAGGAGGAGAGGGAACAGCCTCAGGCTGGGCCAGGGGAGGCTCAGGGTGGGCATCAGCAGGAATTTCCTCATGGAAAGGATGATTAAACATTGGCAGGGGCTGTTCAGGGAGGTGATGGGGTCCCCATCCCTAGAGATGCCCAAGGAACACAGGGATGTGACACTCAGTGCTCTGGGCTGGGTGACAAGCAGGTGGAGGTCAGTCACAGGTTGGATTTGATGATCTCAGAGGTGTTTTCCAACCTAAATAATTCTGTGCTAGATCAAAAAATCTCCAGTGACAACAACTTTGAGATGCATGCTGGAAATTAACCTAGGTAAGTTCAAATTCAGTATCTGCAGGCTGGGCCACCCCTCCACATGGGTAGGAACAGAGCAGTCACAAGAGTTATTAACAGAGAAAACATTTCCTCCAAAAAGTGCATTTTTAAGAATGCTCTGACTCTCAGCTGGCTCCATCTGCCCAGAGACTGAGTAGCATAGCAGCAGGAGAAAAACTTTTTTGCTGGAGAGTTTTTATTGAATTCCCATACACAAATTCCCCGTGGATTTAGGTCAACCACAACACTTCAGTAACTCAAGCCAAGTTTGCCAAAACCTTTCCTTAAAGAAAGGGAGCATGGAGAACATTTTGTGTGCCAACATTGTTAAATTGAAACCTTTAGAGTCTTGTCTTTTCTACTTAAAAGGATGTCACAGTTTAATTTCCCAAATAAAACTGAAGTTAAAAAATTAAAATTGAGAACATTAAAAGCTCAACATCATCATAATCCAGAGTAGACAAAAACACTGCTCCTCATTTTCACCCATTTTCTTGCCTTTTTAATCTGCTTTTCGTATGAAACTCAGTTCTTTCAGTGCTTCTGCATGCCATGAAACAATTCCCTTGATTTTTCACGGAAGCTGAAATCACGGTTATTTGCACAACCAAAGCAGTTGCACCACATGCATTTCCATACCTCTCAGACAGCTAAATTTAACGGGTTAATTACGAGGGGAGAAGAGGGGAAGTGTAAGAAAGGCTGCACCTGGCAGCAGCCAACCATCCCTGCCTGCTCCAGGAGCAGCTCTGGAGCCCTTTCATGGAGGAGCCTCTTCATGCTCCCATTCACCTGCTGCATGCTGGAGCAGGCTGGCAAACCTCAGCCTGTACATTTTGTGCCTGTCCCAAATCCACCTCTGAAAAACTACGATAAGTCAAAAAAAAAAAAAAAATAGAGAGAAAGCTGAGAGGTTTAATTACTTTTATCCCTGTCTGAGAGGCTCTTTCAAGTATAGCCAGGGTTCCTGGAATTGCAGTCCCAGTGCCAGGGAGAAAATGAACAGCAAGAGACAGGCTAAAAAAATCCCCGGCTCCCGGATATTTGCCTGAAACACAGCTCGTTTCCAAGAACGAGGCACTGTCAAGTCTGCCTGGGGCTGGTCTCCAGCAACGCCCTTCCCATCACTCTGCTCCAAGGTTACACCGAGCCTGAGCTCGGGGATTTACGGCTCCTCCACACGCGCACAGCTCAGATCAGGTGGGTTTGGTTCTGCTGGGTTTAATGAGAGCTCGGTGGGGAGAGGCTCTGCCCCTGGCACAGGCTCCACCCAGGAGCCTGCTCCCTAACGGAGGAGCTCCAGGAAACGCACGGCTCTCCAGCCCCCAATTCCAAAGGCTAACTGGGCATCCCAAGAGCCATTTCCATGGAGTCACCTTCAGGGGTCTGCAGCACTGAGCAGGGCAGTGGAGCCAAGGCAGGGCAGGCAGCCCCAGGAGCTCAGGTGCCCGCTGAGATCCCAGCCCTGGCACGTTCAGGGTGATCAGACACCGAGTGCAGCCCTTGCCCAGGAGTGCAGCTCTGTGAAGGTACCAGCTCAGCACCTCCCTACCTGCCACCTGTGTCAGCACCTCAGCTCCAGCAGTGAGGGTTTGAGTCCTTCAGCCAAGGCAGAGGATCCAGGGGGATGCTCACCCCACTTCTACTTTAAATCCTTTGAAGATTTGGTTTGGTTTTGCTCACGCCCCTCGTTTGTAAAGGGGCAAACAAACCCAGGTATGACCTCATGAGTCTGGGGATGATGAGCTCTTGTAAATCACAAATTTCTCATGCACAAGAGGCAGCACCCAAGGCTTGTGGCTTTCCCTGCACCTCACAGACACCGTGCACTGCCTGGCACTCGGATGCAAGCAAACACCACAGGGCTGTGCCTCACAGCTCAGTCCCTCAGGCCACTCGCCTGCAGCTGAGCTGCCTACACAGCGTTTGGAAACACTGGCACGAGGCAGCTGGATCCCACAGATCCCTTTCTACAAACATTCCTGCAAAAAAAAGGATCCAAGAGGCGCAAAGTACAATGAAAGTACACAACAGACATGCACCAAGGCTTTCCCTCTCTCCCTGTCTTGAGTTTTCTTCACCCTGACTCGCTGTGGCCACCACAGGCTCCTTCCCAACCCCACTTCAATCCCTCATCCCAACACCACAAGGATTCAGGTGGAGCTTTCCCAGCAAATTCCCTGCAATCCCAGCTCCAGTCACGCTTCCTGCACCAGCAGCAGGACCAAAGCAGTGCCACCACTGCCACACACGAGCTATGTGGGGAGGCAATGGCTCTGCCCCTGCAGCACAGCCCTGAGCCGTGGGGCACCCATTAAATCCCCTCCACAGAAGGGACAGTGACCTCTTGGTGGACAGTGACCTCTTGGTGGACAGTGGCCTCTCTGTGGACAGTGGCCTCTCGGTGGACAGTGGCCTCTCAGTTCCACCTTTGTCCAAGGTCCTGAGCAGTCTCACAGCAGGATTCACCTTCCCATACCCCTCTCCTGCAAGGACATCCAGCCTCACTCTTTCACCGTTTCTTTCCACAGGTAAGGATCCTCTTTCACAATCCACGTTATAATCAGTTTTACAACCCAGCAGCCGTGGACAGAAAGTTCCTTCTCTTGTTCCTCTCATACCTCCAGGCCCTCTGTCACGTGATGAGCTCATGGACACTCTGCTGTGTCAGCAGCAGGGTCCCAGACACCTCTCAGGTGTCAGATCAGGCTCTGCAGTTGGATGGACAAGGCCTGGAGGATCTCCTGGGGCTGCCAGTGATGCTGGGGTGGTTTTAACCAAGCAGTCCAACACCATCTCTACCAGGGCACAGGAACTACTCCCTTTTAACCCCCCTGGCAGTGGCTTTACACCACAGTTCGTGACACTGACCCCTCAACCCTGAACAAGCTCAGCTTCTGCAGAGCTGACAACATCCAAGGGCAGGTTTGGTCCACACAGGAACCTGGGAAGATCAAGAGGAATAAATGGCTGCAGCACCAAGGACCCTGTTTTGCAAAGTCACTTTCCTTGATCCCATCCATATTTCAGCACAGCTCCTACTGAGCCCCATTAATGTAATTGATTCTTAATGGCATTCTCCAAGAAACCATGTGAAGATTTTAACAGGCTATTAGATGGAAATTAAGCTTCACCCAAACCTTCCTCCTGTGGAACATAGGTTTCCAAAGATGCAGGGGGGCTATTCCATTCCTGCTAATGGACAAGAAGGCTGATTTGAAGTAAAGGGACACTAATTCTGCATTTTCCAGCCCCCACAGAGGGACACCAGTGGTTTGTAGTTACAAGGAAAGGGTTTTCATCCTTCCCACACAAGCCAGATCAGAGGGCAGCCCTAGAGGGATCAGAAGCAGAAGCGCTGTTTGATGAGCTGGAGGGCTTCCAGGTTTCAAAGAGGAAAAATAAATACAAATTTTGTTTAGTTTTGTCCCCTGTAAAGCATGCAAGCAGGCCTCGGCTGATTGCTCAGATGTGACCTTTGAAACCCAAAGAGCTGAACCTGGCTCAGGGTCACAGCTGTGGTTCCAGCATTGCTGGGGAGGCTTCTGCTGCAGGAAACTTCTACAGCCCCATCCCGCTGTGGGAAGAGGCACCAGGAGAACCCTCTAACTCCTCCCTTCCACTCATGAGCCACAACTTCTGAAAATCCACCCATGATTCCAGCATTTCAAAGCCAGGACATGATCCTGAGCACCGACTTTGCCATGGAGGACATTCCCCTCTCTCCATCCGAGGTGGAGCCCCCGTTTTCACACCACAAGTCAGTGACAGCACTCGTGGACACTTTGACTCAGAGCATGTCACCTCCCCCAGAGGTCCAATCCTGCCTCGGGTTCAGCTCTGACAGACACCCACAGCTGCAGCTCTGAGTGTGCCACGCCGTGGATTCAGCACATTCCCCGTGGAACACGAGCGCTGAGCTCCGTGCAAGAGTCTCCCACTCACTGTGAGTGAGCAGCTAGAGATTTCTAGCTGATGCTTCCTAGAAGATGATGCTGTTACCATCTCTTTTACTTCTGATTCAAGTTCCCCACACTTCATTTCAACATTTTTAAAGGCTTATTTTTACTTCTTTTGAGGCTTTTTCAACTCACTACTTTTCAGTGCTGACAGCCAGCCTCCTTCAGGAGTACGTTGCAAAGTCAGGTACCAGCTCTGCCTTCATAAAGAGGTGGAAATGTGAAAACAAAGGGAAAAGAAACAGCCTAAAATCCCTTATTAGGCAAAGACATGAGCAGAAGAGAAAAACAGAACACCCAAAATCTCATCCATGGCCTACTATGCTCCAGGAGAGAACCAGAACTGCATTATCCCGGATCTGCCTCAGACACAGCATTAACTGCTCCCATAATCTCCTATTCTTTCATGCTTCAAATTAAAACAAGAAATTGGATCACACTGAGCTTCCTTTGTCCTTTTCACCCTTTGTGAAAGGCAGGGGTTGCCATCACTTTGTATCTGTTATAACCAGCTCTAAAGCTATGACCAAAGAGTGAAAAAATTAAGCATTTTTTAGAAACAGGCTTGGGGTGGCCCTGTCTGTACAACTGGTAACTAAGTCCAGCATTTCCAAATTCTCCTTTGTTGTGCCTATCCAATTTCAGCACTTGATTGATTATTACAGAACAAGAAACTTAAAGGAGCTCAGGATTCATCCATCCAGTCCAGGAGGTAAGTTTGGGTACAGAACTTCAGGAATTTGGAATGCTTCTGCTCAGGAAGTGGGGAAATAAGGCTGAGATTTGGCATCAGAAGACAAGAAAGGTAAAATTTTTCATTTCAGCACATTTCTCAGAGCAGAGATAAGCTGCAGAGATCTGTGATGAGGTTATTTATGTTATCAGCTAAATGGTTTTGAATAGATACAGCATCACTTACTTGGAGCACATGGATATGAACTTCTGAAAATAATGGGATTAAAAAGAAACGTAAGGAGCTTTCTGGACTTCAGTCTTCATCCTGCAGCCAGAGCAGCCAGGATCCAGCAGTCCATGTCCTTATCAAGCCAAGACTGCACCTCATCTCTTCTCCAGTCCTATTTCCAATGACCCTCAGGAAAGGTGTTACCCACCCACCAGCCAAGAGTGCAGATCCCTTCCCAGTGTGGAAATAATTCCCTGCAAGCTCGCACAGCCTTTGGCTGCCACCCTTCTCCCAGCACTGGAGGCCAGAAAAGCAGCAGAGATTTGTCTTTGGCACTGGGAGGGAGGTTTGTTAATGCTCCTCCCCAGCAGGAGAGCTTTCATGCCTGACTTGTGGCAGCTGGACGAGCTCTCAGGTCTGACTGAAGCCTCATTGAGGACAGGGCCACCCCCTGATTAGATAATTTCACCTGCCAGAATCTTCTCCTGTGTTCCAAATCCTGCAAAGTTAAGAGGCTATGGCTGAGATCCTCCCAAAGCAAGGTCATGGGGATGTTCTGCCGTGGAAAGGGAGCAGTGACACCCCAGCAGCACCAGCTCTGAGGGTGCCAGCCCTCCCTCCTCTACAGAACCAGCCCCCCTTTATCAAAGTGTTATCCACATTACCAGAAACCACCTGGGATTCATTTTAAACGAGTGGCAATTTTCCACCCCAGATCTTTTCCCAGCGCTGAGGCTCGCGGGGTTGGAGGGCACACTCAGCACTGGAGCATTGAAGTTTCTCTCTGAGCTGTAGCAGGAAGGTGTTTGATCTCTAAATCAGACACGAAGTGATGAAATAGCACCACTCCTATCGATATTGTTTCGTGTCTAAACTCACAAAGTCATGTTCCCAGGTCAGGCTGTAACAGGCTGGATCCTGCTCCCGAGCCGTGGCTCCTGCAGGATTCAGAGGAAATTACAAGATAAAGAAAAGGACAATTATGAAACAGCCTGTTCACATTTCCACCTAACTTATTCCAGGGAGCACCAGGGAAAGGCCTAATCATCTCCCTTCAAAAAAAAACCCATTTCCCTTCTGGTGGATCTGAAGATGATCTCAAGGCTGCTTTGGTTTCAAGACCCAAACCAGCCCATTTCAGCTGGAGCAAATCCTTGTGATGATTTCCATGAGTTAATTACATTTCCATTAGTGAAGAAGTTCTAAAACTTCATTTTCTTCACTGATGCTTGTTGAGACCTACCAAAATAGATAGGGAAACATGATTTCCTCTCTGCTTTTCTTTATCTAGCTCACCCTTATGTGACTTTGCTCTTAATTTTAACTCCCTCAGCCTTTTAATTTCTCCTTAAATGGACATTTCTTCAACCCCTTAATCATTTTCACAGCCTTTATCCTAAGTTCCCATGCCCAAACTTTTTCTAAGGATACTGGTTCAGGGTGTTTGAGAGGGGGAAACTGAGTCAAAAGGCTGAAAGATTGAACTTCTTCCTTTTTTAGTTCTTTTTAATTGGAAAATAAGCTGATATCCCCTATTTAAGTCCTTTCAAGTCCTTTTCAAGTCCAAGCAAGTTTCATCCAACCAAGTATTTATGATTACCGGAGTTCTTCAACACAGGAACATTTTGTAGCTGAAAAAGTCTCCGTCTTCTCCAAGCAGTTCATTTTTGTCCTTCACTTCTGTACTTCTACATCATCCCATGGACCATCGAGGTGCTCCTAAAGCCTCAGTCTGACTCGAGGACCTTGCAGTTGTGCAGAGCCCTCCAGGGAGTTTGTGTAATGAGGGAAAGGAGGGCAGTCAGCTTTAACCCCTCTTCAGAAACTTCCCTCAGGATGTTTTTAAACTCACAGATTCCTGGCTGAGAGCAGCCCTCCCCTCTTTGGAGAGCCCCAAGATTAATTTCTGTTCCCAGAGAAGCCCAGCACTGCTCCAATCTCTACTCCTGATCCTTTCCTTGCTTAAATCTCACCCAACCCAACCTGAACTGACTTGAACTGAGCCAACAGCTAAACCCATTATTGTCTAAAATTGAGTTTAACTCAGGAGTGACCTGAACTTCTTGCTCCAGAGGGAGGCTTTTAAAATTCTGCAGCTGATCACGAGAACCACCTACACAAACACACCCAGCCCTGCAGCCAGCTCGGAAACCAAGACAACCCCAGCACTGACAGAACAAGAATATCCACCAGAAAAGCCTGACCTGTTTCCTGAACACTCCACCCTGAGATCACCGAGCAGATGAGCTTGGTTCATCTATTTATCCAAAAACCATGACAGGTGGCTTTTCTGGCCACCAAAATTTGAGAAGATGGAGGAGGGAGGAGACACAATTGTGTCAGACATGCACTTAGCTGATGCTGACCATGCCAGGACAGAGAGGTTTGTCCTGTGTGTTGTTTAGGTGGCCAGGCTCCTTTGTGAGGATCAGGGAATTTTCCAAAGCCTCAAAGCTCACCCCACAGGTTTGATGTGTGCCACAGGAGGCAGGACTTTCTCAGCCTGAGCTTCTGGGCTTGCCCAGGGCAGAAGAGTTGTAGAGGAGTCATCCTGCAGCCTGACCTCATCCACATGGGGTCCCTTCCTCTGTCCCTACCCCATCAGCCCCTTCAGCACAGAGAAGATGCAGGAGAACTGAAGTTAAGCAAAAACTCTTGTCAAAAAGCATCTCCAGATGCTGATCCTGGACTTGGCTTGACCTGGAATTCCTACATCCCCTGGTCCCAGCTTCCAGTATGGAAGCCTGGCCCTGGCCAGAACATCCTACACACCTCACTGGTGGTTTAGCAAGAACAGAATGGAAAGTCAGTTTTCCAAACCCAGGTTTTCCAAATCCAAGTTCTCTTGATGTTTTCAGAGAGCTCTGAGGAAGGGAATGGTCTGAGAGCACCCAAAGCCTTTGGGGTGAGATGTGGATCCAAGGTGTGCAGACGTGACACTGCTGGCACTCAGGCTTAGATCACAACTAAAACCAGGCTGATTTTCCAAATCCTCACCCTTTCCCACAGTCACAGGCAGGTTCTTCTCCTCTCAGATGAGCAGGCACTGTGCCATCCAAAGCTGCTCCCTTGGAACTGGGACACGGTAGCAATAGCATCATTTGAGAAACAGGAATCTGAGGTAACCTGCACCCTCCTCCTCATCTAATTATGGGACAGCACTCAACACCACACACAGGACTCGGGTATTTTGGGCTTGGCAACTTTTTTTGTTTGTTTGTTTGTTTTTAAACTAGGAAGCATTAAAAATAAAAATGTAAAGCACTTAGGAACTGCAGTTTGATTTGCTGGTTTTGGGATTGAATTTCCAGTATCCCCACCCAAGAGCAGCTACCAATGTTTCCCACCTGCAGGTGCCCACAGGACACGGTTGCCAGGGCAGGATCACACGTTAGGAGCAGATCCCAAGGACCAGAGTCCTCTTCCCACCTGCAGGCTCCACAATTGTCTGTGCAGCTGCTTCCCTCACAAGAGACAACATTTCCCCACCACCCACCTGCCTCTGAGAGCCATAAAAAGCTAAAAACACTGTCTGGACTCTGGACTACTGATCCTGCCTGCCTCTGATAAACCCTGGCTGCCATGAGAAGCAACCCTTGCTTTCACTTGGGATGGTCACCTCTACCTGACAGCTGCCCAGCTTCAGGGAGAGGCAAACACCCATAAATATTGTCTGGCATCCCCTCTTTGTGAGCACAAAGCTTCCAGGAAGCACAAACAGGCCCAAAATGTGGCAATGGGCACAAGGTGGGAACCTGGATGATTTTGTTTCCTCTCTCTTTAATAAAGAGGGGTTTGTTTGTGCCTCAACTTCCCAGCTCCTGGTGCTGTTCCATCACTATCACTTCACACCTCAGGTATTCCATACCTAGCAGTCCCTTTTAATAAAGTAAGAGAGCAGCACATCAATCTCATTATCTGTTTGCCCTTGAGAAGTTCTCTGACCTGAAACGTTTGGTTTGCCACCGCCAGAGCAGAGCCAGAGGAGGATAATTTCTGCCAGGGAAGGGCTGTCCCCACCTGCAGATCCTCTGAGGGGCTGGGACCATCTGCAGCCTTCCCCTAAGCACAGCCCAGAGTCCTCCTCTGCCCAGGAAAGTCTCCTGATTTAGCAGCCAGCCACAC
The DNA here is from genome assembly GCA_013397245.1 of Thryothorus ludovicianus. Classification (NCBI taxonomy): domain Eukaryota; kingdom Metazoa; phylum Chordata; class Aves; order Passeriformes; family Certhiidae; genus Thryothorus; species Thryothorus ludovicianus. Next base: position 68,930 of record VZTB01009810.1, read on the forward strand.
AATTACTCACCCACCCGCTTCTCTCAACCTGCCTCCAGCCACCCCCACCAAAATCGATGCAGAAAAGCCACTACAAGCAACAAAAAAAGACACAAGCCCTAATTAACACTGCAAGAGGCTCAGCACAGGCTGGGTCCCCCTTTGCTCAGAGAAACAAGCCCAGAGGAAAAACAAGTTTCAGTCCCAAGGAAGCTGCTGCCCCACTGGGCAAAAAAAGAAATGAGGACATTTTTCAGATGGGTTTGGAGGCCTCAAACCCTTCCTTCCTGTCCAGTGTTCTCTGAAGGAAATGGCTTCTTCAGCTCCCCAAGAGCCCAGACAGCCAAGGGGCACAGGATAGAACAACTTCTGTTCAACCTGAGACCTCACACACCTTCCTCCCTTCCCGTTACAAACACTCTGCTTCAAAAATGAAAATTTGGTGGCTTGCCTTCCTCCCTTGCTGCCCTCACTCACCATCCAGAACACCAGGTAACACCTTCCAGGTGAATTCCCTGTGCCTTGTCCGCCTTTATCTGATTTAATTTCAGAAGGAACCCTTTGCTCTTCTGAGCCAGCAAGTGTCCATCCATCACTGGAGCACAAAAGAAACTGAAAACAAGGATCAGCTGCAGTAAAATCCATAAAGGCTTTGCCCCTTGCATGACTCCTGCGTGCTGCTGACAGCACTCGCCCCGAGTCCATCACCACTCCAACCAAACTGCTCCTCTTCCTTGTGACAGCCAGCCAGGGCTGAGCTTCCTCCTTCTCCAGGTATCCCTTTTCCCAACTCCTGTTGCTGCTCCTCTTTGCTTTCTAGCACACAAGTGTCAAAATTTCTACCTTGGGAAAGCAGAGGGAAATCTGCACTTCCCTGCTCTGACTCCTTCATTCCTTATGGCTCCAGACCCAGAGCTGACAAACAAAGCACTGAGCAACTACCTAAAGGGGTGCTGCAGGGCATCCAAGGGGGTTGATTTCATTTGAATTTCATTTTTCTAATTAATTCTATGGTTATTTGAGGGTGGAATATAGAATCAAAGGATCACAGAAAGGTTTGGGTTGGGAGGGACATTAAAGCCCATCCAGTGCCACCCCTGCCATGGGCAGGGACACCTCCCACTGTCCCAGGCTGCTCCCAGCCCCAATGTCCAGCCTGGCCTTGGACACTGCCAGGGATCCAGGGGCAGCCACGGCTCTGGGAACCCTCTGCCAAGGCCTCCTCACCATCACAGGGAAGGATTTTTTCCTTATATCTCACCTAAACCTCTCTTCTGTTTGAAGCCATTCGCCATCGTCTTCTCACCCTTGTAAACAAAGTACACCAGAGCCAGCCCCAGAGCTCAGATATCCTCATTTAAGGGCTTCTGAATGCACAGCAACATGCACATGGAAAGAGAGACATGCTGGAGCCAAAGCTTCTATGAGTATTTGACAGCTTTTACAGTCCCAGCCCTCACCAAGGCATTTCTTTCTCTGGCCACATCTCCCCCCACACCCTGTCTGGGGGGTACATCCACCTCAAAGGGGCAGATCCAAGGTCCAAACCTGCTGCACGGCCCAGGCTGGGTGGTTCCTGTGCCTCCCACTCTGTCAGTCATCGCTGCATCCAAGGCTGCTGCTCCTCAAACACGGCACCAGGAATAGCAGCTCCGACTGCCCACATAGCAGGATGATCCTGGTAACCAGCAACGCTCACATCGAGGATGAGCAGGGCTTTATGCTGTTACTAAATGAGTTGCCTTCCAAATTATTAGCAGCATCAGGAGCTGGGAGCACATTTCTCAGACAATCAAGATAATTCTGGCTTTTGTAATTTGTTCCAGACAGCCTGAGACATCCGTACCCGCACAGAGACTTTGTGCACATCATTTGGCAGCTCCAGGCCTGGCACACTCTGTCTCTGCCAGTCCCACCCAGAGATCCAGGCAGCTGATCCAACTGGCTCAAGAAGCCACCAGGACTCTTCGAGAGTGTTTAATCCAGGCTGATTGGAAGTCAAAAGAAATTAATTCTGCTCATAGAGGACAGAGCATGATCCTGTCAAGCACTCCATTATTTCATACCGGTCTTTAGCCACTCTTGGTGTTGGGCAAACACCACATGGTTGTGGTCACTCCATGAGGATGTGGCAGAACTGGGAAAGGACCAGAGCAATATCAAAGGCCTGTGGTGCACAGAAAATCTCCCAGGTCAAGGGAGGTTGGGCAGCATAGATCTCTGACTGGAGAAATGCTGTAATTTCATAAAACCATAGGCATGCAGAAAAAGGAATTCTTCTTCAAACCTTACTAGAAGGCACCAAGGGGAATCTCAGGCAGCTGGTGATGAAAAATGGACAAGCAGCTCCTTTCCTGGGGTATGGAATTAAACCCTAAGGCCCATTATCCACGATATGATGAAACCAAAAGTACAAACAAACTCCAAAACACAACTGAGGACAGAGCCCTTGGACATCACAGTTCAAAAGCCTTTCCCCCCCCTCAAAAATCCCTAGGCATCTGAATTTTGGCAACCAAAGATCAATATAATTTTGTCCGTGCCTTGTTCTCCATTCTTCCCCTCAGCACACAGCCCTCGACACCAGCTCCATGTAAACCCAGCAGTTCTCCAGGCTTTGCATCCAAAGTCCAGGAGAAAATCTCCCATGAGCTCCAAGAGGAGCAGGTCTGAACCCAGGCCTTAAATCAGAGCTCATGGCTCCAGATGAGAAATTTGGGGACAGGACAAATTTGTTCCCAAAACAACTGTGGATTTCTGAGATTTTCAACCCAAAACATGTAGCAGCAAGAGAGTTAAAAAGCCCCTTTGCCTCCACCTTGGTAAAAGTGCATTAAGATCATCCAGTCCCAGGCCAATTGAGAAACTGCAATTTTGTGTGATTTAGAGCTGCTAATGGGTGATGACATCACTGGAGCCAATGCAATCCCACAGAAACAGGGAAATAAAATGAGCAGGGTCTATCAAATGTGTATTCTTCTCTCCAAAAGCAACAGGCCCATCCCAGCAGGGGCAGCTTTCATTGAGACTCGTCTACAACTGGTGGAGATCACAAGAAATCACTAAAAAAATCACAGAGGAAACAAAATCTTTCAAGGAGAGCAACCTATTCTTTTCCCAGGCCTTTATTAACAGCAAATCCACAGGTTTCCTTGGAAGCAAATGAGAAATAGGCACCACAGCACTGCTGGGAAAAGAAACCGAGGGAGTGTTTTCTGGAACAACAAACCAAAGCCATTTTGGGCCACTATCTGTTAGACTCGAGTTTAGCTCAATAGGATATTGATCCTGGCTGCATGGAACACAGCCCTGATGTATTTCCTGATTAACAAGTTCTGCTGTCTGCTTTTGACAAACAAAATCTCCCTCATTGCAGGTAGATAAAAAATATACTTATCAATAATTTCAGGATGCAGGCATTGAGTAGCCAGAAAAAATAAAAAATAGTTGGAAAAAGCAGGTGGGAAGGATTGCTGCATGATCACTGGAATATTTACATAAGGCTAAGTTCAATCAATGCAGAGCCTTCCCCCACAGCCTCCTCCAAAACACACCCAGACTCTGGCTGGCCTTTTTCCTATGGAAACAGAGAATGAGAGCGGAGCTGCTCTTTGCTTTTCTGGGGCTTAGCTAAAAGCTGAAAATGAGATCAGGTTTTCTGACATTCACCATTTACCTTAATAAAACCGAGCACTCGGCAGGATTAGCAGGTACACAACTCTGTGTGGGGTATCATGGAACATTTTCATGATCTCGTGCTTACACAGAAATGAAAAAAATAAAAGAAGAGGAATCAAAATCCCTCTACAATATTGAAGATCAATATAAAACCAAGCTTGGGAACTGAGCACTGCCTGGGAAACATGAAGTAACATTTTCAAGCAGAAATCTCACACATATGGCAAAGGGAAGCTTTTGATAGAGTAGCAAAATGATATTTCAAAAACTGATGTCCTACCTATCTATATTTATAAGAACACATTAAGTACTGGCTTAGCACTGTCCTTTTTTTATTATTCCCTAATAAATTACAGCTTGATCATTTTTTGAAATGCACAAATCTGAGTCTACCTTCCACAGAAAGGAAGATGAAGGTCCCACTCCTGTCACCACCTTGCAGCCCCTCCCTGGAGGGTTTCTCAGCAGGACATTCCTTGCTCAAGCTGACTTTGAAGTCTTGGTGCAGAAATGAGGAGGATTTTGTCTCAAATAAACAGCCCTGCACAGGTTTCCCCTCTCACCTGAGCTCGTGCAGGCACTTGGCACATGAAAGGGGTCTGGCCACTGAAGGAAACCCAAGGAAGAGGAACCCCAGGTTTCCAGCACAGCCCCATGGCAACACAGGAGTGAGCTGAGAACTTAATCATGATCTGGGCAATGCAGAGCAAAACACCCCAGGCTACAGAGAAAACACTAATTCAAGCCCCTGTGTGAAGCTGTAGAGCTTTCAGCGCTCCCTCCACCTGGACTGGAAATATTCAGGAAAGCAGCAAACCAAGCATGAGTAACTCTGCTATTTTCAGTACCTTCCCCCTAACACCAAAAATCGGGCACGAGCTGAAGTGCCTTGTTAAATCCAGCCCTGGAATTACAGGGATTAGAGGTCTGGATTTCCTCAGTGGGGATGACTCTGGGACTCGCAGCCGATGAGTTCAGCCCTTGCCACCCCTGCACTGCTGCCTGGTGGGAAGCCCTTGTACAAGACAATTTCAGCAGGGCCCAGTTGGCGTCACCATTGGAAACAGCAGCGGTGACGTTAACAGGATGGCACTTCAAAGGCACCCGCGGGGCTGCAGATGGCACCGGGGGTCCTTGTTCCAGCTGTCTCATCAAGCTGATATTCCACAATTATTTTTCCAGGATCAGACAGTGCTGCAAACAGCTCCCACAAGAAGCCCAGCGCCAGGGAGACGCCGGGGGCGCCGCTCGTTCCGGGGGGATCCCGCGGCCGTTTCAGCCCAGGCTGCAAAACTTTGAACGTCTCAGTTGTGAAATAAAATAAAACCAACAAACTCTGGAGTCTTGTGTTTGAGGAGAACAAAAA
>VZTB01009810.1:73985-86309 GCA_013397245.1 Thryothorus ludovicianus
AAAAAAACAAAAAAACGGAATTCAAACCATGCCTAAACAATATGGCTGGGATTCAGAAAAGCTTTTCTGTAGAGCCTGAACTTTAAGCAGCAGAGAATTACTGGAGTCAGCTGAATTCCAGCATATACTGGAATGCTTTGCTGTAGGGTAAATTCAAGCAATGCCAAAGTCTTTTCCAGAATCAGGGCCTTGATTTTATTTTTTTTTAACACAAACAACGGTGTGGAGCTAACTAGGAATCAGAACAGAGCATCAGTGAGAATAATTGTAGCATCTGTGCTAATTCTCTTTTCATCCTGGCACCCCCTGCTTCTAAGCATAGAAATCTGATTCTCCTTGTGCCTCCACTGAAGTTCCTATTGATTAAATACCCAGCCCCAGCAGCAGGAGAATCAAACTCTGCATATTTATTCTCTTCCTCTTAATACATCAAGAATTCCCTTTGGCCTCTCAAGTGCTGTATCACAGGGTGCCACGAATGCAAATGGAATTACAGTGATCATGTAGCTAATGAATACATTTGTTTATGTATGCAAGCATTTCCCTACTCCACACCACCACCAGGAGCAGGGAATATCCACGTTCACCTCACACACAGGCAGGGAAGGTGTGGGAAAGGATGGATATGGAAGCATATCAGTACCAGGAGCCAGGCTGCAGTTTCTGGGGAGAAATGAACTGAAATCCTTCCAAGTTGAAGGCTGCAAGCTCAGGACCTCACGCAGACCTTTGGATCGTTTCCTCTGAAGCTTTAAAGCCCAATTTGTAGACTAGAAGTGTTCATGTTTATGTTTTCATTATCCACCAGCATCACCCTCTATTTATATAAATAGACAGAAACTGCTGCAATGCATAATGTAAAATATTGTCAGCATTTTCAAGAGAGAGATCAGTGATATCATCTCAAACCAGGGTACAAAATGCACACGTAACCTTTTCACCTCCATCCTTAATAAGACATTTTGAATTCTTTTCAAACACCTTTGAATTCTTTTGAGAAAAGATATTTTACAGGGGAATAAATTCATCCCTGCAGAAACTTGGCCAATTTCAGAGTCATAACAGCTTAAAAACAGGACGCTTTCAATTTGGTAGCACACTCCATGTTGACTTCTAAAGTCATCCTGTAACGTCCGAAAATAAATTGATTTAAATCAGGTTCAAGTACCAGTGGCAATTAGAACCTGCAAAATCACAGAAATGTCAGGAAGTGTCTGGATCAGATACACGCTGGAATATCTACAAAGAAATCTCCTCAAAACCACTTCTGAGTTGGTTCAAACACTTGGCAAGTGACTCATCCAGCACAAGAGCCACTCTTTGGATTTACTACAGGTTTTCAGCGTTATTCCACTCCAGTCAATCCCAACCCAGAGTAAATGAACTCCACAAATCAGGGGGAGAGCCCCCGTTAAGCTCAGGGGGAGAGGAGGTCACTTACCCTGTGAGGACCACGACAAAATCCATCACGTTCCAGCCGTTCCGCAGGTAAGAGCCTTTGTGAAAAACAAAGCCCAGAGCGATGATTTTGATACCAGCTTCAAAACAAAATATTCCAATAAAGTACGGCTCAGTGTCATCCTGGAAAAGAAGGGAAATGAAAGGAGTCAAGGAGATATCCTGCTCTGCTAACCAGTCCTCTAAAAGCTACAGGCACAAACTTCACACCTTTTCCACTCTTGGAACAGAGCTGAAATTGGAAGGTTTCAGTTTACTGGAACTAAGCTCAGAGAGGAATTTCATTATTATTTCTCTGAAATGAATTTTCTTTACAAATTGGCAGTTCTATTGGCCTTCATCCTGATGGTTTCATGCCACGCTTTCCACCTTTACTGAATGTTCTGGAGGGAATTTTGATGTGGAAATTTTGCCCTAAGGGTATATTTAAATTAGAGATGACAGGTTTCCAGGCTATTGGCATGGAAGATGCTCCACAATTCATTCAGGAACCTGAAACAAGAGGGTGTCTTGGGGAGCAACAGTCAGCACAGCAAGCCTGACAGCACTGACAGGAAATTATTTATTTATCATTTACTCCATCAGTTCTTTCTTCTCTCCTTCTCCTCCATTTTATCAATTTTCACAGCTGCAGCCTCATTTGTTTTCCTTTCACTGGGGATCTGGTTCAGGGAGAAATCCCCAACCCCTCCCATGAACAGCAGGAGCAGCAATATTTGTGTTCTGGGCCCGTGGTGCAGACTAACACATCCCTTGGGATCGCAGATTCGTGTCCTTGCCCACTACAGAGAAAATCAAGCTTGGTCTCTACATTTTTACTAAACCTTTTATTCCATCTCTGTACCAGATCTCTCAGGATTAGACTTTATTGACAGGAGTTTCAACACAAATTCAGTGCCAAATGGAAGCATTCGCATTTGGAAGGAAGATTTGGGCAAGAAACAGGAACAAAGCAAGAGGTAAAAGCAACAGGCATCAATTTCAAGAACTTGTTCATCAGCTCTGGCACCAGTAACCAATTTCCAAATGTGCCTTAGATCCTGGTTTTAGTTGAATTCAATGGAAGTAAAGCAGCCCTACCCATAAAAGAAGGAAACTTCCACATTGAGAAACTAGAAATCTCCAGCCCAGTGGCTTTGGCATTTCTGACCACCAGGACCAAAGAGATGAGCAGTTGTTTGAGGCATAGTTGTTTATAGTTTGCAATTCTCCCAATGACAAAAGGGGATAGTTTGTTCTCTGATGGAAAAAGAGCAGGAATGTCGAGGCTTGTGGCCCTAGAACCAAGGAAGGAGCAGGTTTGACACAAGCACAGCAACTCCTGCTCAGCTCTGGCACAGATCCACACTTTGGGACAGCACTTGCTCCAGAAATAAAGGTTTGCACCCCTAAAAGTTGGGTCTGTTCAGCTTCAAGAGACAATGCTGAGAGGGGCCTCAGTCCTGGGTGTCCCTGGCTGTCCCTGGGTGTCCCTGGGTGTCCCTGGCTGTCCCTGTGTGCAGGGAGGGCTCCAAGCAGGGTCCAGGCTCTGCTCCAGGGCCCAGCAGTGGCACCAGAGCCACGGGCAGGGATTGATCCCAGGAATTCCTCCTGCACAGGAGACAGAACTTTGAGTGTGCAGTGCCCAGCCCCGAACAGAGCCCAGAGAGGCTGTGGAGTTTCCCTGACTGGAATATTCCAGAACAATCAGCCTGTGCCCTGAGCTCTGGGATGGCCCTGCTGGAGCAGGGAGGTGGCACCAGTGACCCCACTGTGGGCCCTTCCAGCCTCACCCACGCTGGGATCTGTAACAGGACAGCACAGCCCTCCCAAGGAGGCTTGGCTGGACATGACCCAGCTCAGCAAGTCCATCACAGAGCTCCAGGCCCTGAGGATGCCTCCAAGCTACTGTAAAACACAACCCTTGGAGAGGCTCTTCCATCAGCAGCTGAATTCAAGTTTTGTTCCCCATATCCCTACACACCTCAGTGGGAACAGCTCTTCCACATATTTTATCTTTCACCCTGGGTTCCCTCTATTCCCCTCCACCTTTCTGACCTCACAGCCCCAGCAGCTCCACCTCCCAGGCCCCTGTGGTGAGGTGACAGTCACCTGCAGAGACACTCACAGGTACTGGCTGTCCAGGGAGAAAAACAGAGCAGGGGCCTAGGCCATCCTGGGCTCCTGACTGAAATGGAGAGGAGAAAATGAAAACCCACCCCTGAAAGTGTCTTCCCCTCCATCCAAGGAGGGGTTTGCATAAGCAGCAGCACCTCCAAGCCCTCTGTCCCTCACTGATGCTGCTCAGAGGACACAGGAGCCACCACTGCCAGACCTCCAGCTGCAACCTCAGAGCTGTTTACCCACAGAGAATCAGGAACAAAGGCCATCAGACCTTTTGTATTCATCAACAGAACTCCTGCAATACACATCTTCTTCCAGCAGCTGCTCCACAGCGAGAGCTGGAGGCATCCCAGGGCTCCAACCCAGCACAGAAAAGAGGGAATAAGGGAGAAGGGGTCAGAAATCATCCTGTGTGATTCCAGAAGTTCCTTACAACTCCTCACGGACACAGGAGCCCTCTGACAGCCCGACCCACCTGTTCTCCAACCCCCACAACAGCTCCTGGCTCAACAGCTCCAGATAATGTCTGCACACAAAGGCCTCCCAGCCCATCCCAAATTCCCATCCCACAACTACTCGCGTGCCTCTAAAAATAGCTCTTCTAACACACACAAAAAAAGCTACCTTTACCCACATCCACTCCTCCACATTACTCCCTCACTTCCTTGAAGCCTGGTATCTACTCCAGTCTCTGCTCAATCTAGGTCAGGTGCCTGGTGATTACAGCTCCCAGCTTTAAAGAGCCAGGCTCCAGGTACTCCAGAGTTTGATGGGATGTGCTCTTCCCAAAGCTAGGGCTGCACAGAGCTCTTAGGAAGTGGGTCAGGAGTTTTTGTCAGCTTCTAGGGAAGCAGGAAGGGTTCACAGATGGATTTGGGTATTTATTACAAAGAAAAACTCTCATCTGTAGGGTTGGCAGGGAGCAGCTGGGGAAATTAGAGGTAAAAGAAAGTGGGGCTTTTCTAAAGCCTGCCTAAATTTACACTGATTCAGCCCAAGAATCAGGGCAGTAACAACAAGATGAAATATAACATTTATGTCCCATTGGGGAGAGGTCCTGCAGCTGAAAAAAAAAGGATTTATCCGACTGTGTGTGATGGAAGGAGGGAAGGACGTGGATGAATGCCCTGTGCAGCAGTGAAAAGGCCCTGCCTCAGCTCAGAGTCCCTGCCAGGACACCCTGAAACCCCTCCAGCCCAAAGGCTGTGCCCCAGCTTGGGCTGCAGAGAGGCAGAGCAGGTGATAATGAGGATCCACGTGCGTACTTGGAAGGAGGGCAGAGAATCTGGGCAGCAGCCAGAGCTGTGCCAGCAAGTTGTTTGCTGTGGACACAGCAGAGCTTGAGACTTGGCCAAACACACATTTAATCAATATGTTTCTGATCAGAAACAACTTCTGAGTCTGGAAAGTCATTACCACTCCTACTTCACGTCCTAGTGTCTTTCCTTGGCCTTCGGATGTGACAGCCTGGAGAGGTTTGGGTGTGAAAGGCTTTGTTCATGCAAAGGTTAATACGAGCAGCTCACATATTACTGCTCTAAGTGCCTGCGGATGGGAGAAAGCATTAAATCCATTAGTAAATTGCCAGAGCTGTCACGCTGAAAATCTGGGAAAAGCTATGTTCTGTCCTCACATCCCAACCCCCCCGGGGGAGCCAAACACCCCGAGCCTGCAGCCAAAATCCCACAGCCCCCCCGGTGCCTTCAAACAGGGGATGCCCCAGAGCGGGGCAGAAAAGAGATTCCCTGCCCTGCGAGTTCTGACACCACTTCTGGGAGAGGTCTCCTGAAGCTTCTCATGGAAAACTGAGCAATTGGGAAGGAGACAGGGAGAGAAGGAGCTCTCGGTGTGGACAGCCAAGAGCCTTGTGGGTAAGGGACCCTCGAGGCCATTCAGGGCTGGGTTGGGAAGTTCTCATTCCCACATTTGGAGTTCTCCCCCCCCCCAGGCTCTGGGCTGCACAGAACAGCTCCCTCAGCAGCTGGCAGCATCCCAGTGTGTGCAAACAATGCAATGTTTATTGGGATAGAGGGAGGCTGAACCCACAGCCCACTGTCCACAGGGTGGGGATGGATGGGGGCAAACCTGTTCCACTGGGCAACTCCTGATGGGAGGGAAACATTCCCAGCATCCAGAGCATGTGAGACTTCCAGCTCAGAGCAGGAAAGAGCCTCTGGCTTGGCCAGTCTGCTGCTGATGGGAGAATGAGCTTATTCCTGTTGTTTGAAGATGGAGGAGCTGAGCCAGTCCAGTTCACCATGAAATGCTCTGATCACTGCACTGGTGCTTTCTCAGAGCCCTGCCTTTGACCAGAATTTCCAGCCCAGAGCCAAGTAATGCTTTTCTGTGCATACAGAAAATAGGCAGAGAGAGAATTCTCCTAACTCAGACAAAGTCTTGGAATATTGCACACACTATAACATGTGCTCAGTTAACCCTGTTGGATAAGAACAGCAGCACAGAACACAGCCTGGTGAGATTGCACTGCAGGATCATCTCCTGGGTCTTGTGGAGATACAGAGAGGAAAATTTCATTTAAAAGACAAAAATAATTTTAATATTTGCATGGGCTTCTCCCTTTTTACTTCAGCTTTAACAAACAGACAGTTTTGAATTTTTTTCTTTGTATCTGTGGAACAAGTTATCTGGGCAGCTTGAGTTTTCCTTCAACAACTCTGCTGACATCTCCCAGTCACAAAAGGCTTGTGATGTGCACCTCATATCCTTAACATCTGATTAATTCTTCACTGATGATCTCCAGTTTGGAGTTTTTAATGAATCCAGAAGAAAAAAAAAATCCATATCCATTAACCATTAACCAAAAAAGACTAATTCCATTCCTGCTAAAGACAACAACAAAGCACCTGCTGTCCTGCATGGACTTAGAATTTGTCTGAGCAAACCTGCAAAGGTATATCCAAAACCTGCAAATGTTCCCCTACTGTGGTTTAACACAGATTTGTAACATTTTCAATGAAACAACTCCCAGTCTATAGAAGTAACAGGAGAATTCTACAGAAGTTTCACTTTGAAAACTAGAAGACAGATTTTCTTACTCATAATGCTTATTCTTTCTATCTTATGTTGAAAATAAAAAGTATTTCATGACTTGTAAAGATTCTCAGTGCTACTCTATGAAAAATCACTTTACACTTCACAGTTAGAAATGTGCTGTGGTTAAAATGGCTTCAGGATATCTGGATCAAACATAACAGTGCTTGGGACAAAAATCAAGGGTTAATTCTTCCTTCCACTCTGAGGCAGAGCCAACAGGGCAGAGATTGAGCATTTAACTCACACAGGCCTCTCTCATTGTTCGGTGGCACTGCCAGTGCCCCTCTTTGGAATGATTTAGGCAGGATCTGAAGGTGTGTGTGCTGTAAAATGGAATGAACACACCGGGGAAAAGGACAATAAAACACCTCTAGGATGCCCTTATAAATGGAGGGATACAGAGAACATAAAACCAACAAGAACCAAATGATTGCCAAGCCAGAACACACCCAAAATTGTTTTTCCCCCTCACCAACCCGTATGTTTATAACCATGGAATACATTTCCCAGCTCAGTCCTGGCTCTAAACCTGTGCTCTGCTCACCCCCCCACGCTGGCCTTGCCAGCCAACCCCAAGGCAAAGACAGGTTTAATGGCAGAGAGATCTACATGCAATCATTGATTCATTTTACCCTCATATCTTCTTAACTAAAAATAATTCCAACAGGGAGAGAAAGCAAGGCCCATGCAGGAGGGCAGCCAGCAGGAGTGGATCCATTTCCAAACCAGCATCAAATTCTGACCCTGACTCTCCAGATTTCACACTAACACACTTTTTCCTGCTTCTAGAGAATGAGATTCTGAGAGTTGCCCACTGGCATGGGCCATCCTTGGGAACTGCAGCAACCACTATTCAGAGGCACTCGTTTCTGGCAGCAAGCCTAATGTTATCTTTGTTTGCATAATATAGCATCTACATGGAAAACACATATGGATCCATATTTATCCATCCTTTGAACATGCACCAGGATTAACGCATTTAGGGCGTGCAAGACGTTCCAGATCATTAAAAGCAGGAGAAAAATCAAACCAAGAATTACACAGTTTTCCTACAGTGATGATAAATGGGTGAATTATTTTGAAGCTATTCTTCTATTTTCTTTTGAAATAAGGTAATTGGGCTCATTACCATAAAGCCTGCCAGTAAATTATTTTTCTCTGTAAGCTGGTTGCATTATTTTTGGAAAGGAAATATTATCATCTGAACCCAAAGTTTGCTTTGAAGGATCAGCGCTGTCGCAGGAAGAGACACAAAAATCCTAAAAGGTTACTCTGTTCTACCACTCCCTGGGAAAACGAAAATTACACAGAAGTTCATTTGATTCCAAAGATAATTCTAAGCATTCATCAGCCCCTTCCTGTCCTGGTTTAGAGACAGCCTAAGTTTGAAGCCCTTTGGATGATAAGACAAGGTCCAGCTCTCTCCTGAGGCTGGGCAGGGCTGGCTGGAGTGATGAAGCATTCTCGTGCGGGTGGCATCGGGAGGGGACAGTTATCCTTGCTGTGACACATTTTTTCTGATTGTCAGGTCAATGCCTGTCTGTTTACGTGTGGATCTTCAAAATAGATCCAAACGCTCCCAACACCCAGTGGCCGATTGCTTTCTGTATTAGAGCAGGAACAAAAAAACTGAAAAAAGAATGAATGCAACTCACCAATCTCTCTGACATCGGTGTCTTGTCTCCATCCGGCAAATGTTGTTCCAGAGCCAGCACAATACAATTGGCTATGATTGTAGCTAAAATCATGTATTCAAATGGAGTAGGGACCAGAAGTTAAAGAAGATACTGGACAATACAAGGAGAACCCTATCCAAATCCTGTTTCTACCCACAGAGTTGCATTAATTGAGCATTCTAAGATTTTTCGTATTTTTTTGAGACATTTGGTCTCCTTGACTTCCTCGGTTCTTTCTGAGGTGTTTTTGGGAGAAAAGTAGGCAACTTATTTCTCTCTTCTTTGAGAGAGTTAAAGACTCACACACAATCTGAGCTGCTTAAGGAATTTGGGAGCAAGAAAGCAAAAAATCCAAAGGAAATAAAAAACTATTAATACTTATTGATTTTCAATGCGATTGATAAGCTAAACTGCTTCAAAATAGATTATACAGCTAAACACCATCTGCTGAATTTTTCTTCAGAAACATCTAATATCAGCACATGGTGCAAATAAGTGATGGGCATGAAAAGTTCAATTTAGAGTATCTACCCAGGTGTAAAACATGAATTACTGCTCGATTGCAACGTCTGCTCTCGGTGAGAATAGAACCCTCAGCGCCGTTAGGGGATGTGGGAGGGAAGTGGGAAAAGAATCCAAATCCAGCACCAGGTCGCCCTTTGCTTTTTGCCACCATCTCCCACCCTGAGTGGTGCAGAGCCCCAACTCTCCCAGGGCGGAGCCGTGCCACGGGCGACAGCGGAGCCGAGGGTGGGCAATGGGTCCTCTCAGTACCACGGGGAGATGGACCCAGAACTGAGGGGAGATGGACCCAGAACTGAGGGGAGATGGACCCAGAACTGAGGGGAGATGGACCCAGAACTGAGGGGAGATGGACCCAGAACTGAGGGGAGATGGACCCAGAACTGAGGGGAGATGGACCCAGAACTGAGGGGAGATGGACCCAGAACCACGGGGAGATGGACACAGAACCATGGGGAGATGGACACAGAACTATGGAAAGATGGGCCCAACACCACGGAGAGATGAGCTCAGCATCATGGAGACATGGACCCAGCACCGTGGGGAGACGGACCCAGAACCGTGGAGAGATGGACCCAGCACCGCGGAGAGCTCAGCTCACCACGGGGAGCTCCTCTGAGCAGCGCGGAGAGTTCAGCTCAGCACCAGGGACAGCGACGAGCCGCACCGCAGACACAACACCCGGGAGGGCTCAGCTCAGCGCCACTAAGAGCTCAATTTGGCACCGCGGAGAGACTGGTTCGGCATCGCGGGAAGCTCAGCTCAGCACCGTGGTCAGCTTGGCTCAGCACCACCATCAGCTCAGCTTAGAACCACAATGAGCTCAGCTCAGCACCGTGGTCAGCTCAGCTCACCACTGTGGTCAGCCTGGCTTCAGAACCATGGTCAGCACAGCTCAACACCATGGTCAGCTCAGCTCAACACCATGGTCAGTCCGGCTTCAGTGCCACGGTCAGCTCAGCTCAGCACTATGGTCAGCCTGGCTTCAACACCATGGTCAGCTAAGCTCAACACCATGATAAGCTCATCCCAGCACTGTGGCCAGCTCAGCTCGGCACCATCATCAGCTCAGCTCAAGCACTATGGTCAGCCCGGCTAGAGAAGAATGGTCAGCTCGGCTCAGCACCGTGGCCAGCCTGGTTTCAGCACCGTGGCCAGCCTGGTTTCAGCACCGTGGCCAGCCTGGTTTCAGCACCGTGGCCAGCCTGGTTTCGGCACCGTGGCCAGCCTGGTTTTGGCACCGTGGTTAGCTCAGCTCAGCACCGTTGTTAGCTCGGCTCAGCACCACGGTCAGTCTGGTTTCAGCACAGTGGTCAGCTCAGCTCAGAACCGTGGTCAGTCTGGTTTCAGCACCGTGGTCAGCTCAGCTCAGCACCGTGGTCAGTCTGGTTTCAGCACCGTGGTCAGTCTGGTTTTGGCACCATGGCCAGCCTGGTTTCGGCACCGTGGTCAGTCTGGTTTCAGCACCGTGGTCAGTNCACCGTGCTCAGTCTGGTTTCAGCACCGTGGTCAGTCTGGTTTCAGCACCGTGCTCAGTCTGGTTTCAGCACCGTGGCCAGCCTGGTTTCAGCACCGTGGTCAGTCTGGTTTCAGCACCGTGGTCAGCTCGGCTCAGCCCCGCGGACAGCGCCCAGCCCCGCCCGCCGGCCCCGTCGCTCCGCCGCGGGGAAGGGCCGGTGGCTCCGCCGGTCCCGCCGGCTCCGCAGCGCCGGGGGTCCCCTCCCCACATCCCCCGGAAAGATGCAGCCGAATCGCTCAGGAGGCAGGAGAGGGAAAGACTGAGTCTACCCGCGCAGCCAAGGCGATGCTCTGCCTATCACCGGGGGTTTGGAGCTTGTTTACCCAGACTTAAACGCAGGGAAGGAGAAATGGATGAGGAAATGCAGCAATCGCTGGGATTGTATAAGATGGACAGAAAGATCAATACGTGTTTGTGCATGTTCAGAGAGAAGGGAAGTGGATTGACTCCACTGGTGGATTTTTCCTGTTAGCCCTTCAGGAAGTGAAAACTGGAGAAGTCTAAGCAGGAGCTGGCCTCTGTGGCAACTGAAAGTGTTGCTAGGAGGCTGGGAGGAGGCCCTGCTGCTGTTAGCTGAGGATTAATAGGGGTGTGATATGAAATGAAAAGAAAACAACCGGCTCCCCTGAGACCCCCAGTGTAAAGTACTCCTGTACACACAGACACACACAAAATCTGCTCCCTGGGAGCCTCAGCCTGCTCCCCTCTGCTCACGGCTTACAACCATCACTCTGAGCAAAGCCCCCTTCTCACTGCAGCTCACTTGGCCTGGGAGCTGGGTCTCAGACAGAAAGCATCTGCCCCTTTCACAATACAGCAGATGATCCCTCTCCCCACTTACTGCCTCCTTCTGCCACAAGGCTTTGCTAATTTTAATCTTTTTTTCGTGCAGCCTAAGCTCAGGCTATGCACCTAATCAAAGTGCCATGATTCATGTTGATTCGAATGGATTCCAGAGGGGATGTGCTAAAACCGAGCTGCAATGATTGCATTCCTGGGATTTACCTGGGCTGTCAATGTCCCCTACTACCAATGCAGCTACAATGCTAAGGTGTCACCATTTTTATCCCACACTCCTTCTTCTATTCACAGGAAGACAGAAGAGTTGGAAGGCTCCAAGATGGAAATAAAAATCAGGATTCATGGGCACGAATCTCACAGAACCTGACTTGAATTGTAGGAAATGTCAATCCGTGCACCTGTACATCTCACCCCTAAAGACACCCTGATGTGGCTTACACACACCCCTGGCATCAAGCACAGCAAAAGCACCTTCGGTGCTCCCACGGAAGCGATTCCCTGATTCCCATATTCCCACATTCCCACGGTCGTGCATCATGTCGGGCACGCGTCTGCCCGACACACACACCCATCGCACAGCCCGATCACAGCGTCTGCAGCAGCACCAGACACTCGCCCTGCGCTGCCTGGAGGGGTCTCTGCCCCTCAGCCTCCCCCTGCCCCTCCCCACCACCCCCCCGTGCCCACACAGCATCCCTGAAAGGATATGGCCACTCTGTTATTCGCTTGGCGTATTTCCGTATAACATTATCTTCACTGAAGATGAAGAGGGATCTGTTGACTGTGAAGCAGTTCTGTTTGACAGGGATGGGGTTGTAGAGAGCCATAGTCCTGGCTCTCTGAGCCATCGACTGTTTATACATCCTTTGGCCGGCTTGGGGGCCACCTTGCCGGCTGCTCCCTCTTCCAGCCCCGGCCGGCCCTCCACCTCCATAGCGGGTTGGCAGATCATCCCCAAACCGAGCCATCCTCGCAGTGCACGGAGCCGGGCGCTACAATCCAAACTGGCAGCCGAGGCGAGAGGAAGACGCATCACAGCGCGCAGCACTTCTCTCTCCGGGGGCTTCAGTTGCGGGATCGGGATCGATCGCGGCAAAAATAGATCGATATATAATAAAACAAAAAAATATCCCTTTTCCTTCCTCCACCCCCTGCGCTTCCCCGCCGCTGTGGCTGCCCGGGGGTAGGAGG
>VZTB01009810.1:86368-102722 GCA_013397245.1 Thryothorus ludovicianus
GGCGTCTCTCCGGCCCGACCTCATGGCCGGGGCGGCGGGGGGTGGCCGCGGTGGCCGCGGTCCCTTCGGCGACGTGGCGCTGGGCTGGGAAGGGGCTGCGCTGCTGCCGTGCCCGCCGCGGGAGCGCTCCGCCGTGCCCAGCCCAGCCCGGCACGGCTCCGGCACGGCACGGCCCGGCCCCGCCGCATGTGATGCCCGGAGCCAATCGGCCGCCGCGGCTCCGCCCNGGTGGGGGGCACAGGGGAGGCAGCCCCCGCGCCTGCGCGCCGCTGCCCAGATGTGCACAAGCCCAAATGTGCGCTGCCCAGATGTGCTCTGCCCAGACGTGCACGGCCCAGCTGCTGCACCCACGGGTGCCCCGAGCTCCCGTCACCCCGCCTGTGCCCTCAGAACCCCGCGGACGCCGAGGGTGGGGGGGTCTCGCTATGAAATGGGGTGCGGGGCTCGGGGGGCGCTCACCGGGCACCCCCGGGGGCTCGGGGCCCGGCACGGGCGGATGCGGGGCGGGGGATGCGGTGCCCGCAGCGCTCACGGGGCTGGGGCGGTGCGGGATGTGCGGCACGGGCTGGCTGCGAGCTGAGCTGCGCCCTTCCGCACAACTTACTTTGTTTCTCCTTGGTTTGAATGACTCCTGCAGAGCGCTGGATACCTTTAATCCCGTATTTATGGATGAAATCCTTTAATCCTGTTTATTCCAACACCCTCTGTTGCTTCCCTCCAGCACAAGTCAGAGAGATAACTCCTCCTTGTTCCTGGAGCGCCGCACGGCAACAGTCACTGCAGTAGCTGGCGAGGAAATGCTTCTGCATTTTAGGCTAAATTTGGGATAGAAACTATTAACTTTGAGAAGGGGCCCTCTGGAGAAGTCAGGGCTGTCAACAGGGGGACATTTTCACTTCCTCCACAGCAAGGAAAGCCTGGGCTCGGCCGCTAATGTGGTTTTTGCCTTAGTCATCCAAGCTCCGTGCAAAAACCAACCCACCGACCAGGCAAGCCTGGAGCAATAACATCTGCTGGCTCCAGGAGCCACTCGGAGGGCTGGCAGCAGCCACAAGTGACACAAATAAGGTCTGGCAAGACGCAAAAGGTGACTCTCCGGAAGGAACTGGCTCCTTACGCCGGGGCTTGGTGTCTGAAGGGCTCTCGCACACTGCAGCACAGCCAGGAGACGCTCCCGGAGGCGGCACCGGCAGCCGAGGGGAGCCGGGAGCGGCTCTGAGGCACGGAAAACAGCGAGGGAAGGAGGTGAATCACATCCTGCTGCCTCCGGGGTCGCAGGCAGCCGGAACCGCCAGCCCCCGACACGGCCAGGGGTCTGCAAGCGCCGGGCACCAGGGCAGCGAGAAGCAGCTCCAGTCCGGAGCTCGCCTCCCCCTGCACTTGCTGGCAATGCAATAAATGAGCTTTCTCCCCTCCCCAGGTTTGGGTAATTTGCGGATGAAGCTGAGTGCTGGGCTCTTTTTGGAAAAACTTCGCCCGGAGACAGGAGCTGGAGTGGTTCAGTGTCGCTGTTCCGTTCAGAACAGGGCGGATTCAAACGAGGGTTTCCTCCTAAGAGTGTTCACCCCCGAGCGCTGCTGAGCTGATCCACGCAAACAGGAAAGTTCCCTTATTTTGTGGATGGAGAAGGAGGGTGCAGGGAGCTCTTCTTTTAAAATTTTCCGTAAAAAAAAAACATTTTTATCCTCACTGCATTGTATTCTTGATGGATTTCTCTTTCACTTGAAAGTTAAGTTTCCCCCAGCTGACTCATTTACTCATTTCATTTTTATTAAACTTACTTACTTAGTGGTTTAATTTTTCATTTTTGTGCTTCTGGCCACTACATCTCCTAACATACTTTTTCAGCGGAAAAACCTGACTTTTTCTCAGTGACCACCAGGAGAGGAAATGCCATTTTCAATAATCCCTCATCTCTTCAGATGGAACTCAGTACATGGAGAAAAAATACAGTGGCTTCCACAAATCTTCATCGCCTGTGCTTACAGGATCGAGGGGATGGATGACACAACAGCTCTGAAAGGGAAAAAATAATAAAAAAAAGTTGTCTTTTGCATCAGGTCTTATTGAGAATCAGGGAAAATCCTGACCTCCACATCCCCTTCTCTCCTCCTACAGCCACCAAACCACTCTGCCTCTCCCAGAACAAACTCCCCACCACAGCACTGCAGTGAAATCAGCAGCCAGGGCGGTGGGGGTGTTTGTGACAGTGAGAAAATGATGTGAGCGTGTCGTGAGGATGCTCTGTTAAACCAGTTTGCCCTTTCCTCAATCTGCATGCTCAGGGTTTTTTTTTCTGGATTGTTTTTTTTCACACACTAAGGAAGATCACGCAGACCTTAAGCACTGAAAGCCTTAAAGAAGAGAAGGAGATTGCAATTGTGAGGATTATTTGGCTTTGAGAGGGGAAGCGTCAGGATTTAGTTGGGCTTTTTAAGATTAGGAGAAAAGCAAGGGAGTTAAGAGAAAGCAAAAAATTTGGAGCACCGAAACAGGTCAGACATCCATAATCTCCCATTATGGGAGGGTAAAGAGCATTCCATGGAAAATTCTAAAAATGGACTCGGTCATGAGTGACTCCTCCTCGCAAGCCCCGAAGACAGAGGTGAGTAAATCTCTCTGCTCTCCAGCACTGCTTAGCAAGGAGCCTTCCTCCTCCCCGAGCAGCTTTGCCAGGCAACCAAGCGTTTCCCTGGACTTTCACTTCCATCCCAAGCCTGAGGCAGGTGACTCTGGGCTTAATGGAGCAGCACTTCCATCTGGCAAGGCACAGTCAGGGCGGAGAAAATGGTCCAGAATGGCAGGAGTGTTCCTGTCAGGTGCCTGGGACACTGGGGACGTGGCAGACACCCGTGGCTCTGTTTGTTTGCCCCAGGAGCTGCTGGGACAGTCTGGATCCATCTCTGGAGGGGTTCCTGGGTAAATCACAAAGTGCTCCAAAGGCAGCAGCACAGCCTTCCAGCATGAGGGACAGTGGCTAAAATTTAGGGGCACCACTCCAATATCCCCCTGTGAGCAGGACAGAGGGGGGACATTCACAGAAACAGCAACAGGAAAGATTTCTTCCTTTAAGAGAGGAGTGGACTCCCACATGCCCTGACTTCCCTGGATCCCGCCCTACACCTGGAGTACCTTGGAGGGAAGGGCAAAGCTCCCCAGCACATCTTTAGTCCAGGTGAGCTCAGGAACTGCAGGTAGGCTGTTTCTGACTCAGAATTTGCCAGGCTGGGGAACAGAGGAGTCTTTGCAATCCCATCTTGAGGCTCTGGATCCAGGGTATTGCCAAGCAGAGCAGCTCCCAGGAGCACATTTCCTTTAAAAATAAACAAACAATACAGACTGCACATCTCCTTCCAGCCCGTAGGAAGGTCTAGAGCTTCAGGCCAAGAAAAGCAGCTTCCCAAGGTGTTCCTGGCCAGGGATTTCTGCTCTCCTCACTCCCATTTTGCACCAGCTGTGCTGGAGGAAAATCCTGCTGCCATGCAGGCAGAGGAAATTGTTAAAGCTGGCGCTCAATTCTGCCAGAGGATGTAGAATGGTTTTATGCAAAATCCATGAGGAAGATGCTCCGATACTTTTTATCAAGAATAAGAGAGGTGAACAAAAGGAAAAGAGGCCTTTTGAAGATACAGCTCCTCCTGTGCAAGAACTGCTCATGGCATTGTTTAGTGCCCCAAACCCCCAAGGCCAATTACCCTCAGGGAGACCCTGAGCTCATCGCCTGGGGCAATGCCAGCCCTGCATGAGGGGCTGCACAGGCTCCCCAGGCTGGAGCCCTCCCGCTCCCACAGCACCACACAGCTCTCCCAGGCCACCACAGACCAGGGGCAGTGCTTAAAAAATCAGCTGCAATGGATTTGAGGAAAGGGGAATGGAGGGACAGCGCTTGGAGCCCACAGAGAAAGCAGGAGCTGGCAGCCCCTGCTCAGCACCTTCCCCACGTCACCTCCCCACCCTGGGTGAACCCCAGGGGACCAGGAGCTGCTGTGCTCCTTCTGCTCCTCTTGAACTGAATTCCTCCGTAGGTGGATCACGACTCCAAACCCAGCTGCCGGCTGTGGCAGGAGCCAGTTGAGTTCAGCCCCAGGTAGCTCAAAAACGAGCTTTTCAGCTCAGAAAATACTTCAGCAAGCTGAAGCAGTGTCTGAACACCATCACGCAGGAAAATTCACAGGAAATATGCAGGAAATCACAGGACACAGACAAGAAACCTCAGTGGTGCTCAGAGTTCCCTTCTGAGCTCCAGCACAACCAGAACGGGGTTTGCTCTGTGGGGAAGCAACGTGTTTGCACACAGACAGTGCCTGTGGCAGGGAACTGTCAGAAGATGAGCAGTAAAAGGGACTGAAAAGTATATCAGGCTTCATATTGTTATTTTCCACAGCATTTCTAAGATCATTTTTACCCCATTGGTCTCCAAGACCGGCCAGCAGGGAAAGACAACTTCACACCTTCTCTTCCATTATTTGGACCTCAATTTAAATGAAGATTTGATCACCAGGAAAGGGAGATCTGGGGAGTCTTTGCCTTTCAGTACATATCTGTCTGTGGTAAATGATTAGACATTTAATCCTCCTTAAGATTCAGGTCTCTCCTCTCCTTAGGCTCTTCTGAACATTTGCCTGGATGCTTCTCAGCATCTCGATGTCAAAACAGCTTTTCAAATCTGACTTTATCTGAACTCGAGTCGTGTGCAGGCTCAGCTCTGCACAAGCTTCACTCTGGAAATCCAAGAGGCAGAAGCATCCTAAGAACTGACAGAGCACCAGCTCCAGATCTGGAGCCAGATGGGCAAAAAAGTCAGAGAAATTTGAGGATTTCACCGGTCACTTGCCCAAAGGTTAACGCAAGCTGAAGACAAAAGCTCAGCTGTCCTGTGCTTGTCCCCCACAGGGGCATTGCTCAAAGCTCCCAGTGCATCAGGTGTCAAATCCCACTGCAGCAGGGGTCACACCCTGCCTGGGTTATTTTCACTGCTGTTATTGATTAGAGACCGAGAGCTTTTCACCTCCTCAGTGACGGGCAAGAGAAACTCTTCAGGCACAGAAGAGAAATGAACAGCCAGGGAAATGGCTCCATGCTCACAGCTGCCACGTTTTGGGATGAAATGCCCAAAGTGCAGAGAGCCCAGACTCCCAAAGTTCTCCGAGGTTTTGAAGAATATGGAGAGCACCACATTTCAAAGCCTTCTCCTTCCTCAGCTGGAGGACAGGAATTAAAGGAGAAAATAGAGCCCTGCAGCAGCCGTGCAGGTTTCTGCACCCAACAGCTGCAAAAATGTAGCCAGAATGTGTTTGCAAGATCAGTGATCAGGCTCTGGTTTATGCCACACACCTGAGCGAGGACGTGGAGGGGGAACAGAGAACCTCTACGGTGTTTTCTTGTACTAAAATAAAAAAGCTTTTGCTGTGGAGCAGCTGAAAACAGCTGGCTGGGCAAGTCTAGCTCCCAGAAAGCATCACCATGGAGCAGAGAACAACCTGCAGCAATGACAGCACCAATTTCTGCAGCTGCAGTCAGTGAGAGTTCACCTTCATCCTTCGGAAATGTCCGTGCAGCTTGAGCCAGGGTGGTGGCACCCACCTCACACATCACCACCTCTGCAGGAAAACATCACAGGGAAATTTTCTCAGGACTATCTTGGAATCCATCCCAAATATTCCCATTTTCAAGTTGGTTTTGGCTTTTTTTACTGGGAAGGGACATAGGGTTTAGTGCCACATTCTCAGATGGCAGAAAAAAAGGATGTTTCCCATATGGGGTCTTCAGTTCATTGTGGCACAACCAAAATGGATCATACCTGCAAAAATATGGGCAAGATGCTTTATAAATTGAGTATTTAATTAAAATTTTTCCTGGATGAGGTTGCAGATACCGTCACTCCCATGTGACAGACACAGAAACAAAGCCAGGGCAAAGCCCGAAGTGGTAACTTCTGTTCTTTTCACAAACCCTGCCGGCGCAGGAGCTGTTGTGGCCAACGTGTTGCTGTTTGTGCTCTTACAGAGCTGAGTGCTGAAACCAGAGCCAGGACACCTGGGGGTCCCCAAGGCTTTGTCACGAGCACTTTTTACACCCCCGGGCACACCTCTAGCCTTTAAATCACCATTTCACTCATCTCAAAAGAGGCACCGAGATTCCTTTGCTCGTGTTTTCCGTTTCAGCTGTTCCATGATCCTGGGATGTTCTCTCCTCCTCTGTAGAGTGCTCAGCTCAGCTCAGCTTCAAACCCTCTCGGGACCTGCAGTCCACCTCAGACACCAATCCAAGGTCTGATGAAGTGCTCAATGAGCTGCAGCTAATGGGGGAATGGCTGTCACTCTGTCTGGGACTGGATCAGGAGCCATGCAGCAAGCAGAGATAATAGGAATTAAAAAAAAAAAAAAAAAACCCCAAAAAAAAGCAATGCCAACTGCACAGCCTTCTAAATCTGAAAGGTTAATGCACACACAAAGGGAGAAACACAATAAAAAGCTCTGCAGCTCCAGATTAACTCTCACTTCCTAGAATGTGTTATTGTTATTAAGGAAGATATGGAGAGGCAGGAAGAGGAGCTGGCTGCCCTACTTCCACTGCCTTGCACTGGGAGTTGGGGTTTGGGTTTGCTTTTACGCCTTTCAGTCTCTCCCCCATTTGTTTTTTTTTCCAAACCTGCAGTGAAATGCAAACGACGACGACTTTGAGAAGCAGCCTGAAAGCCGAATAACACTGACAGGGAATCCCCCAGGCTTGGGGCGGGTTCGTGCTTCAGAAAGCAGCTCCCCCTTCCCCAAAATCCGTGGCCAGGCAGAAGGAGGCGGAGGGCGCCCAAGGCTGCCCGGAGACGGCTCCCGCATCCATCAGGCAGCCGATCCGTTTAGCTCGGGTGCTCCTTGTTTGTTCAGCTAATGGTGAAAGTTATGTCCACATTCCCGTCTAAATTAAGTATTCAGCTATTTTACAGACACAGTAAGTCGGTCAGCCTTAGCCTCAGTAATTAGGGCTTACTGTTTAATTAATCTCTTGTGGTCACGCAGAGTCTCTATCACTCTCTCTGTTGGCTCACACGGCACAGGGAGGAGAGGCTGAGGAACAGGAGGAGTTAATCCCCTAAACTGATCCCCACGGCACAGACGGCAAGGACAGGGGGGAAGGGGAGCTGCGCTCTCTCGATGATGGGAGAAGATCGGGATTGGGAGTCAGCAAAACCCCTCACACCCGGACGGGGACAGAAAGGGGCTGCAGCGGGGACAGAGGGACCTGCCCCCCTTTGCTGAGCTCCCGGGGCTGCCCTTGCCCCTT
The DNA here is from genome assembly GCA_013397245.1 of Thryothorus ludovicianus. Classification (NCBI taxonomy): domain Eukaryota; kingdom Metazoa; phylum Chordata; class Aves; order Passeriformes; family Certhiidae; genus Thryothorus; species Thryothorus ludovicianus. Next base: position 93,650 of record VZTB01009810.1, read on the forward strand.
CCCGCAGCCCCCCGGGCTCTCTCCGGCGGCTGCAGCCCCAGGGACCGTGGCACTGGGGACACCTGCGGGGTCCCACCCCGGCAGTGCCGCGGATCCAGGGGAGCTGCAGCCCGAGGCTCAGGCAGGAGCCGCGTTTTCACTCGCTGCAAACGGGAGCGTGTGAAGGAGTCAGAGCTCCTCAGGAAACAGAGTCACGGAATTCAGGTTGGGAAATGCCTCTAAAGTCACCGAGTCCCACCGTTCACCCAACACTGCCAAGGCCACCATGTGCCCAAGGTGCCACATCCACAGGACTTTTAAATCGCTCCAGGGATGGTGACTTCACCACGTCCCTGGGCAGCCTGTTCCAGCCCTTGACACCCTTCGAGAGAAGCAATTTTCCCTCATATTCAATCCAAACTTCCCCTGGAGCAGCTTGAGACCATTTCCTATTGTCTTACCGAGATACCGGGGGGAAGCAGAGCACAGCCAGGCACAAACGTGGCAGAGGCTGAAAATCAGCTCCCAGGGTGCCAAAACACGGGGGAAACTGTCAAGATTACCGCATTAAAGCGGAAAATAAACAATGTGAGGATTTTATACGAGTTAGAGAGCCAGCAGAGAGGGGCTAAAGAGGATGCTAATTAGTGTCGGTCCCAATTACACAAGCAGGTGATCACCCACATTTTAAGGTGTTTTTCCCTTTCAGGATGTTAAGGAAAAGATTCTGGAAACCCGAGAGGTCCCGTGGAGGGTCAGTAGCACACGCTGCCCCGAGCTGGTGGCCGGGGAACAGAAACCCAGCGAGGCTCGGGGCTCCTCGGGCGCGGAGCCGCTGGGAGAGGACGGAGAAATGGAAAATCATCACCTCCAGGCTCCGGCTCTGCCCTGCCCGGCCCCAGGATGCCGAGACGAGCACCCCGGGGAAGGGATCACCCTGGGCGAGCACTGCCCACCCCTGTCCAACCTCAAGGAGCGCCTGCATCCCGCAGGATCCGCTCCGCAGCCCCGGGAGCGGCGGGACCGGGCGGGTCTGGAGCCGCTCGCCGCATCCTCGGGAGTTTTCTGGGGCTCCAGCGCCCTCTGCTCCGGCACGGGCAGAACTGAAACTCCGCTCACCCCACGCGGGGCAGTGGGGCAGGGGCTGAGGATGCCACCCACCCACAGCCACGGCCGGGGGTGGCTTCCCTCGGTGTCACCTGCGGTTGTCCCCGCGCTCACCCGCCAGCGCAAGCCCCGCGCTCAGTAGGGCGGCCTCGTCAACCAGGCAGCTTTCTGTCTTAGACTTTGCAATCCCAATTATTTGTAAGGGAAAACGCCAGGGGAGGTGTCCCCCCAGCCGGGGGACAGCGGCTCTTCGGGGCACCGGGGGCATCTCAGCAGCATCCATCGGGAGCAGGGCACAGCCTCGGGACTGGCGCTGGATGGAGGAGCGGCCAGCGCCGTGTGACAGCTCCTCCACCCTCGGCACGGCCACACGCGGCTCCTTCGGGTGTTTATAGAGGTATTCGCCCCCTTTCTGCCCATTCCCCCCAGCCTCGGGAGAGGCAGGAGCAGGAGCAGGGCACCCACTGCCCCCCCCGAGCTCCTCCTCCTGGAGGAAAATTTCTGGTGGAAATTCCCTGCCTTCAAGCCTTGAGAGGACCCCAAATTTAGGGAGCAGCTGGGCAGGGGGGACACCTGAACATCTCCACCCAAACCTGTACACCAATTTTCTAGCAGAAGCTTTCCCCCCATCTCTAAAGCCCCACCTCTGTTCATGCCTGGAACCAGCCGAGCCTTCCCCACGCCGGGAGAATCGGTCCCACACTCAGAGCCGGCGGCAGGCAGGGATGAGGCACCTCCCTTCTAACACCATGCACCCTGTTAGGAGCTCCTGATGCTTTCAAACAGCAGCACCATCACCTCCTCTGACCCAGAAAACCGTCTGAGAACAACCTCGAGCAGAGAGCAAATAAATTAAGATCCAAGAAATAAGCACGATAGAAAGAGTTCAGAATGCACAGAGTCCTGCTGGGTAGCTGCTGGTAAAGCTACACCTTTCTTCCTATTTCCCCAGTTTTCCCCAGATAATCTTTTTGTTAGGAACTTGTCTCTTATACCCAGCATGTGCTCAGTCTGGGCTCCCAAAGTTCAAACAACAAAACTACAGAAAAAAAACTGAACTGTCCCTATTTACACACAGATATATATATATATATTAAACGTATATATGTAAAGGTGCATTTCTGTGCTCACAGCCCTGGATTCTGGCAGGCCAGGCCAGGTCTCACCTCAGAACTGACTGGCAGCACTTCTCCCCTCACAGGGCTGTTTGGAGGAGGGACAGCCCAAAATGCCCATGAACAGCTTCCATAAAACCCTGTCAGGTGCCAAACACGCCCTGGGGACACTTGGGGGGCCACCAGAGCCTTCAGGCAGTGCCATCACAGGTGGCATTAGGGGCCAGCAGGTGACCAGAGCCTGCTGCCACCACCCAGTGCCAGGACACGAGGAGGTGGCAGCTCAGGAACACGGCTGCTGATTTATGATGCACTCAGGACTCTCCAAAGGCATTATTTATCTGCATTACTGAGAGGACTTAATTATTCCTCCTCACATCAGAGGAGACACAGAGAGCTTCTATTGCTGAGAAAATAATTTTAATCAGCAAACAGAGCACACGCCACCACCAAACATTTATTTCTTCAGATGGCTGAAGAGTTGATGTTTCCAACCTTGCTGGGTTCAGCTGCCTGTGCCTCAACTGCACAGGCTGGCTCCAAGAGGAGGGAAAAACTGCCCAAATGCAGCAGAGCTGAGCAAGCTTTTTGCAGGGAGTGCTGCAGGAGAGTCCCAGTAATCCCAGAAAATGGGAAATCGGAGGAAGAAACCACAGCCGATGATTTCACAGCACAAGAACTGGCAAGAACAGGGGTTAAAAACAATAAATAAAGTAAAGCAAAGCAAACTTAGGACCAGGAAGATCATTTTCTTGTCTCAGCTTTGGCAGCAAGTGGAGCCCAATGGTCAGAGAGGGGCTTTGAAGGGATCTGGCAGCTTTTCACAAGCACTAAACCCCCTGCCAGCTTCTGGAACACCAACACACTGCTGATGTCCCTAAAGCATTTCCAGCCTTAAAAATGGAGGCAAAGATTCCAGAAGTGTTTGTAGCCCTGTGTGATTCCCACAAGCACCTCAACAAGAGACACCCAAGTCCTGGAGCTCCAAGGCTTTTTACACCTGACTGCAGTTTTTTGCAAGGCAAAAATGAATGTAATTCAGAAAACCTGAGGGATCCCACAGGGAGGTCATGTGCATTTTTAAAGGTTCAATTCAAGCCCATGCTTGCATTATTATTTATATTACAAAGCATCTTCCATTAGATTATTGCTCCTGTGCCATCGCTTGGTTTTCTGCAATCGCAGAAATTCTCCATGGTCATAAAATAACAAAAAACTCTCTTATGGTCTGAATTGAAAACAATCCAAACCCCACAGTCTCTGTCTCTCTCCTTGGCAGTTACCCCCACTCAATCTGCTGCAGGACTTGGGCTTTTCCTAAGGGAAGAAAACTGGAAAATCCAGGGAGAGCTGTTGCTCGTGGCCCAGCTGGGCAGGAGCCCATCCAGCACAGGCATTTTCACTCTGCCCAGTGTCTGATGTTTTCTTGAAGATCCAAGAAACCTCTGTGATCCTCAGATCAAATATTCCTTGAGTGAGCTTTGGACGCAGCCAGAGCTGCTCCTCTCCTCAGGCTGGATTTTTCTGCCTCTCCCTCTGCCCTCCCCGTGCTCCTGTCGAGCGATGGTGTTTGCTGTTCCTTGGAGAAATCCAGATGTACAGCCAGGATTTGCAGCACTGGCATCTCTGCCAGTTAAACACAGTAATTACAGCTCCCAAGCCTTCAGGGGAGGGACAGCTTCCCTGCCAGGGAACAGGGATTTCAGAATCTGCTTGACATCCTCTCCTGGAACGTGAGAATTAGAGGGATCATCACTTGGGTGCAGTGGAAATGAGAATTCGTGCCAGGGAGCTGAGTGGTCAGCTCAGCTCCCAGCACTGCCAAATGCTGTGACAAATGACCCCCGTGGGTCATTTTTCCAGTGAGGAAAGAAGGCCAAAACCACCAGGAGCAGGGGTCAGTCAATCACCAGAAGGGTTTGGTGAGAGCAGAGTGAGTTCTTCATGATTTAGAGCAGCAAGGACAGAGTTCAGAGCCACGGGAGCTCCTGCTGGAGCAGGATTTGGGGAGCTGAGCAAAGCTGGTGGCACCTCCTGCACAGGCAGCAAGGTCGTGGCAGTGTCCTCAAAACACCCCTGACAGGTCCCTGCTGGGTTTGGGGGCTGAGCTGAGCGGGAACAAAGGGAATTGCACATCCTTGTGCTCCCAAAGCTGCCAGGATCCCTCCCTGCTCCCAAAGAGCCCCTCGGGCAGGGACCTGGGGGACACAGCCCAGACGAGCCCCACTGAACACAGCACATGCAGGGCAGGAGAAGGGAACACAGTGTGGAACAGGCAGCCAGGGCCACACAGGCTGATCCTTCTGTCCAAAAACCACCCAGGGAGCAGCTCATGCAGGGAGGGTGCTTCCCAAAAGAGCTGGGAGCAGCATGAATTGGATCCCAGCGGCAGCAAAGGGCACAAACTGGGGCAGCCACCAGAGAAACCATTCCCATATAAACCAGCAAACGTCCCTGAGACTGATTTACTCTGCCTGGGAAGAGGAACTCTGAGAGGAATGTGACCATTTTGCCCACACTGAGGTGTCACCCCCCTGCTGAGATGGGGGACAGGCCTGCAGGATATTTGTGACCAGTTCTGCTCTTCCATTTATTCCCAGCTCCAGCAGCCTCCCCTGCAAGTACCAGGTCCAGTCCGTGCTCACACTGCCAGTGGTCCTCATCCCTCCAGTTCCCAACATTTCCAAGTGCCTTGTTCATTTTATAGGCAACCAGAACAACAACAACAAATCAGTATTGTAATCAGAAATTGGTTGCTTGCTCCAGTCCTGAAACATTTGGTCACACACAGTATCTGAGCAGCCCAGTCACTGTTTAGAATATTTCTCTTTAGTGGGTCTGTACTGTTCCTATTTCAGACAGTTTATGAAAGGATTAGTTCTTGGGAACAGCTGCATTTCTCACTTCACTGAGAAATAAACACATCAGGCTGGCTCTGCAAGTGGCATAAAAGCAGAAGAGCTCAGTTCTTTCCACGTGTTGGTCCCTCCCATCCCCCCTTGGGTCTTCTCCCTGCACAGAAAGTGATTGGGGTTTGGGAATGACCCCAAATATGGGATCACAGAATCACAGAGTGCTTTGGGGACCTCAGTGTTCATCTCTTTCCACCCCTGCCATGAGCAGGGACCCCTCCCACTGTCCCAGGCTGCTCCAAGCCCCAGTGTTCAGCCTGGCCTTGGACACTGCCAGGGATCCAGGGGCAGCCACAGCTGCTCTGGGCACCCTGTGCCAGGGCCTGCCCACCCTCCCAGGGAATGATTTTTTTTTCTCATATCCAGCTAAATTCACTCTGTCAGTTTGAAGCTGTAGCTGGAGGACCATTGGGCCACATCCTCATTTCTTCCTTTGTTGCCTTCTCTTGTTCTTTCCTGAAGGAGCAGCCAAAATAACCTTTGCCAAGCCCTTGGGGCTGTCAGGGACCTGCAGGACACAGCCCACGGGAGGCTGCAATCCTGCAAGTGTTTGGCACCTCTGATCTGGGAGGGGGGGCATTTTCCTGGGCTGTGAATAAAAACAACTTCTTAATTAAGCCCTGGATATTGATTTCATTTTCATCCTATTAACTGCCTTGCCCTACATGGGTTTGCAACACTCTGTAGGATTCCCCTTGCCCCCACTCTGTGTACACACAAATTGCCAAGATAAAAAAGCTTCATTAGTCCCATCTACTCTTCAAGCACCCATTTCTTTATATTTTTTTGCTTTCAAGTGCTCATAAAAGAGGCTCCTTGACAGCTTCCAGACCTGCATCTCTCCAGCAGAGCGAAGATTCATGAACCAACATCAAGAGCTCAGCTACTTTGCAAAGAGAAGGAGGAAAAAAAGTCTCTGCACAACCCCTGAAGAAACCCAAGTTCTGGGTTCCCTCACGTGTGGGGAGCTGGAGGTCTCAGAACAGCAAAACCCCCAAGCCAATGGCACTTGTTGATCTTTTTTTTTTTGTTAAACTGTGGCAACAATTTGTTTTTAAGCCGTGAGCCCCAGCAGAGCCTGAGCAGCTCAGGGCTGGGTGGGAGCTGCTCTGGCTTCTAAGAGAAAATCCAAGGTTTTTGTGTTTCCCCCCACAGATCCAGAGAGAGGAGAATCTCAGAAGGGAGAAAGGAGAGAGAAATACCAAATTAGAGCATTAAAACACAGAAAAATGGGAAAGAGGAGATGATAAATCAAGCAGAAAATGTTTTACCTGGTGCTCAAAACCAAAGGCACCAAAAGATTTGGGAGTTTACTCTCAGAGGTTTTTGAATCAGTGACCATAAACCTCATGAACTTACACAGACACAGGGGCTGTGACCCAAAGAATTCATTATCAAAATTAAGATTTCCAACCAGGAAGGAAAACAACCAGAGGGAAGATATTTTCAGACAAGAGACATGGGGAGCTCCTCAAACATTTGGGTGAGAAAAAAAAAAACACCACAACAACCTTTGAGTCTTTATTGTCACTTTTTTTGGATGTCACAGGAGGGGACTGAGGGAATGGGAAGTGGTTTAGAAGCTCAGGGATGATGTTCCCTGCAGGAATATAGATTTTTGGGGCTGCTCTGTGCAGGGCCAGCAATTGGACTTTGATGATCCTTGTGGGTGCCTTCCAGCTCAGGATATTCTGTGATTCTGGCAGAGATTTGGGGAGGGTGAAACCCCAACAGGCTGGTCAGAGCTGCAAAGCACTTCCCAAACCTCCACGTGTTTGAGCTTCCTTTGATTTTGAGCTGAACTCTCAGGAATTTTTAGCACTCAATGATGAGTAAATATTCCTGTCATCCAAATCTGGGCATTGCCCTGAAATGCAGCTGGAGAAAGCAAAGGCTGGGAAGGACCCTGGTCTCAATACCAGGGGCAACTACTTAGAAAGTCAAAGAAGAATAATCTGAAGAGTGAAATTAAGTTTCTCCACCACTAATATCTGGCTTTAAACCACAGCACTGATCTCCAGCCTTCTGGTAAAGCTGCCATTGGGATCTGGGTTGTTTTTCCACAGCAGAGCAGAGCTGGATCATCTGCCCCGTTCCAGGCACTGCTTTGATGTTTCCACTGATTGAGGAATTAGCCTGGAAATTGTTGCACGTGCCAAGGGAAGTGGCAGCGAGGACTGGCTGCAGGAGAGGTGCCCGAGCTCTGCTTCACAGTCCAGATTCTTCCTTCTCTGCTCTGTTTCATGGAGTAAAGCTCAATAACACCAAACCAGCCTCTCCTCAGGTCCAGCCCAGCCCTCAGCATCCCAGACATTCCCTGGTGCTGGGGGAGGATCTCAGCCCTGCAGATCCCTACACCAGGCAACACTTATTCCAACTGAATTAGCCAGAAAGGTCTGGAATGGTTAATTGGAATTATTTAGCCATAATGTTTTGCCCTTCTCCTCCTCCTCTGCCTGGCGTGATGTTCTCTAAATTGAATTCCTTTAACAGAATCCAATATGCAGCAAAACTGTTGGTCCAGAGAAATGTTTCATGTGGGGTGGGGCTGGTGGACCCTCCCAGGGAGGCTCCCAAGGACCCCTTTTGTGTCCCCATCCTCTGCCCAGCACCAACAGGAGCCAAGAATGGCAGNCAGTGAGGAAGGATCAGCACCAGGAGATCCCTGGGCAGCTGCACCTCCCTTCCCACTGCAAATCCCACAGGAAAATCTGTGCTGGCAGAATCACAGAATATCCTGAGCTGGGAAGGACCCCCAGGATCACCCAGCCCAGCCCCTGGCCCTGCCCAGACCCCCCAACACTCCCACCCTGGGCATCCCTGGGATGTCCAAAGGCTCCTGCAGCTCTGGCAGCCTCGGGGCCGTGCCCATTCCCTGGGCAGTGCCCAGCACCCTCTGGGGGAAGAACCTTGCCCTGAGCTCCAGCCTGAGCCTCTCGAGGTTTAACCAACCCACACAGCCCTCGTCTGGCTTTTTTCGTGCACATAATTTATGAAGAATTATGGAAGCCTTGCTCCAAATAACTGGGAAAAGCTGATTTTGCTTAAGCCAGCAGACCTTGAGCTCCAGACACCACCCAAACCACGGCAGATTTTTCCCTCGGGGGACGTTTCCAGCCACAGGATAAACAGAGGCAGCAAACAGCACCTTCCTGCAGCAGCAGGGGGTTGGGAAAGAGCTTTCCCAAGATGCAGAGGTTCGATGCATCAGGGGCTGTCACCTCCCTGGGGTGGGGACACAACTCTCATTGTGAGGTGCTCCAGATGCTAAAAGGCAAAGCTTTGCACAGAGAAACCCTGCAGAGATCAGGCCCGAGGCAGAGGATGCTCTTTGAGGAGGTGGCTCACCCCTGATGGGGCCCTGCTCCGGGACTGGGGGTGCAGCACAGCACCCATTTCCCACAGGCAGCAGCCAGAAAAGCTTCCATTTCAGGGTAGGCTGATGTGAATCGCAATTATTTATGATTTTGTACAGAATGCAGTTTTTAAAAGCCCCAAGTCTTCGCTGCTGGTGGTCATTGACCATCCCAGGCCCACCCAGAGCCCTAAAGCACAGCCAGCACCTTCCCCAGCAAATCACTGCACACAGGGATGGAAATTCCCAGGGAATTTGGGTTCTTTCCCCCCAGTACAACAGCACTTCCATAAAAAAATATCAACTGAAAATATATCTGTTGGAACAATCGAGGATGTCTTCCAGGGTAGTTTTACAGCAGCAGCTTGGTTCTGTCACAAACTAATATTAAACCAGACTCTGTCTTTATCTCCCTCCATATCTTCCCGAGTTTGCCTCCTAAATCCCTGATTTTCCACTGTCTCCATATGTGATAAATTCTCCTCTCTCAGGCACGTCCAGGACCCAGCACCTCGTTAATTGTTAATGATTTGTTGAGGGTTTCAAAGCCAGGAGCCCAAAGCACCACACAACCCATGGGGAAGATATATTTATATTTATATTTA